>OY829480.1:12876331-13446325 GCA_963691745.1 Ditula angustiorana
CCTGCTCTACAAGAATGAGACCATGATATATCCAGGAGTAAGAAAATATTTTCTTATTATTACCTAAGATTTTACGGATGGGAGGACCTTGTGCAAGGTCCGTCCGGATCGCTACCACTATCTTGCCCGCTAAGCAGCAGTGCGTGCACTGTTGTATTCCGGCGTGGAGAGCAAGACAGCGGGTGAAACTACTGCCACTATGGGCGTTCCATTTTAGCCCTCTTGGTTGGCAACGCATCTGCAATCTCCTTGAAGTTGCGGATGTCTATGAGCGGTGGCATCACTTACTATTAGGTGACCCACTTGCTCGTTTTCTTTCCTTTTTTATATAAAATAATAATAATAGGAGGCTTGGTGGAGTGAAGAGCGTTGATCATGGGTGTATCCAGCTTCTGGCCTAGGGTGGGGCAAGTCAGATGCTAGATTCGGTAATCTTCATCCGCCATCGTCGCGCACGGTTTTTTGGCAATTGCACCGTGCATTTTGCCAGTGTCTACTGCGCGGTTTATTTAAAAGTTAGAGCATAAGGCCCCGTTTACACTTTAGGGGCTAGGGGGGCGGACTGCGATCGTCAGCTTACTGAGTTCGATCCCCTAGCGAGCGCCGTGCAGTGTACTAATGAGTTTTTCTAACTTATGTTCATTACCTACAGCTATGTACTGTCAGCCAACGCTCTTACGTTAAAAAATGGAAAACAATACGAGGAAACCTGCACATTCAATATAAATCAATGTGTAGCCATGATTTTGTCGGTTCGGTAACAGGGTGCCTAGTGGTTAGTGACCCTGACTCCGGGTTCGATTCCCGGGAAGGGCAAATGTTTGTATGATGAATATGAATATTTGCACCCGAGTCTTGGATGTTATATGTATTTAAGTATGTATCTATCTATTTAAGTATGTACGGGTATATCCGTTGTCTAGTACCCATAACACAAGGTTTACTTAGCTTGGGACTAGGTCAATTGGTGTGAATTGTCCTGAGATTTTATTTTAGGGGCCTAAATCTGGTTAAAAATGGCTATCCATTCCTGTCTGTCCGGATACTGTCGGATGCTTACTCCTCTAAACCACGCAACGGACTTTTTAACTTACGAACGGTTATTTACAGATTTCTTACAGTTGGTTTTTGTGAACAATATTTTATCTAATTAAGTTTTGTTAGTAAAGTAAGTAGGTAGTACTATATGTACAAGTACTAACAAATTACTAGGACAAATTACCTTGCTACTCGGCGAAACCAGTGCTGTGCACGTGGGAAACAGCTGCGTCTGTGTGCCGTATAAAATATTTTTTTTTCATGCAAGATCCCATCCTCGTCTGCTTCCACATGAAACAACAACATCACATAACCTAAACTATAAACCTCCACCGCTATACTCCAAACTCTGCGATCAACGCGCGTTTCGCTCCTAAACGAGGCATCGTCGAGATTTAAAAATTGTACCGTTCGCTACTTAAACGAATGGGATAATGACAAACTTACTAATTATTTATAAGTAGGTAGTAAGTTTTTGATTTAAACTGTATAATTACAGGAGCCGCAAGAGTGCACACGCTGCTACTGCCCTATCGACAAGTGCCTCTGCGTGAAGGCCGACCGGGACACCTTTGACGAGTGAGTTTCAAAGTTTATAAAGTGATTTAGTATAAAATGATATAAATTAGATTTACGGAACACCAAAAGCATAAGTGGCTGAACACTTTAAGAGGTAAAAGGACGGACATGAGCTTTGATTTTGTTGACAATAGGTGTGTAGTTCTTTTGAACCTCTTCGACTCTGAAAGAATATCTACAGCTGCCTGTAAATTAAACATCGACGCGTTCAATTATTGTCAAAGTCAAAATTCAGAAGAAAAGTCAAAATTATTCAGATTAGGCTTACAGGTAGCACTTATGAATGTCAAAAAATTTACCACCGGTTCGGAAAAACCTCTGATGAGAAGATACCAGCAAGAAACTCAACGAGGTGTAATTTTTTAAATAAATCAAAATTAGAATGTTACTTTACATCTCAAATATTTAAAAAAAATTACAATTTAACAATTTTACACAGCAGGTGTACAATCTTTGGAGCCAGGGATCGCCAATACAAATCGGGATCATGTCCAAACATCCTTGTCCAAGATATAGTCATTGATTTTATAATACGCCCGAGAAATTAATGTCTTCTTGACAATAGATTTAAATTTTGTATCATTTAGTTCAGTTATGTTTTTGGAATTTTGTTGTTAATTAGTGTTGTGAAAATTGTGTTAAATTAGTCATTTAATATTGATATTCAATACAATGAAAAGTATGTAAAATTGGTAAATGTAAATTACACAACACAGGAACATTATACATGTGAAGGTACTTATATACGCAATAATTCTCTGGTATAAATGTGGCGTATGGGAGACACGTCTATTATCGCTGAATAAGGATAAAAACCTCCCCTCTGTTGATAGGCAGTTCAATCTTATTTTAAGACATAGTGATTAAAATCAGTAATGGTACTGCAGGCGCCAATAGACGGGGTATTTACCCCATGTGGTTTCCTGCCGGTGTCTTCTCAACAGAAGTTTTTTCCGATCCGGTGGTTTTCTGACATTCATAAGTGCTTCCCGTGAGCCTAATCTGAATAAAGATATTTCGACCTTAACTCTGACTTTGTTGCATTTGTACGCAGATGGCGCAGCAAGCGCGACATCGGCGCACTGCCGGCCGTGCTGGAGGCCACGCATCCCCTCATGCAGAAGTTCCAGGCCACTCTCAAGCATTTCTTGGAGAAGGAGAACGCCATCGCTGAGGAGGAGATCCTTAACTTGGTACACCAAATGACCTAGACTGTAGTATTATGGTACCGCTGCACTTCATCTTTCTTGTTCGCATATTCTTTTAAAGGAAAGGAACACACTTCATTTCTTATGTTTTCGTGACTTGTAGACATTGAAATGAGGCAACCGCTTGTTATAGCTTTGTACGTAAACGACGGAGATGCAGTGACCGAAACCCAAATACGTAGGATGAACTGCCGTGTACCTTTGCTACCACACATCGCGATAGAGTTTGTCTCCGCCGGCAATATATTGTAGAATTTCAATTTTATTTAAAAGGGCTTGATAGTGTTTCTTCTGCATTACTCAAAAAAAGCTTTAGTTGGATATATGGCTTGTTTTTGCTCTTTATATATACATATAACGCGATCGGGTTTTTTTTAAATCAATTTTTGTTACTATGAAATGATCTTGGTTGGGTTAATTCATTGTAAATTTTTCAGCGTGACGAACTCCGACTGGGCAAGTTGGCGTACGAAAAGGATTTGGAAACCATTTACCGCGACGACCATGACACCAACGCTCAGAGGGTAAAACCACTTGATTATTGTTATGAACGCAGCGTTACAAGTAGTGTATAGTTATTGAAATCTTGTTATTCAGTCTTGGTTACGTAGCTAGCTCGATGGAACTTAAGAAGTTGCACTTTTACGATAAGTCTTTATCAAAGATAAGTTTGAGATAAGTTTTTATTAAGATTTTTAGTCTTCTAATTGCAAATCTATATCGAATTGACATGATCATGACTGATTTTATCTTTGAACTTGCAGTCTATGATAGAAGAGTACGAGGCAACGCTTGCGCAGAACACGGCGGATCGAGTGGCGATGGAGCGGCGCGCGCGCCAGGCCAATGAGCGGTATAAGCAAGCCAAGGAAAAGCTCGAACAGGACATCAACGCGGGTAGGGTCAAATTTCAAAGCGAAAATACTTATTAAGAAATTGGAGGGTGCGCTATTTGAACCTGCATATCATGGCTAACAGTAGGCACCGTGGATTACGAAACCCGAAAATAATGTCAAGTGGTTGATGTCAAGCTACGGGTGGTAAGACCTTGTGCAAGGTCCGTCCGGATCGCTACCACCATCATAATCTAATCCAGCCGCTAAGCAGCAGTGCTTGCACTGTTGTGTTGTGGAGAGCAAGACAGCCGGTGTAATTACTGGCACAAGAGGTATTCTTTCTTAGCCCTCTGGGTTGTCAACGCATCTGCAATCTCTTTGGTTTTGTGGGTGTCTATAGGCGGTGGTGATCACTTACGATCAGGTGACCCACTTGCTTGTTTGCCTTCCCGTTTCATAAAAAAAAGTGGTTCTTATAAATAAAAATAAAGCGGGAATACTTGGAGTGATCTGTCAATTTGCCTGCTGCCTAATCTCCCTTGCTCACACTACATGTTTAGTATATTCTAAGTTTGATGGTCTTTCCACGAGTAGAGCGGGAAGCGACCGAGGAGGTGGAGGCGCTGACCTCGCTGTGCCGGCAGCTGGAGGCGTGGCGCGAGGAGACCGAGTCGGAGCTGACGGTCAGCCAGCGCATGTCGGACAAGATGCGCGCCGAGAAGAAGGCTATGGCCGACGAAAAGCGGGAACTGGTACGTTAGGCCCTGCTATAGTAGCCGCTAGCGTTTATCGCGCACATGAAAGCATCCGTCCCTCTTGCTCAGACCTACTGATAAGAAAGGGATACAAGCTTTATCTCAGCGATAAAAGCTAGCGTGCCAGGACCTCTGATGCTGATATCACATAAAGTGGTAAGTACAGGTGCCAAGGTCTTACAATTTCCGAAGCTCTGGTAGACTCAGTTATATGAAAGATCATAGGCATACTTGAAAAATAAAATGTTCATTTTCATATTTCATTTTTATTACGGCAGAGGTATAGATATAGCGTGCTTGGTCGCTGCTGCTGATGCTGCGCTGTTTGTTGTGGTGAGGTCTTCTTGATCCTTCAACATGTGCGATTTATTCCGGATTTTTTTATCTTTTCTGTACTCCTGTAAAGTACTCAAAAGACGCGGAACAACGGTAACATACTAAAGCATCCCAAGATTCATTTGCTACTAATGGGACACCAATTTAGTAGCGGGCCATTATTCACGTTAATACTCATACCTACAGTAATCGAATTGATTTCATTTGTGAAGCTATTAAAGTTCTATTTCAATTATGTGGGAAGAAAATTATATTTCTGATGCCTGGTAGTTCATAAGTAGCAGTTTTCAATAAACGAAGTAAAATGCATAAATAAAGGATTTTAAGGTGCGATATGGTGTTTGACATTTGATGATTTTAAGGACATGGTGATCTATGGACTGACAAACGAGGTGTGGAAGCTGGAATCCAAGCTGGAGATGTTCAAGAAGCAGTTCGAGATCAAGAACAACGAAATGGAGAAGATCAACGATAAGGTACCTAGCATACTTTGTTTAAGAACAGAAATATAAGAAAATAAAATGTACTTTATTGCCACATAAAAACTAAGAAACAGGCACAAAACACACTCTATGCTACACTATCTTAATTCACACGTTCTTAAGATCAACGTACAAAACACTTATTTTGTTTTTTTTACGTACTTGCATTATTATGATATGGCCTCAATGGCCAAAAACAATGGACTTAGTATCTAGCCGATTCACAATCTGGTTCAGGATTAGAGGCCATTTGCATGGAGCCACTTCTCATATGCGAGTTGCATTAGATTGCGCGACTCGATCAATCCATCGATCACATCGTACCTCGGTAGCCTGGAATGTCATGCAACTCGCATGCGAGAACTGGTACCATGTCAATAGCAGTTTATAGAGAAGTGTGTGCGTTTTGCATTGTTGTTATGTTGGTGGCGGTAGGTGACGGCGTACAGCACGGAGCTGGAAGACCTGGAGTTGGACAAGCGCCGGCTGGTGAGCCTCTGGAACTCGGTGCTCATCAACATACAGCAGCGCGACAAGGTGTTTGATTCCGTCAGGGAGGATTACAAGTATGTCACCACTATATATACCACCGGTTAGATATTACGCAGGGTTTATATTAGTTTTCAGCAAAATTTCAGCAAAACACATTTTTCCGAATGCCAATTTGTCTGAATAGTCATTTTACTGGAAGTTTTTCTGTGCTGGTAAGTTCTCTTTACTTATTAAACAAAGAAAAAATCGAACCTTACCAAATTCACCTATATTTTTACACGTTTTCGTAGAAAGTGATTATCCCAAAAATTTTACTCTGACGAAAGGTTATTTTATCACCAGCGATAAATCATTTATAAATATCTCCTTCTTACTCATTAGTTGTCTTAGGATATTGTCCGTTTGTATCTGTTATGGATTCATTTGAAATCATCGGTCAGGACGTTGCAAGAGAGTTACCGCACGCTGATCAGCAACCTGGCGATCACGAAGAAGGTGGTGATGGAGGAGATGAACAGGAGCAAGGAGCTCGCCATGAACAAGGACAAACTCGTCTATGATATCAACAACGCCACCAAACTCTGTGAGTGCCACAGTATCTACCTACTACTTTAAGTTATACTTTCTACAATGCTTTAACAGCTAGTTGGGTAAGTTGGTCTGCAGCCCTAATATGTTCGCCCAAGTTTCATTTCTCCCTCTGCGGTTTTAAACTGGTGTCATAAGAAAAGTACAACTTCAGCCTCAGAAGTTGCTAAACACTTAAGAACCTTGTCGTGGTAACGTTTGAAATGAGAGTTGCTCGAATTTGTCACATTACTGACAGCGACAAGGTACTAAAATGTTCAGCTACTTCTGACGCTGACTGTACAGTCGCCAAATATACTGAAGCGGGAAAGTTGCTTAAAAACATCTGAATACGACTCTAATCCCATATGCGTTCGGTCGTGTTCAGATATCTTTGAACACATTGCCCGCTCTGATGTATTTGATGGCAACTGTACACACGACATAAACGATGAAACGATGTATTTCAGGGCGAAATGATGACTGTAATCCTTCTGTAATCTAATTAACATAAACCGAATAAATGAGTACTGACTTGTTAGACGTCAGTATCATATATGTAAATCATATAGCCAACGTAGTGCTATTATCTATTCTGGTATATAGCCTCAATTGTTATCTGCCACCGATTGTATATAGTTGGTACCTATTATTCCAATTTATTCATCAAAGAATGTCTTAGTTCATACTTTAGGTTTTGTACTCGTATGTACTTTATATTATGGCTTCGAAGCCCTACGGTAAATGGGGAAACGCAGAAAAGTAAAAATATTTCACGTTAGGTAACTCATTAAATATGTATAAAGGTGCGTGTATATTCTTTACAGTTGACACCGAGGATGCTAAAAGGTTAGCCCTGGAGACACAGATAACCGAGCTCACAGACTCAATTGAGATGACCGAACGAGATCAGACCTTGATAAGAATGGTAATCTTCGAATTCTTATCCATTTTTTTATATTACAGATTCACTGAACATATTGTTTAGAATCGGCAATTACTTTTTCTACTTGTACACAGTACTCGTATTTACTTCCTAGAAGAATTAAAAAAAAAAGTCTTGAATGAAACCGGTATGGAGCGTGTATAGCCATAGGATGTTAAGCAGATCTACCATAACATGTTATAGCTTGCCACTAAATGTGTCCTTTACTACTTGGGATAATTAGAAGATAATAGACTAAAGAAACTGGTGATGCAGAACTCACAGTTTATCATCACAAACTTCTTTAACTACCATTCTAAAGTTCCAACTAAGTTCCAACAATAATTACATTGTATTAAGTATCAAATTTTTCCCAAACTTTCTTTAACCTTACTAGAGCTAGTCTCTAATTAGAAGATCACGTAATAAATAGTTTAATGTAGAGAAACGTTTTAATGTATTTAGGAAAACCAAACCATTTCGAATCTTTTGACAACTACGGAGAAGGATTTCGACCGCAAGACGGAACTACGGCTAAAACTAGAGAACGAGATCCTGGATAACATACAGGAGTGCCTACTGAATGACAAAGCCGTCGAATCCATGGCCAGCGGCATCAAGAAGATGCGAGAGATGTCCAGAAAACAGGTATGTTGAAAATGCTCGTAAAACGACTCAGTGCTTCGTTTGCATCGGCCAAGTAAAAAATATTCTGGTGACAAAATTTCCGAAATCCTGCAACTACTTTTAGTAGTTGCGTCTTTACGCATCCCTTTTTGCATAAACCCTTTTACGATGACGTCCGGAAAATAATGGTAACCTAATTTTACTTCATACCTAATAATAAATTAAGGCATTTCTTGATAAAGTTTTCTTAGTGTAACTGGAATCAATAATAGCGCCCTATTTTATACAGCATAAATTATTGAAATTTTGTACAGGAATTGGCTTTAGCGGCAATGGAGAACACGCACGCTCAGGTGATGCTCGACATAGAAATGTACCGCAACCAGCAGGCAAAAAACAATAGCTTAATTGAGGCCAACCAGGCCAAGGTCCGCGCGCGGGAGAAGGAGATAGACGATCTACAAGAGAAGTACGACCAGAGGGTGCTAGAACTTATGAGGAAACAGCGCGAGTTGGACATCGTCACCAAGAAGAATGCCGCACTGAAGGAGGTATTTGATGTAAGTAAGGGAATGCTTTAAATTCCTCCGTTGATTCATTATTCTAGATAACTCTACCAAATCTCTTTTTTACCAGTAGAAAGGGCTTGAGTAATTATAATTTCATAGTGACAGAGCAGTTGAACTGACTATTTAAGTGTCTGTCTCATTGCTTTCTGCTTTATAGCTAAAATCCCCTCAAGAGCGGCGCATCGAAGAGTTGGAGATGCAGATCAAGGCGCTGCGCGAGCGCACGGAGAGCATGCAACACGAGTGGCTGCGGCTGCAGGGGCATGTGGTTAAGCTAACGGCGCAGCACCACCGCGTCGTTGCCGACGTCAACCTCATCAACAAACGTGAGACACCACTAGATCAGCCACGACAGGAGTGCACGGATACAGTTTCTTTTTTATAAAATACAAAAGAAAACAAGCAAGTGGGTCACCTGATGGTAAGTGATCACCACCGCTTATAGACACCTGCAACACCAAGGAAATTACAGATGCGTTGCCAACCCAGAGGGCTAAGATGGAATATCTCTTGTGCCAGTAATTGCACCCGTTTTAACTGTTGTTTAAGCGGTGCAATGAGTTTTCTTCAAAGCAAGACTGAGCGATTACATAACCGCAGCTTATATGGTTATCCATATTCACTTCATTGAATTTTTCTACTTATTTATACCATATTTAACTTTCCGTGTCCGTTTGTTTGGGACGCGTATTAAAATTGACGCAAATTTGAACATTTTTGCGTACGTGATAATTACTCACGTAGGTACGCAAAAATGGTCGCAATTTCATTCGCTTTCATTTCCGTCTATGTTGGTGTACTTAAATACTTATTATGATTGAGAAGGAAGAGTTAATGTTTTTGATAAAATAAAAATTTGCCAAAAATTGCCATTGTCTTTTGATTGTCTACTGAACTAAGAGTCATGTGTGTGAACTGTAGGTGCTGAAACCAACTTTCCCTAATTCCCGACATGAATGGCGACTCTACTGGCTCTCTCCCGACATGCAGAGATCCAGATTTGCGAGCAGAAGACGATGCGCATCCAGGCCGAAATCGAGACGGTGACGGCGGAGCGCGCGGGCGTGGAGCGCGTGCTGCGCGAGCTGCGCGGGCGGCTCGAGGTGCTGGAGCGCGCGCGCCGCGACGCCGGCGAGCGCGGCGAGGCGCTGCGCCGCGACCACCAGGCGCTCACGCACGAATACGCCGCTAAGCTTAAAGTACGGCCACGAAAAAACCTGTTTATTTATTCTTACCTCTATAAAAGATTTCTGTTACTGATTGACAGGCAAGGCACCGTCTATAGCTAAAAAAAGAAAATTAGGAACGTGTGTTCCTTAGGAAGCGCATAAATGCGATAAGAAAGGATTTAAGGAAAGGAAATTCCACTACGTATATGGGGCGTAAAAGTAGGAGTAGGTATCCAAGCTAGTATGTAATCCAGAATCTACGCGGACGAGGTCGCGGGCAAAGGTTGTTATGTTATGGCAGTAAACCGAGGAATAGGGTCATATTATGCTACCTATATATAGGTACGATTAGTGAGAGTGTCCGACGTCTTGGTTCCGTCCTCTTTCCTTTTTTCCCTTTTCCATTCCCGAAAGCCGGTTGCATATTCGCTATTTTCGGATATTGCGAGGGTTTTTATAGGCGACGGTGATGATTATTTTACTCCCTTGCCCGTTTACAAAAAGCCCTAAGTTAATTGAATCTCGTTCTGCAGGACGCGGATGCGGAAGTTTTTGAATTAGAAGAAGCCATAGAAACCATGGACAAGCAGAAGATAAACCTTACACAGGAGCTGGATCGCGTGCAGAGGGAGGCTCTTATTTGGCAAAGAAAGGTGCGGTGCCCTGTTTGAATACACCCCATTCTCTACCTAAAGAATTGCCATTTGACTAAATTGGCAAAATTGGCAAATAGAAAAATGGAATCAATATTATCTGTTCATTAAATAGTATAAAACAAAGTAGCTTCCCGTTTTTGCCTGTTCTCATAACTTCGGCTGCCTACACCTTCTAAACCACACTACGGATTTTGATTTTTGATTCAGTGTCGTTTAGAAAGTTTATTATGGGACATTTTTATGTGTATTCACATCCTAATTGTACTACTTACTAGTTATTACATATTAGGAATTTTCAGTTACAAACAAACTTGTCTTGCACTTCCTAAAAGCAAAGCTTTAACTCAACACCAGTATTGTACGGAGCACTGAGCTTATGTATCTCCGACATCCAGTTGACCCAGTTGACCGGTTCTTCATGTCACATTTTGACCATCAGGGCATCTTGGCAGTGGAGCTGCGGAAGAACATGCAGGCCGCCAAGTCGGCAGTCGGCGAGATTGGCCAGATGAAGACTGAGATACATAGGATGGAAGTAAAGTAACATTATGAAAATTACCGACTGCGATTGATAGATGAACATCATCATAAATCTTTGTCGTGTAAACATTTATAGTGATGATTTAATAGATCCACGTGCTTCCTTATTTTTTTGTCTTTTTATTTACTTTTAATTTTTGTCTCAGTAGATAAGACAAAATTTAATATTCCTTATTAGTTCTTCGATGGTTGTGTCATGAGACTGATGCGATGCCTATGCTATGACCAGGGTGTCTATAAGTGACACATTGTTAGTGTCAAGACTAGTAGAAATGGCAGAATGTACGGGTTTGATATATTGACAATCGTCTCATTTTAATTTTTGCTTTCGTTGCCTTACCTAGCATATACCTAGTGATCGTATGATGCAGGTGCGACGGGAGCAGCTGCGGCGCACGGGTGAGAAGCTGTCTGAAGACCTGGCGCTGTTGGTGACTCGCCGCGAGACCGCCATGGACAAGAGCCGCGCGCAGGTACAGTCCGCAGCAGATGATGAAAGAGCTCATTGACAATTAGACTCGATTATCGGAGCCTGTAGCAATAATCCTATTGTCTACCCAACGCTCTCCATACAAACGGCGAAAACGTTTCCCACACTGTAAACTAACCTAAGGGCATGGTTTTTTGGTACGTTATCGTTATGCCTTAAAACTAGGTTTGTATGTTTTTTTTATTCTTTAAGTTTTAAAAATATTGACGCTTTCTTTTTTTATGAAACTCCTAAATCTCAAATATATGAAGAATATTAAAAAATCAAAAACTTACACACCTAGTTTGAAGGCATAATGACAATATACCAAAAAACCATGGCTATTATTTCAGGTTTCGAGGGTGGAAAACGCTATCGTAGTTTGTATAAAGAGCGCTTTTTGAGCCTGGGTTCAGTCCTCTTAAATGTGTGGTCGCAGGCGGCTGTGGAGAAGGCGCACGGCGCCGCGGGCCACACCTCGCAGTCGCAGTACCACCACAAGCTGCGGCTGGCGCGCGCCGACGTGCAGCGCGTCACTAAGGTAACTTCCCCCATGGATACCAATTTTCTTAGTATAAATATAGTATGTTTATGTCAACGGCAATAAGATAATACCTACTCACGTAAACGGTACTTAAAAAAAACACAGTACGCATTTGATTACATCAGTGCCGCATCACTATGGAAAGCTGACTAAATTAATAACCTGTATATTCGTATAACTTGTAGTTGGTAGTATGCAAAGCAGTATGCAAATGTTCGTCATTCTGGTACTCGATATGCTACACTGCAGGTACCTTTCTAGTCCCGGTGCCGTCCACTTGCTTAGTTAAACTGTTCCGTGACATTAAATTAATCATTTCCATAATTCTAGGATCTAAGTGAAGCGAAGTTGCATATGGAGCGACTGCAGCGGGAGCAGGCGCGGCTGGAGCAGGAAACTGCGGACACGGACGCGCTCAACTCTCGGCTCGAGGAGCGCGTCGCGACGCTGCTGCGAGAGTGTCGCGCCGCCGAGCGACACAAGCACTGGGTCAGTGACGCCACTAGTGCAGGCGTGGCTGAGATTATTATGAATCATAATATGCCTGTGGGCCACGTGACCGCCCAAGTTTAAGTTCCTCACAGCTTAGTGCATCTCTTTCCTATGACACTAGTTAGGTTGATAGAGTCCCATCTGTGGGATGAATTGAACATAGGCAGTGTTCTTACAAATCGATTCGTTTCAATAACGATTTACGCCATGTTTTTCATTGCAGACTGATGTGTCTGTCTGTATTTACATAACAAGTATCTTTCTATCTTTAAGGTGTATTAAATCGTTATAGCAACAATTTAGAGCGCTTCACTGGTACCGAAGCCAGCGAATTACACCATAGCAATTAGCACCGCGACAGCAGAACCTCAGCAGCACGACCGCATTACTGCGTCAATTGACTGTGTCGCGTTTCGTTAGCAGCAGCCCCGTGACTCAGCGCGGCAGTCGCGCCTCTAAGTGAAAGCGCTCTAAACACCAGCTAAATATGCCATCGGCTGTTTGTATAATGAGTGTGTTTTCGCAGCTCCTCGAGCGCGTGGTCCGCAGCCAGCGCCTCAGCAACGAACTGGCTACGGCCGTCAAACGGCAGTCCGTGCGCGTCAGAAAGCCAAAAGCCACCATACTGGGAGAGTACAACCAAGCGCTCGCGCTCAACGACCGCATCAAATACATAGTGGAAACCCTCAACAGGGACTTCCCTTACCTCGAAGAGAAGTTCGAGGGGATCCTGAACACGCTGAACATATTCGAGCCGGGCGAGACTCCGCAGCTGACCGAAGTGGGCGAGTGCGAAGAGGGAAGAGACTGTGCATTAGAAGAGGGATCGGAGAATATCGCTGAGAAACCACTTTGTCCTTAAGTGTTCAGCTACCTTGCACCTGAAAAAGGTGCTGATGCCGATGACTTGCTTTAGGTATACATTTTTTTTGTTTGGGCAAGTATGATCACCTGGATTACCAGGCAAACAAAAATACAAATACAAATTATAACATGGGTTCAGATAGTATACCAGGTGAATGCAGTACATTGTTTGGGATCGGTGGCAAGCTTGTAATTTTCTCACTCGTAGTTGAATTATTTCAAGAATTAACAACCTCTTTGACAGCTGCCATACCAGTACCTTTTTTATAATGGCTATTCCATCTTTGGGTTTAAATGGATTTTGCCAATAACAATATCATTTAAAATTAAAATATTTTATCGTATAACTGTAGATAAAAATAGAATAATATTCGCTACAGCCTACCATAACAATATAAGTTACGCCAAAAGATCTGTGCGGTGAATAAGTTTGGACTTTTAGAATCTAACTGTAAAAGAGTGCTGGGATGACAAGTGAACTGTTCAAATATTTAAGCTGTAGTTAAAAGATACAAGTGCTAGTCGTGCAACTAATCCCAATTTATTAAATCGAAACAATTTTTGAGCAAATTTGATTGTACTTATTCGGTAATGCGTGTGATTAAAGTGTGGATATTGTATTTTTGGATAAAATTTAATAATAAAAAAAACTTTTCTACTTTTAGACTTCAATTAAAACAAATTTTTAACAAATATATGGTGATATTTTATTTTGAACATTTTATTTTTTAAACTCTTAACCATACTCATAACAAAAATACAATTTTGAAATTACAACATAATACTTATAGTAACAAACAGCGGTACCATCTTATACCAGAAGAAAGAAGTCAGCAGTCACGAACAACATTTTTAGACATTTCGATACAAAAATAATCACAACACCTCAACTAAATGAATTTCTTATCCCCAACAAGTAATAGCAAAGTATCAAATATCTAATGCTAGCCCATAGGCCAAAACCCTTTTACACTAAAATTTACAGTACAAAAAACAAATTATCCCGTAGAGGGCTTATCACGACTCCGGCAACATGGTCCTTGAGGTAGTCGCTTTTCAATACAAAGTTTCGAAAGGTATGTTTTTTTTTAATGCTACTTTAGGCGGAGCTCCGTCAAATCTATCCGTAGTATTTTATGAAAAGATGACAAAACAGGGAAATGGACAATGGGTACGCTGCAAACCACATGCGGTTCTGACGCGGGTCCGAAACGGCTATCGCACCGAGCGCATAGAAAGTTGGGGAATAACGTAACAATTGTGTGTAAACGTGAGGTTTCTTGTCTGAACGGATTGCCGTATGTCGTAGGAGGAGAGCGGCTGATGGTGTATTCACAATGCAAAGTAACAAGAGTTTGATACTTTTGTTTCACACATCGTCGCAATAGCACGCGAATTGGTAAAAAAACTGATTTAATTAAAGCTTTTATATCCGCGTGCGGCGTCATAGCCCTTTATCTAATTAGTCGAAACGTAAAGAACGCATCGCACGTGATTTATTGCTGTGTTTTATCGTTTGTTACTTTGCATTGTGAATCCACCTTAAAGTGCTGTTTACACGGTCAACATTTTACGGCAACGTGTGGTTGGCAATAACCAGCAATATTGCCCGGCGCTCTACATGCTTTGTCTATTGTGCACTGATTGCCGTGCAATATATTTTGGGCTAGTAATTGACTTCCCAATATATTGCATTTACACGAATGAATGGCGTACCTACCAATAAGAAGGTTGAAGATAAAGATTGAGACAATATTGGATTAATGTTGTCGCATGTTGACGAACAATATGACCATATCGCAACACATTGCCGTAAAAAATTTGATCGTCTAGACAGCCTTGAAGTGATCGCGTCTCATCGGTTTAGGGCTGGTGCCCGCTGCGCGCTCTAGGTGGCGCTGGCGACGAGGTGCTTCTGGTGCGCGGTCCACTCGTGCCGCTTGCGGTGGTCGGAGCGGCCGAAGCGCACGCCGCAGTACTGGCACGGGTGCCGACGCTCCCGCGTGTGACTTATCATGTGGTTCTTTAGGTAGCTGGAGGGAAAAAAATTCTTTATTGATCGAGATCGTAATACTAATAGTAATACACATGAGCGTCATATATACATCACGGATTAACAGTACATTATGATACAAGTGCGCTATGATGGTCAATACACTCGAGACGGTATTAATCGTGCGAGCGGTACGCGAGCGCGATAAGATACCTGAGTATGTAATGATCAATGCACACGCGACTCATACGATGCTTTTCAATACACATGTGAACTAAAGGGGCCGTGTGCTGACCTTGACTTGGCGAAGGTCATGTCGCAGAGCTGGCAGCTGAACAGCTTGACGTCGCTGTGGATAAGCCGGTGGTTCTTCAGCGTGCTGCTCGATGAGAAGAACTTGCCGCAGCGGGAGCATTCGTACGGCTTCTCCTTCGTGTGGCTCCTGTGCAGGACACGCCCACTTTAAGTACGTTAGGCCGCCGGTCGAAAAAGTGATGTTTCTGTACGTTAGTACTACTATTTATTCTGTGCTTATACAGCCAGCATCAAGTATATTGGAGCGGGTGCTCAGAAATATCTAAAGTAGACTATTGTGTGTTAACGCCCGCGCCGATTTATTCAATGCTGACTGTACATAATCTGTGAACCGTTGAAGCTATCCACCAACGGCTACAAAATGAGCATGATACGGTATTGCCATCACAAACCAGATGGGATAAAATCATTATAAAAAATTGCGTATAGAAGAAAACAATGTGTTATTTTAGAAATACCTATAGTGCACAAAGGCGGCGTTCAAGTATTACGTAAGGCAATTTGGCAGGGGCGGGGGTCTTGTAAAACGTTACGATGCGTTACAGGGGCGGGAGGGGGGTTCGAACAACGCGTTACGCAGTGTTGTTTTTTATTTTATCTACACACATATCATAAGTGCTCAATAACGCGTTCAAAAACCATAGAAAATGACCAGCATTATTACAACCAATGTTATTATAAGAATTTTCTTGTCTGTGGTAGTAGGTAAATCTGTTCTTTATTGGGTAGTATCTCTTAGTAGTCTGTGTTTATTGGTGATCACATTACCGATATCTCGTGACGTTATGAGTTTAAATTTGGAACAGCTGTCAAAATTCAAGTTGGTCTCTATTCTAGTATCCACAGATATTAAAACAGTTATCGATACGAAACGTCAACTCAGTATGTTTTTTTAATTTAAACGCACGACATTTGATCTCGAGTGACATGACAATAGGGACTTCATTCGTTTGTCTATGGTTTAAAAAACGTTCGTCTTGGCGGATAGATCGAATGGCCGCGGCCGCCATGACTGTTTGTTGGTTTTTTGCAGTTATGATATGTGTGTAGATAAAGTAATGTATGCAACTGTATATATAATTAGGCCTTAAAACACTCGTGTGATCCTATTATGAAACTCGCTTACGCTCGTTTCGTAAAACCACACTCATGTTTTAAGGCCTCTCATTATATAGCAGTTGCATAAAATACTATAAATAAAAAAACTAGGGAATTAAATCTCTCATGTTGGTGGTTGGTTACGTGGGGGGAGGTAGGTTCAAAAATCTTCAAAAATTGCGTTACGTGATACTTGAACGCCCCTAAACTTACAAAAATATTGTATATTCTATATCTTATTTTTATTTTGATATAGTTTGGTATATTTTTATTTAGTCGACCAAGACATTGCTTGATCACTTTTCGACCGATTACAAAGACTTAAGGTTCAAAAGTGGTCAAGCAATTACTTGGTCGACTATACATTAGCAATATTAGCATCTAGATAAATTATAACACATTTGTATTTGGATTCTGATGCACGAATTATTATTTTTTAAATAAAATGAAATAATTTACCTAATAGAAATAAATTTTGGAAAATGTGATATTTATTTAGAGTTGTTTCGCTTTCATTCTAAAGGCACGGACAATTAATCTTCTTTTAATGACTTTTTCTATAAAAAAAAAGAAAACTGGACTAACGCGTTCTTAAACCACAGATCGGATATCTTTATTTCGACATGCAAACATTAAATGTAGGTAATTGTATTTTAAATGTAGTGATATCGCTTGCAAAAACAAAAATAATTCTTGATTTATTCTGCAAAAGCCTTTTCGCCTTACCTTAAGTGCACTTGTAAATGGTACTTCTTGAAGAAAGTCTTTGAGCAAAATTGACACATATGGGATTTCTCCTGGTCATGGACTTGTCGCCTGAAACAATAAGTATAAGGAAATAAATAAATAAAAAAAGATATAAATAAATAAAAGCAAGTTTAACAGTGTTTTTTCGTGTTTAGTGGTGTTTGTGTGTAGTTGAGTGTGTGTGATAAATGTTGATTCGCGTGGAAGCGGAGGAGGGTGGGTTTTTGCATGAACATATATATATGTTGCACAGACGCAGCTTACTTGCACGAGCACGGACTGGTTTCGCGGAGTTGCAAGGTAATTTGTTCCAGTTCGTATTAATTACTTTGTCTTGCCATCGAAAAATTATTATTACTGAAGCTGAATACAGTTATGTCAAGGTTGTAACTACGCAGTGCCAAAGCGACTTACGTGCATATACTTACCAGACGTTAAGTTAAAGCCCCCATACTCTAGTATTTATGACGGCAAATGAGACTTAAGCGCGCTCAAATCATTGTTAATTTTCCTCGACGCACGTTTTGAACATATTGCAACGGCCGTGGTCACGTGTAGACTTTATGAAGGCTACGTACGGTAACAGTACGTTTGCCGTTATAAAAATGAGTGAAAATTGCGAAAGTTTAAAACAATATAGTTTATATAGTCCAGTGTTATACATAATACATACATATGTACCAAGCTGAAAAGTCCTAGCGACTCCAGTGGTATACATACGTGCCACGCGACAGCAGTAGAGCTGTATGTGGAACTTACGTGCTGATCGGAGAACTATGCGTGAGGGTTGTTAGTGTACTCGAAACATTTTTATGGGGACCGCAAACCCGTCCAGGTACCTGGAGTGCGATTTTTGAATCTCATCGGGAGACTAAAGCTTGCCAAAATGGCCGTTTTTCATAGAGATTCGGCCATTTTGGTGGGCTCGAGTCACCTGGTGAGATTCAAAAATTGAACCCTTGGCGTTAGTCATGCCGTGTACTCGGATACCCGCCGCCGGGTAACCGACAAAACGTTAATTTGAACTCACTTATGCAACAATAGGTGAATGTTCGCCCTGAATTTTTTCTGGCAGATATCACACTCGTGCGACCTGTCCTTGGTGTGTGTCGTCATGTGCAGTTCCAGGGCAGACTGCGAGATGAACCGGCGGCCGCACGGCACGCAGGCGAACGGCAGCGCCGACGAGTTGTGCACGACCATCTTGTGTTGCTTGAGGCAGACTACTTCTGTAGAAACAGACATTTGTATTAAGACATGATATCATGCTATCAGTTATCATATTTGAAATTCAGCTTTGAATAGTTAAACTTACCTTTATCACAAATATCACACTTTTTCTTAAGGCCTAAATGCTTGATCTTGTAGTGCCTGCTCCTCGCGCTGTAATTACTAAACATCTTGGGGCACACTTTGCACTGAAGTTTCCGCCGTTCGGCTTTAGGCTGATGGAGAGCAGCATGCTCCTTCAAATTGCGAACAGATTTTCCACATTCCTCGCATACTTGACGTCCACTGTTTTTATCACTTACAGCTTTTAATTTTTTTCTCTTTGGACGGCCACATCTTTTGGAAACTGGTGCTAGAAAAATATTATTTTTATTTATTTTATTTAAACTTTATTGCACAAAAAAATACAAAATGTACAAAAGGCGGACTTAATGCCTTAAGGCATTCTCTGCCAGTCAACCAACGGGATTGCTTTCAATATTGAAATGACTTCATCATTAGTACATACAAAGATGTTTACAATTTAAAACTTTGACAATACACACTAGGCATAAGTAAGGGGCATATAGCGCACAACAGTGACATAAAAAAGGGCATTCCAGCTCGGCCCCTATCCACTTTAAGATGATGATTGTGCTATCCCACGCCTGGTGCACCACGGGTGCTGCCCCGTTGCACATCGTGAACGGAATGACTGGTGTTTTTTTTCTTTTTGAAATCTCTTTTAGGGGTTAAGGATGTTTGCAGACATTTATTAAACTTTCATAGAAAATAAGAAAGAGCCCCAACTAAAGCCAGGCAAAATAGTTTGTATATCAAAAACTAAACTAGATCAGACTAAATTACAATCTCTAGGTATTAAGAAAATTTGGATAACAGCAAAATGATTACCTAAAAAGAGTTCACTCAGAATCAGAAGCAGTTACTCACCATTTTCTTTGGTCTCATCTGTAATACTGCCATATTTAACTTTCTTTATAACACTTAACAACTCGTCATCTGACTGGAGATCTTCTAATGCATTTTCATCTTTAACTTCTATTTCCCTCTTAATTTCTATAAAACTTTCTAAGTTGTCTATATCATCAGAAACAGAACAATTCTCATTCTTGATCTCGTTCTCATCCACGAACACGTCAGTTTTGTCGTCTTTGACCAGTTCGGGTTGAAGCGACTTCAAATAAGCATCGTTTTTCAGGGAAAGTTCTTTAAATTTATAAAAGGAAATTATTTTTCTATAGCAGTTACAACATAAATTCGTTGTAACATTTGAGTCGTTACTGACCTGGAATGAAATTAAAGTATTTGAAATTTGTAAAACCATATAAGGTGGTGTTGTTTCAGCAATATTTACCTTAATATCTAAACAAAACAACATGATATCGAGGTAGTTTTTGTTGTCCTCGTTGATATCGTTCTCCAGCTCAAATATGTCCTTACTGGCTGGGGACTTGAGACAGGTTCTACAAATACTCATAATGCTGATATATTTGTTTGATATGTGAATAAAGAACGAAATAAATTACTAAAAACAGTTTACACATTCCGTGTACGGAAATGTCAACGTCACACTGTTTTGACACTTTTGACAGTACTAAGGCGTTTTGTATTTAAATACTAAAAGCATGCAAACAAGTTATAGAATACAACATACAACTGCTTGGAGCTTGCATTCATGTGAATAAATCATGAATAAATTAAATACTCAGAGCAAGTGCACGACGTCATAATACTGAGTTCAAACTTAGATTAATACTTGGTCTGAGAGTTCAAAAAACTGAGTTACTGTCAGCGGTTGCTGCCGCCACTCGACCAGACGCTTCTGCACGATGACTTTTACTGTTTTTCCTGTATCATATTCATAATTATGCCCTACTGCCCTACAATGTAAGATCCAAGTCCTCATGACCTAACCGAGGGTAGAAAAATAACGACGTTCTGTCACAATAAAAAAAAAATTTTTTGAAAAGGTTCTATAGTGGTTTAGAAATCAAAACTATTTTTTTACAGCATTACAGTTAAAACCAATGCGCTATAAAATTCACAACAAACAAATTAGAACTATGTGCCGGCCTTTCCATAATTTAAGTTCAACGAAACTCCGTCAAGCCTACTTTAATCCGCATCACACGAATAAATATAAAATTTAATTATTTTATGTTTCTTTGACACATTATGCTTAGCTATATTATTAGGGTATTGCTCTGTGATTCATCTTTGACTTAAAATACAAACCATTTGAAAATATATTTGATCATTTCATAATTCCTCCTGCTAGTCAGAGCGACGACCTGCGTCAAGTAGTTAGCAGAGACTGTGTCCTGACACCATGGCAGAGGCCTATGTCCAGCAGTGGACTAAAATAAACTGATGACCATTCTAAAATAATCCAAGCGCTGAGTAGCAGAAAAACGAATAATACTCGCGTAAACTTGGGGGGTTCGATAAGAAAACAACAAAATTCAATCTTAGCATTTATTTTGCGTAAGAACATTGGATACAAACTGTCGTATCAAATATTTAAAAATGCCATACTATATAGAGAAGATTGTACAGTTATAATTATAAAAAAGCGATCTGGACACCGGTCGAGCACGCTCGACGGCTACAGTATACCAACGTTACGTAGGTCAAGACCGAATAAGTTGTTTAGTAAGTCCTTAAAATGAAACAGGCACATTCAACTTACTCTAATAAAAATACAAGTTTAGAACAAAGCTCATCCCTATCACAAGTTGTGATGCTGTTGTCTCGCTCGCTCCGACAGCTGCCTCCCTGCGCTCCTGCTCCTCGCTCGCCCCGCGACGCCGAACACACTCGAATAAGGTACATTGTGTTAAAATCGCAAAACAGTAAATACAAAATTAAAAAATCTCTACAAAAAAAGTTAAAAATATATTGCATAAAACTTTCCATTCATTATAATTTAATAAAATTATTATTTACTGAATATACAATTTAATCCAAAGGAAACGCTTGTAATGTTTAAAATCTTACGTTAAAACAATTGACAATAAAACGTGGTTTTGCTCTGATTTGACCTTGAACTTAAACGCTAATAAAATACTCTAGTCATTACCTACTTGTCAAAACTTGCTATTACTATTAACCTAAATACAATTCTCATCATTATAAAAAAAGAAATAAATAGGCACATCACATTCACTCTGAATGTCTGAAAGTTTAACTTAATTAAGCTAGGTTGGTACATCAATTCACATTGTTCACTTAACTACAATATTAAAACAATCCACAATCATATTGCAGCATTGCTGAACAACTATCGTTGCTATGGCGCTCGGGTTTGTACTCAAATAAACGTGCAAGGGATGCAAATCATCACGATAATATAACAACATTCCTGAGGTTTTTAAACAATCGGTAAGTACGCGTCGTCAGAGCAGCTTCGGCACTATTAAATGCCATTCAACTTCTAACAAAGAATATAAATCCGAAAGTTATAAATGTAAAGTACAAATGATAACGTAACCGACAAGCAACAGAGTAAAACTCTTCATTGCGCATTATGTAAGTCAACTCATAATACTACCGCCGGAAATAAAAATCTAAAAAATGGAAATATACAAAGATAATAATTTACAACTAGTTGAAACTTTTCAAATTACATTAAAATGCGGAATAATTTCACTTATCAAATATAATTTATAATAAGACCCTAAATAATTTTTTTATCGGTAGGAATCTCCATAGTAGAAAGAAGGGAATATAATGGCAGTAAGAGTAGCATTAGACGGTAACAAGTAAAGTAGCTATAGTAAAGTATAGTATGTTTTTATTACAACAAAAAACAAACGTTTTTGACATACTGGGAAAAGGAAGATAAGACGAGTCTTTGGACGCGTCGCAAACAAATTGACTGATAAATATATAAAAATACTTTATCTTAAACAAAAATATAACTTAACTTAAAACTATCCCCACACATCCGTTCTCTACGTACATACATACAGCCTGCCAAGAAAGAGAAGAAAGTGGACGAGTAACTAAAATTTCCCATACATTTTTTTTATTAAAGCATTTTACTTCAAAATGTGCCAGTTACGAACACTCTGGCGTTCTCATTTAATTGCAACTCTTTATGGGCGGGCTTTATCTCGACGTAGCCTAACGCGAAATAAAACGATAAATCATTATCGCGTTCTCATTTTAAACGATGTACAAGAGGACTGCATACGACAACAGCATAATGTTCACGATATAAAACATAAACGTTAAAATTCTCAAGCCACAATCTAACAAGATTACAGCCGCAGCCCCATGCAGTTTAGACATTCATTTCTCACGGCTCGGCGTTTGCCTAGCAATGTTTTATTTAACCTTTACAAAATTGCCTGTGTAAAAACGCCCCATGTTTAAGGTCCGTTTCACAATGTGGGTCGGGTGTTGGTGCTAGTTGGTTTCGGCGCCGGCGGGCGCGACGGGCACGGCGAGCGGCGAGCGCTGCCGGTCGAACATCTCGAGGATAAGCTTGGGGTCAGTCCCGGCGGGGACCGTCACGGTGCCCGTCTGTGTGCAACGCGCCTTATGAGTACCACCGCACGTTCTTCTCGACTACGCGTGGCGGCCGCGAACTGCCCGGCTCTGAACGATTTTTAAACTTAAAACTTACTGTCTGTATGCACGGATCGGAGAGACGTACCATCGTTTCTATACAAACAAGAATGTTGCAACCGATAGTATATTAAATTTATGTTTTATTATCATTCATACTCATCTTAACAACAGTATTTTACGATATTTACACGTGAATAAAGTAGGAATGCTACCATTAGACGCTATAACTTTGGTATCAAAAAAGCATTATGGATATTTTTTTCTATATCGTGCAGTCGCTAATCCACATCGTTACAATAAATCGATTTAAAAACGATCTATTGAGACATTTTTGTCTGTATGATTAGTGATAAGTCTCTCTTCACTTTCATTCATGATGATTTTTAATTAAATGGAATCGTTGATCAGAACGGACAAATTGCGGACGCCACAACAATGCGATGTTTTTGTTAGTATACAACGAAGAGGTTAATAATAACATTAACAAGTTAATGTAACTCAGTACAAAAGAAACGCTTGATAGATCACTAAATTTAATTCGGAAGAGCATAAAATCTGATAAAAAAGCTAAATAATTACTTAAATTGGTTCGAGATCATGCAAGGTAATTATGCTTTGAACGTTTGAGAATAAGGTAGATATTAAAGCAAAGTGTGGGATACCTCAATGCGGGTGATGACTCCTTCCTCGCGACTGTGTTCTAGGACTACAAACAAAAACACAAAGCGCCCGTCAAACATACAAACAAACATTAAACATAAATATAAATATGGTTGGTGTATGAAGCAAGTATTTATTGGCCACACTGCACAGATTTCAAAGGTTTTTTTTTCATGAAACTAAACAGTAAAGGTTTGAAATTGTTACAATAGAATTGTGTGGCCAACACTACTTAAACATAAAATTAATGCAGTTCAGACAAAGTTCTTATGACAAATAAAATAAACTTTAAATAGAATGTATTGCTAGCACTTCACTTCGCGCTGTTCGTCGCATATTCGCACGTACTAAAGAGATGCAATGTATCATTTGTCGCGGGAATGTTAAAATGCAATGATCGAAACTCGAATGGAAAACACGCAGTGTAGTGCTATCAAATGAGGAATACTTGGCGTGGATTTTTGCTAACGTTAAAAATTTGAATATGAAGCCATTTCAAGGCAATGTTGCTCATGCAAGTTTAATTTTAGTCTTAAAATGTATTTATTGGATGAAGGTTGGTCACAAGGTCACGAGTTATAATAATAGATTTGTGTGCATAAACTTAAAGAACATATTATGAAACATGGTATTCTGCAAGGAAAATGTCCTGTAAAAATTTTGTACTATCTTTTTACGCACAAAATAACGGATGTTGCCAGTTAATTACATACTTTCATTTGAGAAAAGGCCTCTGTACAGCCACGGGAGGTATAAGGGCCAACAGATGCCCACAAAATCGCTGTTATAAATTCAAAAGGCTCATACACAGAAAACACAGTTTCTAAAATACCCATGCTATTCCCTATTCTGTCAAAAAGTATCATTCTTATCTCTTAGTTTCAACTCTGAACGAAGAGCACCAGGAACTTATTAAAAAACATCCTACGTCGTTAATATTTTGCAGCTCTAAAACTGCTAACGATACGATGCGTTTTTAGTCAGCGAGCAGTCGATAAGACCGAAGTCACATGATCGATAACATATTACGTAATATGATAGAGATTATTTTCAAATAAAATTTAAAAGCGCCAATCTTTTTGAGAAAAAAATCATAAAGGAAAAATAAATATTTTGTTTCTTGCAAAATTAAGGACTTTTAAATAGCGCAGGATAACACGAAACATTTATTACATGAAACTACAATTAATTTAATGATTGCGAAGAAATTAGTTTCTAGTTCAGAAATCGCAACAAGGGCAAATTTTGGTATTCAATTTCTCTTGAAACTAGACCAAAATGGCACGCGCGAGTTATACTCGCACCATTCTAATGACAAACCCCCTCAGTCTATAACTAGAACGGATGGAAAGCGACCGTTTTCTTAGGCCTTTTGCGCACCGTGTGGCCCAAGGTTTCTCTCCGTGCGCAGCAGCGTCATGTTTGAGAATATCCTAAACTAGACCCGTGTATGAGCCAAACAGCAGGCGCAGAACAACTCCAGCTACAATGTACGCGTTGGACCTTGTGGCGTGAGGTGGTTGTGTGTACTCACTGTTTTCCGTGGCGCTGGTGGTAGTGGTAGTGGTTGTTGTGGTGGCGGGCCCGTCGGCGCTGCTCTCGTTGACCGCCGTGCGCGTGGTCGTTTTCACCACCATCGAACTCGTGTTCACTTGCGAGTTCTGTCGTGGTAAAGTTGTTGAGGGAATAAGCTAGTAGCCTAGAGCAACTTCGCACGCTATGACCTAAAAACTTTATGAATAGCGAACGGTGCGCTCAGGATCCCTTTTCATTAGAGCGGCGCGACATCTTTGGAAGTAGAATGCGTCAACTGTATATTTTATGCCTCCAAAGAGAAACTGTTGATACGTATGCGGATTTAACCCATCAAATCCTGTACACAGTTAACATTTTTTTTTTCATTCTATAGTATTATATTCTATTGACACATTTGTGATGTAAGCGTGTCGCGTCGCTGCAATGAAAGAGGATTCCTAACGCATTCCATCTGTAGCGCCCATCGGAATAAAGTGCCTAAAGCTTAGCGTCCAACAACTGTTGATAAAGTCAAGCGACGATGTGAGGGATCGCATCTTCAGTCTGGGTGTAGAGTTACGTTCAATGGCTAGCAATATTGTAGTTCACAGGATTTCGGAGCGGCTAGCGCGGGACGCCGTATCTCTTTGTTGTTTGGAGGCAGCCTGCACGCACCTGCAGGTTGATGTTGAGGTCGGCGGGCTGGTCGGGCGGCGCGGAGTGGTCGCGCACGGAGTCCACGGTGATGTCGGCCGACGCCGCCGTCACGTCGTGCGGTGCTTCCGCGCTGTCCTCCGGCTGCCATACAATACCGTCATTATTATCATCATCATCATCATCATCATCATCATCATCATCATCATCATCATCATCATCATCACGACGACCGAATAGGGACTACAAAGCTTCAGGTTCCGGGTTCGATTCCCGGGAGGGGCAAATGTTTGTATGACGAATACTAATGTTTGTACCCGAGTCTTGGATGTTACACGTATTTACGTATATATTTATATATATAAGTATGTATATCCATTGTCCAGTACCCATAACACAAGCCGCTTTAGTTGCTTAACTTAGGACTAGGGTAATTTAGGTTTTTGGGTAGGGGGTTTTGGTTTCGCGGAGTAGCAAGGTAATTTGTTCCATTTTGTTTATTTATCATCATCTAGTCTATACAGGATGCTTGGAAATTTTATGCAATCCTGAACCCGTCAAATGTACTGTAGACGAACGTTCGTCAACAGGAATTTAACTCATAGTACGTTAGTCGATTGGAAAATACGTTATCATCGGCCTTGATAGTGGTTCGATATAACCTTTAATAAGGCAGAGGCGATTTATCAACTACATACATGTAAATGTTTGAACCCTAGTAACTGTGTACGTAGTATATGATACAAATTTAATTGTATTTACATAAAAAGTAGCTTGTTCTAAAATGATTCTATAGTACGTTGCAGACATGGAACTGTATTTGAATTTACATAGCATATATGTATGATTGTTACCTTATAAAGGGTTAAAATTGTATCTAATATAATATTGAAGTGTAAGCATTGGTGTGTGCAGTGTTTGTGTACCTTGTGTTCCCCGTTGGCGAGCGGCGCGTCGCCGGGCGCGCCGCGCAACTCGACGGCCCAGGGCGCCAGCAGCACGTGGCACTGTGCCACCGTCACCTGCGGCATCGAGCGTGGCAATTAGGGATACGACTAATCCCAGGATACCGGTTTTGTGGCATATTAAAAATTCCCAGAGTCGCAATCTCTAATGTCAATGTCAACGTCCCCACCAAAACTCTTTCAGTATTCATTTAATGTTATTGCATAAAAAATACATTCAAATATACAAAAGGCGAATAAAGAAGAAAAGGAAAAAAAGGATGAAAAGGCAAATGATAAGTCAAGATGGAGTATTGCAGGAGCGTTCCGCGACGTTTAACACATAACAATTAAGTATCGTTTTCATTACGTTAAATAGGATTATTGTAACTGGTAAATCGTCTCCCTGGTTTTTTTTTAAAGTCTCGTCTTTCAGTGGAAAGAGAAATTACGTTTCTCACCAAAGACGTAATAAAGATGCACAATTTGTCAAAAATCGTGACATATACAAATGGCCTTTATGTTCATCTGTACGTTGGTATGTACTAGGTTTAATAGACCCTAAATTATTATATTCTTATAGTGACGTTAGCATGAAAACAAATAAGCACGTGGCTCGCCTGATGAAATACAATCACGATTACCGTAGGCGCTATAACTCACACGCGTCAACTAAGTATAGTTGCAGGCAAACAACTTGAGCATAAATCGGGTGGAGGGGGTATGTTTGCGCATACTAGAAACGGTTACTGTGCTGTCAAGGTCAGTGCTCAAGATATTTGCCGGGAACTGTATTTGACGTCTCTTTCTGGTCATTAATTTCGTAATATTATAGCACTTTACATAGCGTGCTATGAAAATTTAGCATAGCTCATTTAGCGCGTCATGTGAATATAGCCGTTTTCATCTCTACTAGGTTTATGATTTTAAAGTATTGTACTGTCAAGTTAGCGCATAGTATTGTTACCTTGGTGGCGGAGAGCGTGATCCGCTGCAGCTCCGACGACGAATGCAAGTAGAGAGCTTCGCCGCGCTTCGAGAAGCACAGGCTGGAAATACCGCTGCAACAACAAACGTTACATTACTAATAAATACATTTAAAAAAAAAGCCACATATAGTCGACCAAGAAATTGCTTGACCACTTTTCGACCGTATTACAAAGGAGTAAGGTTCAAAAGTGGTCAAGCAATTACTTGGTCGACTATACATAGTAATAGAACCAGCAACAAGTTGAATTAAACTAAATATACATTACTACTATTTGTACTATTTGTTTGACAATGGGTACCAATCTCAGCATAATGTTATGTCACAATGGCCAGCACTGATTTTCAGATTGCTCCCAGGACAGGACAGATTGTTCGAACACTTTTACCAGTTTGGCAACGCGATCACAACATCTATTTGGTCTGGCGTTTCATAAATGAAAATTCGATGGCATAAGGTATTAAAAATTGTTTATTTCAACTTTCACAAAATGACGTAAATTTCTTGTTGGTTTCAGCAACTTTAAACCATTCTGGCGCTAACTTAACAAACAGTAAATAGTCTGGCAACATTTATAAATAATTGTTTACGTTACTTGTTCATAGAAAATAAAAAAATAAACTCTATAGTATTACGTAATTTTGCTGAACTTTTACTAGATTTAAACCCCCACCCCTTCCAAAAGCAACTGTGCTCAGCAGCCAGACTTGTCATAAGGATAGTTCGGAAACACGCTAGAATACGCAACAACAAACTCGTTTCTTAGAAAATGACGTGAGATCTGAATTGCCAGCTCTCAGCCTATATGTTTTTTTAGAATTAGAAATCTGGTAATCAATCTCGATAAGTCTGTTTTGCAAATGTGCTACAGTAAAATATATAATGAGCCTTTTTCAAATTGATCATACTGAAATAACATGGTTTATGTTTAATATCTAACATAGATATAGATAGCAGCCTTTATTTAATTTTAAATATCATTTTAGCATATTTAGACTAACCAAGATTGTGTACAATATCTAATCGTAAATAAAATGAGGTATAATCACAGAATCAATAATAGTACCAAATGTACAGACATTTCTCTTTTATGACCGCGATTAAACGAATTCCAACTTTATTAACACGCTCAAAATGTTCGTACTACTTCGTACACATTCGCCAGGCGGCGCGAGTCAAAAGGAACACGCCGCCCGCGTCCGCCTTCCCCCCGCAACTCCCAGCGACACGTCAAGGTTGCGCGGCATTCGTTTTCAATTACACTGACACGGCGAGGGCGAGCGCGCGGCAGCGCTGCGAGCCGACAACCTAGTGCGATTTGTCTACCGAGTCGGCCGAGTGCTTTGCGAGTACAGTGCAAAGTGGAACCCCCTGGTATAACGCACAACACGCCGACACTAGAAAGCAGTCTGTCTCCGAGCGAGTCTCACTTGATGTCCTCCTTCCGCACGGCGGCCGCGTTGAGCTGGCGGCGCAGCTCGGGGCTGAGCACGAGGCAGTCGCCGAGGTTGGTGAGGCACAGCAGGCAGCACTCGCGGTGCGCCGCGCCGCCCGGCCCGCCGCACTCGAACCACGCGAACGCCGTCCGCCGGACCTGCAACGTCACCACCCAGCCTTAGCTAGTTCAGCTGAGAACCGAGGGCGCTGGACAATATAATGCATCCAACATACAATAAAACTTTGCTTTTTATGTAATCCTTCTACTGATTATAGGTATAATTATTGTGACATTTGAGATTTTACATTTGTACTTGTTCAACACAACATTGAATTCATGATGAATTCAAGTTCTTTTTGTTGTTATTTTCATGATTTTGTTATTATTTATTCGTAAATAATTTATTATATCCCTTCTGACAATCTCAATTTAAATGCAAATATCTTTAACATGACGTATCATTGTAATTGAAATAGAGAAATAAATTAAATCAAATCAAATAAACAGTCTCGGGTCTCGATTACGTATTCGTCAGTAATCTGCGTTTTTTGCCCTCGTAAAATAATATACTATTTTAGTGTCGGTGATACTCAGGCGTGCACTGTGCGTGTGTGCGTCTCGTCGCAACGCTTACCCTGGCGCCCTCGTGCGCGGTGAGCTTGTACTTGTTGTGCGGCTTGAGCGACGGCAGCGTGAACACCTTGAACTGCTCCTCGGACGTGATGACGACGCGGTGCGTGCCCGGCTCCGGCAGCGCCGACACACCGCGCTCCACCTGCCACAGGCATTCATTTCAACATATGTACAGTTTTACCAAAAATATATTGTGCATCGGCAGTATTCGTTTGCGCAGAGAAGCGCAGACCGGTTTACGACAGTAGCCGAACGTGTGAATAATCCATATTGTACTTTATTTGCAAGCGCAACTGGCAGAGTATTGCTTGCTATGCATTCTCAGCTTTGTCCTGCTTACACAATTCGTACACTGCGCACGGGCTGCCGCCATGTTGCTATGAAATCGATAGACCAATAAAAGCGTAAGAGTTTGGCGCGCGTAAAATTCTACTTTATCATTGGTAGATCGAAATTTCTCGCGCTTCTAAAATTGGTCTACTGCGCAGGTACATCGTGGCACAATATATTTTTGGTAATACTGTATGTATAAGCAGCTAAAGGCAAGTTCTTTCCTCCTTACAATCTATGCGCTCGCTATGCACACGAGTGGGTACTTGTTGAACATTTAGAATGGCAACCAATGATGAATGTAGTCTTCAATGCTCGAAATTAAAGGGATCAGAACTGAGCGAAATCTGAACTGTAAAACAATAGATCCACCGTAATACAATGAAAAAGTAACGCGCAGATTATTAAACTAACCGAAAAGTAAACAGTTTAAAAAAAATACCAACAACATTTGGTCAATTTATGCCCCAGAAACAAAGAGTAATCACTCAAAAACAGTAAATTACGAACGTCATAAAGTTTTCCGAGTAATGTATGTGACTTGCCTCCAGAGGGTCTGGCAGTGGTACCGCGGCACCATCCAGCACAGTGATGCCTATAACGGGCGCACGATGTTTCAACTGAATCTCTTTTGCTAGCGTGCACGTCACCTGCCAGAACAAAATAACACATTTATAACCAAATTAAAAACACGAATACGGATCATTTTGTTTGGACTGTTTAATCTTATGATAGCATAAGGAGTCAATAGTGAGAAAGACTGTTTTCGGTAAGTAGCTTAAACGTTTTTTTTTGTTTTCGAACTAGTAAAAAACAAGTGTTGTCATAATTAACGGGCGGCTGACAGATGCAATTTGGTGTCAAATCATAGGGTGGATACAACTTTGATTAAATTTCGAATTCGATTTATGTATTAAATGTGCACAGTTTGTACTACTTCGGTAATAGCTCCGAGTAATAGGAACTGTCACTTTACACATATGTATTATAATTATTAATTATTAACAATTAATTAAAAATAATTAACTGAAAAATTCTAAATAAATATGATCATTTACTACAACAATAAAGTTTAAATTTTTGTTCTGATTTTTTTATTATGTCTAGTCAGTCCATATTATGGACATCGTTTTACGCTGATGTGACGTTATTCGCATCCGTCAGCCGCCCATTAGTCACAATAAGTGTGTGTGTCACTCACGGGCTCGTCTTTCCTCTTGTTGGTGTTGGGCACGGCGAGCGTGAAGGCGAACACGGTGCCGTTGTTGGTGCCGGCCCACAGCGTCGGCGTCGAGCTTTGTGCTGGACACACAATACTCTATTACCGTCGCGATTAACATTGCAGTCAACCAGACAAAACTCTCACAGGGATTGACTGCCAACTATACTTGAAAATATTTCCGAAGTTCGTAACATATAGGTCCTACCGGCATAAATTTGAAATTGCGTGACCCTAAACATAATTTGAGAAAACATGGCCGACCTTGATCAGATTCTAAGCACCGAGAAGAACGTCATGGAAATCCATGGATAAGCAATATTAGCTTTGAATAAATAATACGCTAAGAAGAAATACAACTATCAAATTAAAATCTAAAACCTTAAACGTTGTCGTTTCGACACTATTGCACATTGGAAGGAAACTACACTAGCGGCATGCTATGATTGTCCGATTTGACGTTTTGCCGCTCATGGGGCGTAGAAAGAGAAAGCTATAGAATAATGGACGTCTTCCTTTTCATTTGCACAAGAATAAGATATAAATATGAATTTGCTTGTGAAAAAAAGAGACAGAGCTTGATATGTTTTGTCCCTCATGGCATGTTTAATTTTTTCAAGGTCAAGTTTGCTAGGCATACTTCTATGCTAAACAGACTTTGACGTTTTGTGACAAGCTCAATCCATGTCACCGGAAAAAGTACAAAAAATGTCCGATTTATTTAAAATTACGTGGATTATTGTTTATACAGGCGTTAAGAACAATATAACGAGTCTGCAGAATGGTGCGATGTTCAGTTTTAGACTGCAAAAGTGACAGTGAATCGAAAATTGATGAACTATCTTTTCACTCTGAAGTTTTTAAAAATTTGATCTTATTTGACTTATTCTTCCCGCTTTACATACACATCCTAACGTGTTTCAAGATCAAATAAAAGCTGTTTTATGCATTTTTAGTAGGTGCTTTTTACATAACCTTAAAACTCAGTGTTGTCACTTTTTCCCACGAACATTACCCCACGTTAAGGGGTAAATAGTACGTTGATGAAATATTGGTATAAAAAACTTATACAGGAACCTATTTCGTAAATCATGTTAGTCTAGTATTTTGATTCATTTAATCGTTTATTTTACGAGATAAAACACTAGTACACAGATAAAATATGCACTCGTGTAACTCGGAGGTCGACTCAAATGCTGTATGAAATGAAGCCCCGTGAAGTGTATTCTGGATTTAACTTCCAGATTCCCCCACGAACCACATATACGGGAATCATGGATTGCACCTACTGGAATCTTCCAGAATGTGTTGTCAACACTTTGACCGAAATCTATTGTTACAGTGTGGGTTTAATACATAATTATTTCTAACTTTTTTCGCTTTAATTAGGTACCATTGTTATTATTAAGAGTGATTTTATAAATTCCTGTTAATTATTAAAAACATTTTCCAAAAGTAATTCTTTTTTTCAATTTAAAAATATTGTTTTTATATTGACATCGTAAATGACCCCAGGGAAAACTGCCTTAAAGATGGTAACCCTAAATATTCATGTGTGTGTATTTGCTGTCCCTTTCGGAGACACGCACGACCTCGGTCTTCCCATAATAAGTCTATGTCATGGGGTTTCGTTTAAATTATGTACGTCAGTTAGCAGCTAACTGACTTCATGACATTACTACTCGTAACCACAAAAACTTATAGATGCGACTTGCACTTGTTATTTTTGTACACTTTTTTCCATAGCAGATTGTCATATTTCAAGTCGCTATTGTAATGTGTCAAAACGGCCCCATGGCATGCCGTGCGTTTATAAAATTGAATTGCAATAAACCTTGCCACATTTCATGTTGTAAGTAAAGCACTCACTGTTGATAAGGAAGGTGCGAGCGAAGTAGAGGCAGCGCACCATGGAGCCGAAGGCGTCGTCGTTGGAGCGCGCCTCCACCGCGCGCTCCACCGGCTTCACGTCCGCGTCCTCGGCCGGCGGCGGCGCCGGCTTCTTCGGCGGCTGCAACGAGCCCCGCGTCAGTTAAAGTACATTGTGTGCCAAGAGTAGAAAGGAATGAATTACTCCTTAGTGTGCATTGGGACCGTTAATTATAAGGGAGAAGTGTGTACTTCTCAGTGTATGTTCTTTTTTATTTAGGGTCGACTGTTAGTCAGGGAATTGTGTCCGAGTTATTTTATAAAGAAGTAATTCTTATCTCGCGACTCAAAAATTGCCTCTGAGTAAACTATGAAAAAAAACGATTTTATAAGCAAATCAAACAATAGCCATGACTGTCATTTTAGTTTGTCAAAAGGGCATTATCTTAGGAACCAGCAAACTGGAATTATTTTAACTTATATAGAGTTCAACAAACAAACACTACAGTGATCAATGTTTACAGGTTCACTAGCTATCTTGTACAATAATAATAATATAATGTTAATGGGATTTAGTCAAGGAACGTCGGAATGTACTCAGCCTCATGTTAGTGTACCTGTGTGGGTGAGGTAGGGCTGGCGGCGGTGGTCTGTCTCCGCTGCGAGCGGCCCTTGCGCAACCGCCGGAAGGATTCCCGCAACGACTTCTTGAACGACTTCCGCCGCGAGATCGGCGTGTCGCCGGCCCCGCTGTGGTCTAAAATCAGATGAGTCTCTTTAACAACTTTTTCTGGACAGGGTGTCTATACAAAGCGAGATCCTGTTAGCGTCAATGCCGGTAGAGACGTCAGAATGTACGGGTTCGACATTGACTATCGACACATTTTGACGATCACTTCCGCTATCTGACGTTGTCGAGACAAGGGAGAGAATGATTAATATATACAAAAGAAAGCGAGCAGTCGTGCTAGCCGTCCAGGCGCGGGAGTTACCGTGCGGGTTGAGCGTGCACTTGTGCGCGAGCGGGCGCGCCTGCAGCGCGTCCAGCGCGCACAGCCCGTGCGCCGTGCCCGCCGCCACCACGCCCCACTCCCACTGCGCCGCCAGCGCCGTCACCGCGGCCGGCGGCGACAGCTGCACCACCGACGTCGCCTATGCACACAGACACGTCATCACTTAGCTACCCATGAAAGGACGAGTCCGGTTGCGACCAAGTTTTTTGCAGAGTCATCAACCGAAAGCACAGCATAAATAACGTACAGAAACTTCTCTTTTACGACCGCGATCAAACCAATTCCAACTTTATACACACGCTCTAAAAGTTCGTATTACTTCATACACCATGCGCCGCGCGAACGCGCCGCCTGCGCCCTCATTCCCCCGCTACACGCTAGGGTTGCGCGTGCGTTTTCAATTACACTGACACGACGGGGGCGAGCGAGAGCGCGGCAAGCCGACATCCTCCTGCGATTTGCCTATGCCATAGGCAAGGCGGCCGAGCGTACCTACAGTGCGGAGTGGAACCCCCCTGCCGACAGGCAGAACAAAACCTCTAGCTCCTCGACGTCCAGTCTTACGCTGCTAGCGTGAGAGATCGTGCTCTACGCGCTAAGCCGGTCCACTAAATATGACTTAAATTTGGCAACTATCTAAGCGATACCAGTTAAAGTTTGAATGAAATGAGTATTTTTATGAAGACGTTGAACGATCACATTTCAGCGCAGTAGGTACGTACGTCTTCACTGGCTACGTTCTGTGAGTGAGTGTATAACGTATAAATGTAAAACGAAGTGGCTACCTGGTAGCCCTGCGGGAACGTGAGCGCGCCCGAGCGGAGCGTGAGCTGGTCGTGGCCCTTCCACACGAAGCCATCGCGGTCCGACACGATGTTCACTGACACTGACTGGACAACAAAATAAGGTTAAAGTAAAAAGCGAAACATCACTTTAAGCGTGACTGAGTTAAGACAACAATATCAAAAATGTTCATTCAATTTCACTACTCAAGCTATTTGAACATGTACAATAAAACAAAACAAACTAGGGGAACGTAATCATTACGATTTTGTTTTAGAGAAAAATATGTCAGGCGACGCGAACATAGCTAAGGTCTATAACAAGTCCCAAGTTACTAGCTAACCTTGACTTCAGCCGTGTTTGCGGTCGTCTTGAGGCTGGCAATGACGATGTGACCGGCCGCGCCGCCGATGGTCAGCATGCCGGACAGCGGGCACAGGATCACCTGCAGGAACACTGCGGTCAGTACATCGACAGGAACAAGGTGGGACACGCCTCTCAGGCTATCCCAGGATTATTCGTTAGGCACTTACAACGCGTAAACGTAAGTAGATACCTACATTATCGCACTTTTTAACCGCTTCATCTTGAGTCACATTCAATAGCATATTATTTTGGCAACCTCTTGCAAAAACAAATTGAAGAAATACTTAAATTTATTCGCGGTTAGTCGAAACACGTATTTCGATACCGCGACGCTGCGTAAATGAGTTGTCTAAGCTCCGCTATACTGCAGTATGATCTCGTTTTGGAGTAAAACAGCATTATTCCGTGAAAGCTACATAATCTGCATCCTTTTGGAGTGAAACAGAATTATTTCGTGAATGCTACGTACGTACATTATAAAATATCGTACCATTTTAAAAACAAGAATTCATTTGCTATTTTTTTACGTCGTTTGTCATTTTTTGTTAGTACACTCTTTTAAAATTAAACACGACCAAAACAGCAGATAAAAAGAATCTAAAATTCGGTTTTTTTATTTTTTTTCCGCTTTAGCATCAGGGCGTGTAAGAACTGTTTGATTCCATATAATCGTACAGTCCTTCGGTAACATTATACAAAAATTTTATTCACGAATGAAATTCCGAAATTTAGTGTCACAGAACCCAAGACTGGTTCAGGGCGTAAAAAAATCACGAAAACGATGACAATCACGATAGCCTCGTAAGGCCCAAGTCCTACATATAGGACGAATGTCATACTGACGTTGAACTCACTATTTCAGACGATATTGTTCAAAATTCATAGTACGAAATTTGACGTAGGCCTAACGAGGGTAAACGATTTTTCATTCTAAAAGGAATACTTACCCGTTTGACAGCGAGCCTAGGATCGTCGCTGTAAGGGTCAAAGTTGCCGACTCTCTTGAACGGCGGCCACTCTTCCTCGTCTGTCTGACTGCCGTTGGTCTCGCCGATCTCTTCGCCGCTACAAGAACAACAAACAGTTAAACTGTGAACCGCATCGGCTGTGAGTTTAACAGAAGGAACAGTAAGTACAACACATCGAAAACAGAATAAGCTGTAAGCAAAAAAAGAATTTCCATTCTAAGGCAAAATCAGTTGGGTACACTTGTTAACCATTTGAATGCGTGGTCGCTTTCTTGTTGTAAGTGTCAGCGAAGCGTTAGAAATTATTATCAAAGAAAAAATGTAAGCATGTCGCCAGCAAAATAAACGAAAATCAGGCACCTATCCCAGTGTCAGTGAGCAAGGAACACCCATCTATAAATCTCGATAAAGGCCGCGGGCTATAGACTTATTTCAATACTTATTTAGAACTATTAAAACAAATCTTGAGCCGTGATGTTTGCAGAATAGAAAGTAATGATAACAAATAGCAAACACAGAGGGAACGAGTGTTTCCTTAGCCGCTAGTGGGAGAGATGCATCATGCTTACAGTTAATTTGTTAGTTTTACCTCGGAGACGATCTTTTCAGCCCGCTTTGTCGTAAGCGATAAGCAAAAGATGACAATTAGGCTCGTCGTTCATTAGGGGCCTGTTCCACCACACTCTGATAACTTCCTAGTATTATATCCAACAGATATGTGATGCTGTCAGTTTATTTTATGGACACAAACTGAGACGGTATCACAGATATCTGTTAGATATGATATTGAGAACTTATCAGAGAGTGGTGAAACAGGACATAAGTGTTACAAAAGCAACATGACCATGATGCGACTAAAATGTTTTACATTCCCGTTCGTTTTTTGTCGCCAAGTGTTCTTTTTTATTGAGAATCGTACTAAAGGGTAGCTCTTGACGATAAACTAGAGACTAACCCCCTTATTCATAAACGCTTCGTAAACTTTTGTTAGTTAACATGTTTTATGTCTTCATCTGTCATTATGACATTTGTCCTCAAATGAAAGGGACAAAATATTTGTTAGCTTAAAAAGATTATTAACTTTTTATGAATGAAGGGGGTAAAACGGTATGTCGTGCTAGTCACGTAGACCAAAACAAAATTTTCTTAGTGGATTTTATTAGCGTGTATTCGCTTTTGTGACACTTAAAAACGATGCGCCTAACTGGTTATTAGTAAAGCTAGGTGGGTGGTAGGTTTAAATGAAATTATCGCAAAATAAACTTTATATTTCAATAGATTGTATGCTATGTTAATGCATCACAGATATTTAGACAGTTTCGACGAATTTTAACGAAGCCAAAGCTATTCGCAAATCATTAAAATCGATATAGAATGTTACTATGTCATTTTAGTAAACTAAGCTTACAAAATGTTTATATGGTTATTCGGTTGAGGTACGAAATTTTTATGGATTACTTTGGGCTTTTTTCACAAAACTTAGATTGGAAATGAGTTACCAGCTGGCCATCAGACCACACATCTCAGTACTTTTTATCTAACGCCCATTCTCTTCACATACTTATTTAAGTACAACTCGTCCGCTGTAGTAGATATTTGATGTCTCATGTACTATTGATATCAGAGATATCACGCCGTGTTCATTACAATGCCTAGCGGCATGCCTCTCGCGGCACGCGTTTCTAGCGGCAATGGCTCTATCACACTGCCGAGCCAGTGACCGTGAGAATGCTCCGGCCCGCATACACTAGGCCAACGCAATGATATTATATTGCATGGATGTACAGTGTCATTTTAAGTGACAGCAGAAAAACGGCTCGACATAAGAATATAGGTTGGCGCCAACGTTACAAATGCAAATGATTAGTTTAGCATTTATAGTCATTGGATTTACAACTTTACGTCTAACTGAATAAAATAATAATTTATTAAGTTTCGTTGGAAATAGGTTTTTTTTTACAAAATAATAGCATTGACAGCAGCGCCCCGTCCGTCAGACAGACTGACAGCGCGAGCGATCCTCGATTTAGTGTACTTTCTTACTTTTCCTCTACTTCTGATGCGGCCATTTTTTAAACGCTGACAAGAAGTCCATTACTTGTAGGTCAGTGAGGCCAACGTGAACGAGCAGGGCGGTGCATTCTCTCGCTACTGACTCGGCTGGTTCCAGACATGAGGTCGCTCTATCCTCGATTTGGAAGCTATCGTATCCAGTACAAGCCACCTCGCCGCGCCTCACCTGAACAGCTGCGCCGTGGTATAGTTGTAGAGCGGCGTCATGGCCACGCCGGACACGTCCCAGAAGCGCACGGAGCCGTCCTCGTGGCCCGTCAGCAGCACGCGGCGCTCGCCCGCCGCCGCGCCGCCCACCTCGCCGCCCGAGATCGGCCACGGCGCCTCCGAGTAAATGTTCTCGGTCTGCTGCTGACCTGGTACGGGCACGACACTCGTCAACTTCAACCTCGGACGCGGTGGCAAGGACCCCGAAGCCTCGAGCACGCATGCAACATTTTGGCGTATCGTTCTTGTCGTGTGGCACTGACGCGTATCATAAACTAGCGAACACGCAGATTCGAGATTCACTCGTGTAAATATGACTTAGCCAGTTGTATATCTATCTACATCTATGAGGTTTAGGGTCGCATGAACGCTCAGCATTATGACAGTGTATTTGCTTACCAGCTGCAACGATGTTGTCGTAGACGTTGGAAGCGATGTTGTCGACGAGCTGCATGGTGGTGACCGCCGAGGCGTGTATGGACACGAGGTAGGGCAGGCGCAGCGGCCGCCAGCTCGCGTCGCACAAGTCTATCACCACCAACTCCTCTTCGGCTAGTACCACCTGGGGAAACCCACCAATGTTTCCAATATTCGTTTTGTATACTTTATATTATATCGTCGAGATCCTTCAGGAAGGCCTATGCCCAGCAGTGGGCGTCTTCCGGCTGATATGATGATGATGATGTTACTTTATATTCAATTGCCGGCTGATATATCGAAGTGGTGTAGGGGCTCAAAAATGTAAACACGTCTCCTAATATCAAGGTTAGTGCTTGTTAAGATGCTTCTGAACACCGTCTGGTGCATACTCGCGTTTCTCTTCGCGACTTCTCAACATGACGTGATGCAAGCACAAATTAAACAGTATTATTAGAAATATTGCTTACCAGAGCGGCGGCGACTTGGTTGACGGTTTGCGTGAGGATCTGCGCGGGAGTGTCGGGCCGCTCCTCCTGCAGCGGCGCGCCGTCCGGCGGCACCGGCGTCGTTGTGAAGAAGTCTATTACCTGACACACACATTGCAGTCACAAATAAATTCAAGACACAAGCATTATTATTAACTAGCGACCCTGGCTTCGCACTGGTGTAATGGATTTTCCAAAACTTTCTTTTATAAAAACCTTGTTCTTACAATTACGAACACAAAACAAAATAAAACAGCCAAGCCGTTTTCAAGTGATGATTTTAATACGTGTGACAATTGAGTTTTATTTATTTATATGAGACAAACGCTAGATGGCCAGGTTTTAATTTAAACTACGAACACTGACTTTACAGCCCAAATGTAATCACCCATCACCGGGTCGGGCCAAAAGTTAGTTAATCACAGAATTATTTGAATATTTACAATTTCTTTAATTTCGACAAAATGATGCACTTACTCGGCTAGTGAAATCGAACGCGACGTGTTTCTCGCCCTGTTGCACCGTGACTGTGTATTTGTCGGAATATGAAGCTCTGGGCATGCCGCCTGCAATTAAACAATTTCAGACACAATGTTAATTGTTATTGGATAAATCATCATATATCATATTTCTATGAGGAGTAAGATGGGATGGGACGGGATAGGCTTAATATGAATTTTATTATTAAAATTATTATTTTAATAAATCAATGCACTGTCTGGAGTCTGCTAGTGACCACGGCCGTTGCAATGCGGCCGAAACGTCGAGGTAACTAAATAAACAGTATATTGTCGCGTTTAAGTCCCGATAAATGTAATAAGTACAATGCACTGTAAATCTGCACAGTTGATCAACGAGTATACATGTATTTTGAATGATGATGAAGTGTGTATACACTTTTTGACAGCAGATAATATCTCGAGATTTTTGTCAGCATCAGTATCAAGATATACAATTCTGTCAAATATTGACAATAAGATCGTCCAGGTTTGATTTACAAATTGCTATACCTCTTTACATATTTATACAGTATATGATTCATCGTAAGAAGGGATTAAAGATATTCACTAAAAGCGAATACACGTGAAGCGCATTTGCATTGTATGCACTGTCGGCTGCAAGTCATTGTCATTCAGCCTAGGGTGACGGATGTATCCGTCACTGGCATTGAAACGGTTAAATATTCCGAGATGTGTAACGGATGTGGTCCACTCACCGGCGTAGATGGTGATCTCGTCCCCGGCCACGCTGGTCCGGTTGAGGATCTTGGTGATGGCCTTGCAGGGGTAGGGCCCGTAGGGCGTGACGGGCTCCTTCAGCGGCCGCTCGCTGGCGCCGCCGCCCACCTCCCACGTCACGTACGAGCCGTCGTTGTGCGACGATGTGAAGTGGTCGCCTGGGGGGCAAGGCAGGACTGAGTTTAGGACGCCGTCGCGCCATGATCCAGGTCACAAGGCGCCTGGCTGCAAACCGGTTGAGGGTAACGCCATGGTGGTTTTTAGTTAAGTGCTTATTACGCTATCCTATTTTTAGGAAACCTAATTAGAAAATAGGAAGGTGTAATCGAAGTTAGAACAGTTAGATTCCGATTTAGTGCGATAAGAGGAGCCCGACCGCACTACTTCCGAAATAGTTTACGATTTAGGTAAGTGTAATCGCATCGTTACGATTTAGAGCGACTGCGCCATCGAAACGTGCAGCCCAATGTAATTCTACTTCACGAGTGCGAGTCGTCTGTCCTATTTAGGATTCTATTTAGTGTAGTGTGATCACTAGCTTCCTACTTCCTAATTAGAGTGTTCTTATTTAGATTTCCTAAAAATAGGATATAGTGTAATAAGCACTTTAGGGTATGCCATGCCTCAGCTCTGGGGGGAGTCGCAAATATCCCCCGAGCCCCTCCAGGCAGGGGGAAGACGTAAAGCGTTCCCACCATGCAAAAAAAAGGATTGACTTTAGGAATGTCTGTTTATCAAAAGTACTGATGTAATCTTCTTTATCTTTATCTGCAAATAGTATAAAACAAAAGTCACTATCCATTCCTGTCTGTCATCTTCGGCCGCTTACTTCTTCTAAACCACGCAACGGATTTTGATACGGTTTTAGTTGTCATTTAGATAATTTTTACCCGACTACGGCAAAGCCAAAAGGAAAGGTTATGTTTTTTAAGGAAGTTTTTTAGCTACTTTAATTGTAATTATATCCGTGCGATTTTAAGTAAATATTACATTGCTGCATCCCAACAGGATCCATGTCGTAGCATTAAAGTTTTATTTGTTATTTTATAGATGCAACAAATAAAATAATCTTACTAATATTATAAATGCTAGCTATCCATGTTCAATTCTAGATAACATGTCAATCTAGTTGTCATCCTATTCGCCAAGATTTTATGAACGGTAAATGCGATGGAAACGGTCGAACATTCAATTTATGCTTTTAATGAACTGGGTTACCCTCGTCGTGCCAGCACAGGCTTTCCAGCTGCTGGTTGGAGACGAAGGTGTGTGTTGGAGCGGCTGACGTGCGGTCCCACAGCACCACCAGCCCGCGGTTGTAGCCAATCAGAATCTTAGCGGGTGTCTTGGGGTGCTCGCAGACGGACTCTATCGCGCCAGGGTTCACTTTGAAGTCTTCTGGGCAGCTGGAAAAACAAATGTTGGGAAAGTCATTTTTTTCTCTGTGGAACTGGGGTTGAGGATTGACTTTATTGCATCTGCTGGAAAGTCTTTAAAGACTAATATTCGTTCAGTGCTTATCTACATGAAAACTGTTATACTCATAATCATTTAGCATTATGTAAGTTTCAAATAAATTATGGTAATGTTGTGCTAGCAACAAGTACGGATACCCGGCGAATCTTTAATACAATTTCGATCATGGCTAAAAAAGTCCGAAAAGAAAAAAAGATTGATAACAGTACTCACTTTTGCATGACAACGTCCTGATAAATGACATCCTCGTTGATCGTGAATGCGTTCAGGTCCATTGTGTAGATATTCCCGCCCTCGGTGCCCAGCAGGAGGTTCTGTCCCGACGACTCCACGCATACTGCAGACACTTTCTTGTTCTTTCCTTCTAGAAGATGTGATTTCAGCTCCACAAGGGACTTTTCGTTGATTTCCCACAGGTGTAAGCTGTTGTCGTCGCATAGTGATATTAGCCTGCCGGTGCCTGTAAACAATAACCATACCGTTGGATGTGGTAGGTACACCAAAGAGAATGACTGTTTGCTTTTGGAAGATTATAGTAAATCCCGACTACGAGTGAATTACATGTCTGACGTAACGTTAGTCATGACTGTAAATAGGATTTACAAAGTCTGGGAGGAAATACTAATTATTTTTAATAAATGTAGTTTCCTGGATTTACATGGACCTTTGTTAAAAGTAGCTAATACCTCGTAATAGATATTTTTTAATAATACAATTTAAGGTTTGAAAAAAAAAATAATGCATAAAGATTTGAGCATTACACATCGGTATGTACGGTTAGTATCAGAAGTAGTTGAACATTTTAGTACCCCTTCGCTGTCACTAATGTGACAAATTCGAGTAACTCTCATTTCATACGTTACTACAAGGTTCTTAAGTGTTTAGCTACATCTGAGGCTGACTGTACGTTGAATACCTCGAACGCTTGTACAAAAAATATTATTGCATTAATGCAACAATTTGAATGCTCGCAGTGTATATCCAACTTGAGATTAGACAGAGGTCACCTCTGATCGCCTAAGAGTCGACTGTAACGGGATTTTTATAAAAGCCAAATGTCAACTTGATTATACGCTCCCAATTGCAGCTCCGCGTTGCGAAGTTCAAGTTGCCGTCACCGTGCGCCAGTGGATGCAGACGGTGTGCGACAATTTCTTTGTAGTCATTACCATCATAGCTTCTTCCAAAGTTTGTTACAACGACCAGTTCTGCGCTGCTCGCATCCAGCGGGTTCCCGTAACCATCTCTAGGTAGTCGGTCCACCTTGTGGCGGGTCAGCCCACGTTGCGTCTTCCGATACTCAGTCGCCACTCGAAAACACTTCGTTGTAAACTAATTTCATTGTGGGACTCATTAATGCCGCGTTCCTATATTCAAACAAAGGATAGTTATAGGAACCGGCCAAAACACTCTCCTAATCATCCCCGAGGTGAAAAAGTGGTGATGCTACTCCGTTTCGGTATGAGCTGTAAGGGCATAATTAACTCACCGGGTATGAACTTTATGGAGGTGACGACGGCGTCGGGGTTGGTGTGTTGGCCGTAGAGCTCGACTCCGGGCCGCCCGTACACTTTCAGGGCGCCGCTGGCCGTGCCGAGGGCTGCGAGCCGCAGGAGAGGGTCCCACGCGAGCGCCGAAGCCCTGTGAGGGAAGCCGTGTTGCACTGTCTGTTGACAAAAGAGAGATAAGTTTTAATTTTTAGGCCTTGTAAAACTACTGACAAATGCAGAGGCTAGTGGAAGAATATAGGGTAGGCCGTGGACCACAAGTGGCTACGAGTATAAGCCATTAACACCAGACCGGAAAAATGTTAGCTTTGGTTTATAAATTTGAACAGGTGAGCAGAATCAGGATGCAGGAGTCTGTTTCCGGGGTTCTGGGAATTATGATCTGAAATGGAGTCATTTATTTTTTATATTTAAGAAGCGAAGAGGACGACTCAAGAAGAAATCATTACCAATAATACACAATTGTAATCGTTTGAAAGCCAATGACTTCCGTACAGTGGAGTAGCGATTTAATTTGCATTGCGTTTAAAACATTAATAATTGTGAGACTCTGCTTTAAAAATTTAGTCTTTTATACGCATTTCTTGCGGACGAATTAACTAATTATAATATAGGTAAAGAATGTGTTACATTGTAACTACACCAGAAGCTTTAATTTATGCGTGTAGAAGTTCTACACAACATTCAGGTATCACATTAATACAACACCCGGATTAACACCAAATACACACATAAACTAAAACAACATTAACAAAGCGGTCCAATATTTTGGGTATGAGAGGTGCTAACGCTCGCTAAACGGCCAGCCATCATAGCGATAAAAAGCGCTTTATGTTGCCAATTTGACACCTCTTGCCCTCGCAACACAATGAACATTTATAGCCAAAGGATGTACATCACCGGTGTTTCGGTATGACTCAGCGGTATGCCTGCTAATGCACCTACGACTTTATAACAGGTGAGTACGGTTGAGAGTTCAGATAAATCCTAAAGCTAGACTATAAGCCAGACTGGCTTAATCTGAGACATGATAATGGGTCGTTACTTTTAGGACGACTTGGGGACTAATGTTGTCTTAGGTAGTTCTGCTATTTCTGTTACTACATATAAGAGAAATTACTTTTACAGGTACAAAAGTAGTTAGTATATTTTGTAGTAATGCTTACGTAATCATCTTTGCATGGTGAAGCGGACTAATGGAGACTTTTAATTAAGCTAAAAACATATCAATTACTCGTAGTAGCGCTAGAGCCCGATTACCTTCCACCTAGTTTACCTCGTGCACTACCACAGGAATGTTACGGTTGTTAGATATGTCTGTATGTCTGTACTATGTTGGTGATTACGGTTTTCGGATGGCTCGTTGATATAGGTATGTATCGTACGCGGCGTGTTATTAACGAGCCATTCGGGTCAGATGCGTGGTATGCGAACAATGGTAAAAGTTCGAGTAGTATGACCTGATTGTAGTACATTACGCTAGTTGAACTTCATAGACCTCGGTACAGTTTGATTTGGACTACTTTATATTGAATAGGGAAAGAAAATTGCCGTCAAGAATCACATCACTCACGTATTTTTAAGTCGAGAAATGCCCGACATGTTTCGGACCAGTCCGTGGTCCTTAATCATGAGCCTCCGCGACGGTGGCGCGATACGTGAGTGATCCGTTTTATTAATATGTCCGAGTCTCACGGTAGTCTTATGTTAAGAATCACATCCTCAAAAATAATAGGTACCTATGTTGCAGACTCGTAACAGAAAAACTTAGATTACGGCTGTATGGGACGCATATGCAAAACGTCAGTTTTAAATCATAGTCATATAGTATTTTATTCACAAAATAATATAGGAATTGTGTTTATCTTCAGACAAAAAACCTATAAAAATACTGAGCAGCCTAAACCTTATGAGTTTGTGCAGTACATATTATCGTAATACGTATAGGATCTCCACACGCAAAACACAGTGTGATTTCTACCCGCGCGTACGGGGCTTCTCCACTCACCACCAATCCCGCGTCTCTCGTCATTGCTGCGAAAAGGGAGGGAGGGGGAATAATTCTCTAACCGCGATAGCACTGCTTCAACGTTGAGCGTAGCCCTGTCACGTTTAGATAATTACATCTCTGACTGCAAGGCGCCTTGGGCCCCAAAGTACAATGCACACCGAACGCGGTACGGGGTGATTTCAAACCGCACAGCGTTTCGTGTGCGGAGAGCCATATTATATCCAACTACGGTTGTCAGTGTCTATTTCTGCTAACAGATTCAATATACCGGTTAGGTCTGTTGTGGGATAATATCTATACATTCCATTATTTGCATTCTAGAATGTTCTAACTCAGACAGAAATGGCATAACGATAGATTAACAACAAAAACAAAAAATAATCGTAAATGTGTGGTCTTTCTTTGCCCCGGCCAAGATGCGTTAGTCGTTGGACCTTGCCCGCATTGTAAAGTGTGTCGCTAATAAAGTACCCTTAAATTAAATCGCATTTTACCGCTGTGTATTCACAGGTTGGCTCCGGAATTAAGGCACATTCCTGCGCGGAACAAGCGTGACCAGTGACCTATTCTGCGGCTTGCAGATGACATAGCAACGATCCAATGTGAGTTTTAAATGATAGCAACAGAGTTTAAAAACGAATGGCTTTTTTCACAAAATATACTCGTAAAGATGAACTTAATTAATGTACTAATACCGCATGACAATTCAAAAACGAGTAGACTAGAGCAGGTTTACAGAGGATTGATATTTGACTTAACAAGCAGTCATAGAAAATGTATTTCTATAAATACAACCTATGACCTAACCTATATCCCATATCCGATCACCTTTGTACCTAACAAGTAAGACAGAGACGAACGAATCGCGATAGCCTGTGGTAGTCCTAGAGTCCAGTGCACGCGCACTGATTTACCAGCCAAGTAGACTAGACCGGTTTCAGACACCGTTACGAGGCTAGTCTTTCTCAGACAGATTTAGTTCTTAGATTATTGGTCAGTGTTAGAAAGTTTGATAAGTTAATTTCTGCCTCACTAGTTGACTTAGATGTATCATGTATATAACCCTCCTTTCAAACGGCAATCGGAGAGATTACAAAGTAAGTTTTTACAATTATTGTGATTTTTTGGTTCATATTACGAGTACAACGAAGAAAGATAAATGAATAAACTTGGCTTTTGCTTCATTTTTATTAAATTCTTATTTAAAAATTTAAGATTGCCACGAGACGTTGTGTCTAACATACGTAGGTATATGAACCGATCTAAAAAAAAAGGTTTAATTAAGGTTTCATTTTTTTCATTCAAAACACTTTCTATGTCAGTCACTGATACTTTAATCCTGAGCACCTAGAGCAATGAGAGACGTAATTAGACGGCCTCGACAAGCTTAATTAATATTTACCATAACAGAACTCGGTGACTCCTAAACAAATCAACAGTAAGGTGCCGCATTCTAGTCACATGGCGGTGAATCATGGCTGTCGTGTGTCAGATTAGTTAATTAAATAGTTTACACAAATGTTTGCAGCGTATTTACGCCAATGGTTTTGGATGGAACGGGATCTATGCGGCGTTCACGCCGCTATCGTGCGTTCTTTCAAAATACAATTTTAACAGTTCACTTTTTAATCGTAAGCGACTAGACATAGATGTCTTGAAGAATGTCAAAATCCAATCAATCTTTCAATCAGTCTTTTATGAATAAAGACTCTACTAATGTACCGAACTGAAGGAACTAGATCAACGACTTGCTACTAACATTCATTAGAAAATCTTAAATCTCAAAGTAGTTCGAAGCTGACATTCTTTTGGCCTCACTAATATTTTTATTAAGGTGGAAACAGAGTGACCAACTGTATGACATAAAATTATAGCGGCGTTAATGGCCGCGTAGGTAGATCCATGATGTCACCGCGTACGACAGTTGTTGCTTTCGATGTCTGACGTCATTTTATGTCGTTCGTGTAAAACGGGGCGGGAGCGCCTTCAATCATATTACAGTAAACTATATATATATACTCGTACGCAGTGAACTAATCTTACGTATATTTGTAAAGCAGAACTCGAATTTGTTAAGAAACTACTATTAACTGGTGACATTTAAAAGTTTATGTCTGTTTAGATTTGCTTGCTGAGTGCACTTTAGTATCAACACAATGCGTTTTTAGCAATTTAAATATATCCAAACCTAATGCCATAAAAGCGTACAGAATGGGATGAGACTTCACCTCCTTTCGGCCATTGCCCCAAGCAATTGTTGCTTGCAATGCTCGCTAAAAGCGAAACAAAGTTGTCACCGTTTCTTTATTCCATTGCACTCTTATCTTTTGGTGTATAAAGAGACGTCCGTCCGCTTAACGTGTCAGAATAAGGTATTGCAGTTGTTTCTAAAATCTTGTGGTGCGTTAAGCTTATTTTTGTCTACTGGCCTTTAAAAAAGACGTCTATTTGCTGCTTTTTTATCGGGAGACCTAGCAATAATTAAAATCTACACTTTAATATTATTCAGAGTTGAGGCGGCGCTGAGACGATGGGTCCTCCGATCCTTATGGCTTTGTGGTTAAGGTACCTAGTAACTTTACTGCTGTTGCTTAGCAATTTAAAGGGCGACAATGTAGGCGACTAGGGAAATAAGGTTACCACGACGGAGTTCAAGTAGCGAGGCAATACGGCTTCGAACTTCCCAAGTCGGAAACCTTGTTATAACTTGGGAAACGGGGAAGGGTAAAGAAAAGACACCTGTTAGCTGCCCCGTCTTGTTATGAAGCCGTTTAAAAGTTTCAATTTCGTTATACTATAGAGTTCGTGTTTAAATAAGTTATACGTTTACGCGTTTCCTGTGTAATATTTACACTTGAAATAATTCCGTGGGTCTGTTTAAAATTTAAACCGACGGATTAGACTTTAAATTCTCTGTAATGAATCTGTAGCTTTGATGGTGAACATGGCTGGTCGTTAAAGCGTAGGATTATCGTTTAACAAGGCGGTATGTATTCTCACAATGTAATATGAAGTTTAACTGCAGCTTGTTACGAATAAAACAACGCTACTGTTCGTAAAGATCATTTCATAAAAGCTGATACCGTAAATGGTTGAAAACCTGTCATTAATTTTATAGAGCTTCAGTGACAGCCCTCGTGATACGCCCTTAAACGATGCTCTTACTTTTACTCCACATTAACCCTTTGTGAGGCCCCATTCAAATGGACGTGGTGGAATTCGTTTTATTTTCATTTACCCTAAATCTTTTAATTAATAATAGTACAGTCAGACTATAGCCAGTTGTATTGGTTGCAGTAGGAGTCCGCGGGTACAACTCGGGTAGTGCCAAGTCTCAAAGAATACCCGCGGGAAGCCGAGCTTGCTTCTCGGTTTCATAAGGCGAGTGAGAGATCAGGAGGCCCACGTCGAAGATACCAAAAGGCGAGCAACAGATTAGCGATTCTCTTGGAGTTGCTGGTTTCCATACAGGTAAAGTACCGTAAGAAAGAAAAAAACACAATTTAATCAGCAGAAAAACGTGAGTTTAAAAGATTAGAGACTTGATTAACTTTACGCTTTTGTTTGAACACTCTAAACTATAAATCTCCACGAGCCGCGCAACAATGAGCGTGACGCGAGGCTCGCAGATGATTATCAACAGCGCACGTACCACTGACATAACAGTTTTTTTTTAAAGCATCGTTGCATTGTTCACTTGGGAGTGTTACGCCACTAATACTATGCTAGGAGTACTTGAGTGATAGTTGTTACAAAGCTCAACAACCGGTCCTTTATTCAAGTCAAAAAGTGTGAGTGGTGAGACCTTGTGCAAGGTCCTTCCGGATGGCTAACACCATCTTGCTCGCTATTCCAGCCGCTAAGCAGCAGTGCTTCACTGTTATGTGCCGGTGGACAGCCGACAGCCGGTGAAATTTCTTGCATAAATAAAATAAATAATTTGTTTCTGTTGGTAGAAACTTAGCATTCAGCATACTCTACACAGATCGAGTGGTCGTAGCAACACGTGTCAAGGCGTCAGGTGTGATGGTGTCACACACCGGCGCGGCTTCCTGCGTTGCTTCCGGCCGAACAATGCGCCGGCGCAGAACAAAATATTACAACAAGCAGTTAGTTAGCCCAGGGCGCCCGCATGGTAAATACAAGTCTTTACTTTATATTTAGTGAACTCTTGACCTTTTAGTACCAAGTAAACAAAAGGGCACGATATATATAATTATTTTTTGCTAAAGGTTAGTCCCATTTAAATTAGACGAAAATATTACACCTCTAAGGGTGGAAAATTAAGGGATGAATCACCGTCTACATATAAATACGAAGCCCATCAGAATGTCTATGTATGAGGTCGGTTTTTAATTTGAAAATTTGTCTAAATTACAGATGGCTAATTCAACGGCTAGACCTGATTAACTGGTTTCCCTTTCTTTGCAGGACTTAAAGAAACAAGATAATTGTAAAGTATTCAATCGTGTAATGTAACCTAATAGGGCCGAGTGATCTCTCGACAGCCGCCCATTCACGCTGCGTGTGCGCCGAGCAGTCATTATGCCGGACGCCGGCGCCCGCGCGCCTTTCGCGTGAGATGTCGTGTGAAGCTGCATTCATTATCCGTAATAGGAATGGAGTATGTAACGATGCTAATTAGTTTAAGTAGACGGTATAAATGCATTACGGGCTTTTTGCGCTGGCACCACTTTATTCCAAGATTTTGTCAGGTGCCTCAAACGCACACGTGTTTAAAAATGTTTCGCACGATGATCGATGACACTATAGGTCGTCCAAAATTTATGTCTCTTTTTGACAGCTCCTTGCTTCTTACGCCATAGAGTCTATCGCGTTTTGGGCTACGGCGTAGGAAGTAAGGAAGTAACAACACCGGTCAATGATAAAATAAATGCTTGGAAAGATTATAGTTAAATTTACATCTATTCGACACTGTCCAAGTGATATAGAAGCGGATCGTAAGCCAGAAGACGTACCTCACTCATTCGTATGTATTATGTCTAGAAGACTTTTTGTACAATTTACCTAAGGCTCTACCTACGGAACAACTTATAAAGGAAATCCAAGAATTACAATCTACTGATTATGCACATTTATATTTATAGACAACATTTATGATATTGATATTATGTTATTGATAAAAGTTGACAACTCACTTTAGTTTTTTTTTATTTCAATTGTGTATTTGCGTACACATAATGTCGTTCAGTAAGATCAGGCAAAGTCAAACATCAAGGTTTTTTGGATAAATCATAAACAGCGTTTTATTTTCATTTACCCTTAAATAGTTCCCAATCATGTCTCAATACACGGTTATGCTACAGAAAAATCAAATACCGTTTCATGTTTGCAGCGTACTAGACAATCATTTGAAAGCAAGCCATTTTTCACGGAAATACAATCAAAGAAGAAGTAGCTGAACATTTTAGTACCTTGTCGCTGTCAGTGACAAATACGAGCAACTCTCATTTCATACGTTGTTACGACAAGGTTCTAAGTGTTAAGCTACTTCTCAGGCTGACTGTACATAAAGCACATAATACGATGACAAAAAACCTACCACCGCCATACTTCCGCAAATGTCATTTGATGACCTCACCGTACTAACTTCAATTTCACTTGTCTTCGTGTTATTCAAACAAAAATATATGTTATCGTGGACTTCCACGTAAACGGCGACACGTGTTTAAAGTGAATTACGGCTGAAGGTATAGTGAATTCGATAAGTACTGGAAGCAATTCGAAACAACGTGGATTAAGACAGCCTTCAAATAAAAAATCCTATCAAAATCCGTCCAGTGACTTGTGAGTTACGATGCAACACACAGACATATATACACGTCAAACATATATCAGGCCTCTTTTTGCGTCGGGGGTTTAAATACGTTTATTGATAAAGTATACCTTAATACATGCTGTTTTATTTGGCGTTACGAGTTTGTGTGTTTTCGAATGACAAGTGTACATACATTGGAATTATTATATATAAAATATGTATAAATTAACACACTCAAGTACCTATTTAATAGAATTAGATACACGATCAAGCCGGATTTTCAACTGTTATCTATTCAGTCGAATTAATTTTATATATATCCTAACCACTCAACAATGACTCACCTATAAGACTATAACATAAACTAAGACCTTGTCAATCCAACAAGTAAATATATACACATACCCGAATCCATCAACCTCGCATCTCGCATGTTTATATATCTCGTCAATTTTCGTTCCATGTTTATGGATGTCAATATCTACTATACAATGTAGGACATGCGCATTTTTAAAGCGTCTTCGAGGCTTAATCTGTCTGCTATTGATGGGTCATAAATTTCAGGACAGAAGCCTACTGCAGCGCACGCTACGCACGCTCCATAGGGAAGTGATTTCTTTTTTGTAACAGAGAACATGGAGTGGCCTTTCGCCACGGTTTCGCCAGGGCATATCGCTCGCACACGGTCAATCGCCGTTGACAGCACCATACAAAAATGAGCATTAGCTCCTATGCATTGGTTACACAAATCACGACGGAAGATCATGGTGCTCCGTAAACATGCTGCGTGTGCTACAGTGGGATTTCGCCCTAACAGTTCCCACTGCCCTATAATCATACACGTCAACAGTGTCTGTTTAAAAACAAACGAGTTTTCCTCTAGCTACGTTTCTCGCGTTAGTCACATTTATTTTGGAAATCCATACCGGCCGCGTATAAAAAATATTTTACGCGCATGACTAGTTTCCCAATTAAAAATCGTTCGCGGCGCCGGTTGTCTCGTATAGAATTTAACAACAAATTTTGAAGTATGTACTATTTCTCATCTTTTTTTCTCGGAAAATCAGATGTAAACAAGGCTAGGGAATCCTAGTTTTAATAACAAGGATTCCATTAGTCGGTGTTTCTTATGTAAAGGATAAGGACGAGCGCAGGCGCAAATAGCGGTCGAAACACGCCGGCGATTGCGGAGGCACGTGTGACTCACAACCATTGATATTCGCGGCGAGTACTTTTACACACATATACGCTGACGGTATTTTACCTTGGTGACATGAAACCATATTTTTTAACGATAACTGATCAACCTTTTTCATATAATGTCATAGGAAAACAAGTATACGGCTCGTCTGATACTAAGCAATTACTACCTCCTATAGACGCTCACAGAGACAAGATTCAAAATACAAAGATATTTATTGGTAAAAACAATATTTTACATGTTACAATATATTTCTCTATTTAACGATTACAATGCTTTAGAAGAATTCGTTAGTGATATGACATGCCATGTCGAATAAAATATCAAACAAGACTCAAGCTAACAGGCAAGGTTTTGGTCTTAACAGAAATAAGATATTGCTCTCTAAATAAATGTTTATAAACATCAGTTTACAAATAATATAGCAATGCCGACTGTACTATATCCACCCATACTTTATCTTTACAGCTTGAACACTTTGATCTGCACCGTAACGTCACGATGACGGTATCTTCTGAAGTTTAGTCAACCATGTTATAAAAACTACTTCTGTGAGTCAAGGTGTGGTATTGTAATATTAGTAATGCAGGTAAACTGGCACTTTGAGCCTATACAGTTGTATTGTAAACATGACTTGTAAAATATTGTCATTTACCAATAAATATATGTACTCTACTATACTATGCTACGCTATTGACGCATTAGTTTTTATGTCCTAGCTTTCATTGAACAGACCAGACTGAGTCACTGTTGACATAAATCCAAATTGAACTACAGTTGAAGTACGATTTACTACTAAGTACAACAATCGCCAAAATATCAAAACTTATAGTGGTAATGAGTAATTATGCATTAAATATGCTTTTTTCAAAGATTGGGACGTAAATATTTGATTATTCAACGAAGCTAAATAAGAACGGTCTTTCGTAGACACTCCTGGTGGCCTATCTTGCTGCTTACGTAGAACTCTAAAGCAAATATACCACTCGAATGCTAAATGTCTTCTGACACATACTACGATCTGAGTTCACCTACGTTATCGTGCCAGAAATGTTTGCGTTTTGCACGCAAATGTTGACCGATGAGAGTACTCCGTGTTTGATTTTTCCGATGCCTGGAGCTAGTTCTGCGTTTTCTTGGTTAAAGTTTTTTTAGCTTCGGGTCTAAGCAAACCGAGAACCAAGAACGAAAACTTTTAACATGGTACACAGTGGAAAAGAGTTGCTAACAAGGCGTTACCAACTTAGAAATATCTTGTTGAAGTTTAAAAGATTTTTTTACCCATAGTCTTTACTAGTTTAAAATGCTTGTTAGTTAATTATAAAATCCATTATTAAAAAACCGGCCAAGTACGTGTCACGGACTCATGCACCAAGGGCTGCAACTTGTAAATGAATCCTGAATCAAAAAACTACACCTCCCATCTTCTTGTATTTGTCAGATTATAACAGTAAGTAAGTCGATGCCTTCAATTAGCAGTTGGTTACAATTTGGCCAGTGCGCTGCAAAACAAATCTACCATTGAGTCGTGTCGTGTCATATCAGAAGTGCGTGCGCGATGGTCTCGTGCCGAGGTCGGGATTACGTCAGGTAGTGTTGCCATAAAGCCTGACTTATGCTTCCTCTGGCAGCCGCTTCCGCCCGCGAGCCATTCAGCTTTTTCTTGAGCGTATCATAACGTTGCGCGAGAAAGGGATTTAGAGTTATGATTGTTATTTGAATACAATAAGCTGTAAGGGCTATTTTAGGACTAACTCGCCGCACTCAGATCGTCTTTCTCGATATTGTTTTAGAAATTTCGTTGAGATTTTTACATTCTGTTTTACTTCGACTTTGCTTTATGGTATTTTATGGTCGAGATATGTTTGACGAGCGTAGGTGGCCTATTGGTTAGGGAGGTTTAGTCGTGATAGTAACAGTTTTGCTAACTTATGTTCATACCTAAATATTTTTAGTAGTCAATAATCCATGCTTTTACGGTGAGGGAAAAACTAAGATTTTTTTTATAGAAATAGTAGGCAGACGCTGAGATGATGTGACGATGACGTGAGATGTACGAAGAGTGCCGCAAGGCATTAATATATTGAATAATTTATACTATACACATGTTTAAGTACTAGAGACGAACAAACAGCCTATTGCCGTGTGACGATTTTTAATCTGCCAAAGTGTGCTACATACCAGGTTCAAAATACTGCGAAAGTTCACTTACGCTGACCTGTCATTCAAAACAGGTTACAACGTTGTGCTAGGTTCCTATTTCTTATTTGTGCAACTGTCATATTAGTCTTTTTTCTCCCGTGCACACATTGGACGTCAAGTATAATTTAAGGTTATGATCCCACTCAACTTTCACACCATCTTTGTTTCAACACAAACAAAAGTGTGAAGCCACATTGGAGGATTTAGCCGAGTGGTAATCTTCAACCAACCCGATATTTGTGACACGAACCTTATTAGGGTGAGCACAATGCAACGGCGACCCGGCCCCGGCGCCGGAGACGTCGTGAGCTCTGCCGCAAGGAGGCGGGTACCGTTAGCACGGACCTACATACAGTAATCTCAGTTCATAAGTACACGAGCAGAACTATATTGTGAATGCTGTGTGGTAGGAGTTAGCGGAACTTAACTGAGGTAGAGCAACTAAGTTCTATAATGTATCAAGTTTACAGAACGTTCACGTCTTATGAAAATACAAAGTGTGTCCTCGTTTGTGAGCAATTATAATGCCGACTGGCGTTCAAGTATTAAATTAACGTTTAAATTGTCCTAGGAGCTGAACATTTTCACATGCAAAAATTAATGCAATTGTCACTCTACAAGTTGAACTCGAGTTACACATCAAGTAATAATCTAATTATAAGATAAGGCACCTACTAGTTTTAAAGTATGGACTTTGGTACCGTAATTGATAAAATATGTCAACAGTTAAAAGTGAAAATCGATGCCGTGTGCATGTGCAACTAAATTATGCAATTGATAGGAAATAGAGCAAGGCGCGTTCTCTGCGCCTAGCGCCGGAACGAAGTATCGACAAACTCTTCTCCTACATCATCACGCAAATGCACGCTTTGCTCTATGTGAAATAAGGTTTAGATTTCATCAAGACCGAAATCACGGTACGAGCTAGAAAAAGTTATAACGAGACGCCTCTGGGTAATAGTTACGACTGTTTTACCCAATTAACTTAGCAACGTGACTTTTATTATCTTATAACATTGATCTAAGAATCATAGATAATGATAACAGTAAGTGTGATATCAACAAACAACATGACAGCATCAGGATGCGATGAAAACGAAAACGTCACTTCCATCAACAACACACAATGCTTTCACAGAGTAGCAAACAAAAACTCCCACTCAGTAAACGAGTAAACCTACACAGATAATAAGGAACACAGGAAGTCGGACAGACGGTAACAGCGTGGATGACGTCACCGCCGTGCAATCCCGAATGTCTAAAAACCTGGCAACTGGCGATAACTTTGTACGAGGCACAACTAATCGCCGAGATAACGTGCTCGCATGCACCTGAGACTAAGTGCAGCAGCTAGTTAGTGAGTTTCAGGCACGTTTACCTAAAGTAAACAAATGGCGAGATATTCCATAGGTTTACTAACCATTGTTGATAGAGTTGAATATGGGTGTAACGAAACAATTGAGGGTGCCTTAGACACGTCGTTAATTAGAAGGACGCAACAACATGTAAATAACTCAAATCTGTAAATCTTTTTCTCATTAGTTGGGGTTGGAAAAATAATATGCAGGCAATAAATTTAATTTAATTCCTTAATTTGATCGAATATTTAGGGTAATTAAATATTTTAATAAGACGATCTCGAAGGTAGCATTGGCTTTATTCTAAGGCGGGCGTTACTTTAAGAGTAGAGCTTCGTTTCTATACCATTCCACTTAAACATCGTTTAGTCCTATCGTAATTGCTGTAAGATTAGGCTCTTAATGTGCCCAACTTAATTGTGGGACGTTAATTCTGAGTGGCGTGGAGATAACGAGCGGAGACGGGGGCGGAACACAATACACCTGGCATCCTTAGTAACACAATAATGCAAATAACCCTTTCGGAGTTCTTTGGAACTACGTGCTAAGAATACATCGTAGCAACTGTCAGTAGTAAGTTAGTTACGATCCCGAAGAACTTTTTACGTGAATGTCGTTGGAAAGGGAAGTAACAACAAAGCGGTAATTTATAAATTCAATTATAACTGCTAAATCATGAGTTAGTTAAGTATCGTAGACCTAAACGCGGTTGTGTTTTTAAACAAACACGAATCCCACAAGTAAGGCATACGTCACGGTCAACTGCACCCAATGTTTGCGAAGAAAAAGCAAGGCACGTGTGTCCAGTTTTATAGTCGCAGTGTTTGATTCCAGCCTTTATTCTGGTTGTTCATAGTCATTATAGCTCTTACATAAATGTTATAGAGTTCTATATTGCGTTGACAAACCAGTGTAAACCTCAGGGGACCTGTGACCGTATCAAGACAGCGCCGAACAAATATTGACCTAGGTAATAAACACGGTGGGGTAAGGTAACAAGAAACGTATTCAAACTAACCAATCTAGTATAAGACCGATTGGAGTGTTTATATTTGCTCTCGAAGATCGTCATCCTTCCATCCTTTTAAAGATTAAGGCTCTTGCTATAATCTGTTTTGGAATTAAAAAAAATTTTACATGTAAAAAATTGTTTAATTCCGCATCTGTGCTCTAGTCAGCATGGTGAGTACATAAACTTTGTATAGTAGTAAAAGTTTATGGTGGTACCATTATGAGGTCAATCAAATACTAAATATGCATTAGTAACTAATGATTAGTTAATTAGAAAATAATAAAATGGGGCAGGGAGAATCAAATTAGATTGGGCAACAATAAATTGTTTCACATACACGTCTTCCTGCACAAACAATTTTTTTTGCGTTGTTTTACTTATTTATCGTCTGACAAATCAAAAATGGAATCCGATATCAAAAGTTAAAGTCTACAGACAACATGATCTTTATGTTTGATATGGTCAGGCCTAGGGATTATAAAGTGACAACTCTCCACACCACACGATACTGCTCCGGATCGGACTAAATCAGGAATCAGTCACCTTAAGACTAAGTTTTTCGTCACAACAAACTTCACGAATCATCAGTTATTAACTGTGGAAACAGTTTATTACGGATACGCGCCGTCAGAGGTGCTGCGTATGTTTCCATAGTAATTGAAACTTCAACGTTAACGCGTTTAAAAGATTTGCTATGACAAAAACTTACACTCGAGGTGCTGATCGCGTCTTCTGTAGACCCAACTTTTGATCTCAGATTCCAGCTCTGAGTTGAGTTTAATTTCTCACCGGAATGTAGGTATTTACAGTAAACAGTGAACATGTTTGTCACGGCCAACGGTACCTAATCCTTCATTTTGAGTATTAAATACTACCATCGATCGTTCACGAATCAGAAGGGAGTGGAGGTATCGGAGTTGGTGTTTAGAGACCGATAACGCGATAACGCTATCCACTGATATACGGGACACGTCAATGCAACCGCTAAGTACTTGGTTAGTTTTTAGTAAAGTGATTCATAATAAACAGGTAAAGGATGCAATATAGAGTTCTAGGAAATTTGGAGTAATGCATCAGATTAGGAAGATACCTGCTTTATAATGCCTTCACATTAAGTAAAGTACACTCTTAGAGTTGATATTCATACTTTTTTATGATTTTTTTTCTTTTGTGTTTGTTTTGTATGAAGAGAGAAATGTGTGTGAAGGAAGCCAGAGAAGTATGCCAAGACCGGAGCAAATGGCGTTCTATGGTCTCTGCCAACACCAAAGGAAAATAGTCGTGAGCATATAATAATTAACAAATTATTTACTAATTTGCTCATAGCTAGTGTTGTCTGGTAATAGTACCTATCCAAACATTATTACTTTCGCATTTATAATATTAAAAGGATAAGTTCTTATATCCAGTTTCGCCCAGGGCTTTATTTATTGTTTCGTTTACTCATTTAAGCATCAAGAAGAAGAATGAGACTGAGATCTCGAACAATGTTTTAAGAGAGTGTATGTAGGTAGAGAACTTTTCTTTTCTTTCAACGTGAATTAGCCTACGAGTACTATGGCCACTAGTATAGTTTTTGAAAAATTTTAAGTTTTCGAGTGAAAAGTGTACATGCATTGAGAGTTGTATGTATGGCAACGACACTTGAGTTGTGCTTTGTTATAAACAAAAAAATCACCTTAAGATAGTAACGCTTCTCTCACACATACAAGGTAAAAATAATGCGACTCTGTGAAGAATCGAAATTCGTAGTCAAATATGTAAACAGTAGTATATTTTAGAAGATCTGGAAAATTTTATCTAGGGCTTACAAAAACGATAACATTAATATATGGTGTTTTATAAGTTGTTTGTATTTTCTACATTAGTAACAACGACAATACAACCCTTACGCACACGTTAACTGTTAGGTAACAAAGCTAGCTTGCTACAGGGCCTCTGTTATCTGTAAAATTTCATTCTCTAGTATAAACATTTGTAGCATAAAATAGTATAGGAATTTGCTACATCGTGGATTATCTTTCATTCCTTGCGAGCCAGGCGCGTTTCTCTTGAAATATACATACGCACATTTCACATAAATTTTACGTACCTATGCGTCATGCCGGCTAAGAGATTTCAGCAAATGTGTAAATTAAATATATACGTTCATTAACTGATTTATAACAGAAGTTTATCACATTGGTCTCTGTAAACAAATCACAATAAATAATATGTAATGTGAAAGTTAATGTTGCGGTAAACGAGGTAACTATGGGTGGTGCCATTCATCAGCTCAACGCATTACGAGTTCGTCCGTAATAGCTGACGCTGTGGGAATCGTAAAACAATCGTAAAGCTGAGGAATTAATCTTCATAAAGTAGAAACACTATGCGGGATGAAGACTGAAGACTTACTAAAATATACGCGAGGCTGCGATGTTTTAGTTAAGGTTGTGTCTTGTTTAGCTACTAGTGACCCGCCTGGCTTCTCATGGGTAATAAGGATGTAATGTACCTAAAAACCTTCCGGTAAAAATCTCTGATTGACAGTGAAAACCGTATCAGAATCTGTTGTGTGGTTTAAATCAGAAGGAGTCAGCGGCCTAAGATATGAGAGCAGACAGGAACGGATAGCGACTTTATTTAATGCTATGTAAAGACAAAAAAAAGAAGATGTAAAGATTCTGCACACAGGTTCACAAGTTTTTTGAAGTGTTATGCCCAATCATGTTTAGACAATCGACAGTAAAAATATTCCCTCAGATCCGTCGTTCAATAAAACAAAAAAATGCATTGATGTTTCTTTCTCACGAATAAAAAAGCTGTAATTAATAATGACCTAAGTTATGCTAGTTATTTTATTAAACTAAAAGAATGTAATTCATTGCAATGGAAAGGGTGAAATTGTTAACAAATAAAATGTTTTGTTTTCGATGCAAGTAACAATTATCTCACTAGAATGAAACTCAATGTAGAGTAAGAATTTAATTAAACGGATCTTTACATAGAAAAAAACGAAGTCGCTATCAATTTCTGCAGTTTGTCCGCATATCTTCGGTCACTTACTCCTTCTTAACCGCGCAACAGATTTTGATACGGATTTCACTGTCATTTACAGATTTTTACGGAAGTTTTTATGTACATCACATCCTAATTGTGTTCGAGCGAAGCCGGGGCGGGTCGATAGTTCAAAATAAAAGGATAAAGGTGGTATTGGAAATCGCAACAACGATTAAGGTATAATTAAAAAATTGCAACTTCGGTGTTGCCAGTTGTAGGGTTACACAATCAATAGTGCGACGAACCTAGTCGATAGGGCTTCTAAACCGTGCGTTCTGATACCTCTGATATCGCATACTAAGCTGTTACGGCTTCCGCTTGCAATCTATACTTACTGCAAATAAGCTGAATTCATTATTATACATGTTTATTTTTCTGTTATTAAACGATAGCACAGCTTTCGGCAAAAATAAAGAGTCCACAACTGATTCTATGTACGTTCAATATTAGCCCTAATAAGCAATGCTATCAACGATGAGATTTATAATATGCTGTGCTGCTTCAAACTTCTTTATTTGCATAGAATATTACAGCTTTGGCGCTCTATCCTGCTTTACCCACTTGTTATTTTATTATTCACTAGCTTTTGCCCGCGACTTCGTCCGCGTAGACTTCTTTAATTGAAACATGCAATCTGCAATATTTCCTGGACAAATTAATGAGAATTAGTTGCTTCGCTGTTCATGACGTCACGGCGGCGTATAACTCACTTATCAGTGTCCCGTGGGAACTATGCATTTTTACGGGATAAAAAGTATCCTATAGTTAATCCAGGTTATAAACTATATGTGTGCCAAATTTCATTCAAATCCATTCAGTTGTTTTTGCGTGATCGAGTAACAAACATCCAAACATACAAACTTTCACATTTATAATATTAGTAGGATTTCTTAGATTATTGATTATATTCACTTGAAAGCTTAGGGTGTCGAAAGGCTGATCAAATTCTGCGAACAGTCTGTGTTAACCAAATTTAGTCCAATAAATTTCAGTCAGCTTCAGCGAAATAGCCACTGTAATTTTCTTAGCGATAAACTATTCGGTCTTAAAACTGATTATACATAATTACAAATAGCAGTTTATTAGCATTTAGCATCTACTGCATGTATGTATGTGATGGCTTAAAATCTTGATGATTTCGAACGAAAGAAAGCATGTCATGTCAGTGTTAATGCTAACAATTCGCTAAAACAACTAAAACAACAACAGAGTACTCACAGTCTAAGCGTATATTCGTAGTGTAAAGGCTACGGGTTTCCACACACGACCTTCAAAAGGTGATTGTACTATCACAAAGGAGGTAACTATCCACAGACTACATCTACTAGCTTCTATTAATCATTGAAGAAAAAACAGAGACGTCGTAGACGAGCAAAAAGAAACGGACGTCTCTTAACAGGCTGTTGCTGTATTTATTTCGAAAATTCGTTAGACTATTATGCTTGAGTATCGTTTCATCTTTATATATTAGTGATGAGTTTTTTAATAGATCGACGCCGAAGGATGATTTAGTACAGCGATTTAATTGAATCTGCGTGAGAGGAGGGTAGCGTAGGCTCTTTTACAAGTCTAATTTTACCAGCGCTACGGAAATAGGAAGATTCTACTGAGCAAACAAGAAACTCGGCAATTTATTTTAATTGAAAACCGAAGAGATTAATAATTACAAAATTTGATTGATTTAACGTAGTATGTATGTAAGTAACTTCTTTATTGTGCCTACAAAAAACATAAATCAACAAACTGGAACAAATTACCTTGCTACTCCGCGAAACCAGTGCCAGGCTCGTGCAAAATAGCTGCGTCTGTGCGACACACACACACGCACACACACACACACACATATATATATATATATATATATATACATTCATGCAAAAACCCACCCTCCTCCGCTTCCACACGAAACAACATATATCACACAGACTCAACTACACACCACCACCTCTAAACACTAAAACTACACGATCGACGCGCGTATCGCCTCTGTACTTGAGGCATCATCAAGATCAAACCGTACGGCCGTTCGCTACTTGAACAAATGGCATATTAATTATTTAAAAACATAAATTACAAAAAGAGATACAGTGATGTACAAAGGCCAACTTATCCCTTTAAGGGATCTCTTCCAGTTAATCTTTGAGTGTGTGAAAGGAGTATCATAGCTAAGTAAAAAAAATAGTAGGATCCAGTATTCGAATTTAATTCGGCATCAAGGGAAACCATAGCTTGCAATCGTGACTTTCCATAAATTGGGTGTATTAGCACCCGAGGGTGGCGTTGCAAGCAGAGGTATAAATAGATATGTGAATGACGGGAATTCGGAATGTCGTTTTGATATATGACTTTGCTATCGGGGGCAAATAAATCCGCCCCATCTGCATAGTAACATGTATTTGCAGGGCGCGAGGCAAACTAAACTGTAGAATAGGATACACTAGACTGCACTATTAAACTTGATTGAACTTGTTTTATTAAGTAGTTAATAATTGTGTGTAATCCTTAGAATCTAATAAATTCTTGACTATATGACACTCCCTACATGATTTTTTGTACGTCGAGCGAAGAGAGCTTAATCCAAACCTCACCCTCCATTCTGGCGGCAGTCGGGTAAATATAGGTAAAGATCGAATGAATATGTACATACCTATGTAGAACTACAAACTGCTTTAACTGTTACTAACGACGGGTTACAAACGACTCGAAGTTGGCTTGGAAATGTTAGAAACAAATGAACATCATTCGTTTCAGTATGTAGAGTAGCACAAAAATGAACAAAGAATGATAGAATGTTCCAACGGGCCTCCGGTATTCAAATAAGAATTTCATTACTACAAACGTGACAGCAAATATTGGAGTTTGGCGAGATAACGCAGGTAGCGACTGTTGCGAGGAAAGGACTTGGCCGCGAAGGTTGCGTGTGAACGACCCGCTAATCCCGCTTATCGTCTATGACATAGGCGAGTCGCGAAAATTGGAATCAGTGCAAATACACTATAAAATATACTTAGATATTTACATATCTGAACCTAGTATTACATTAATTTATTTGGATAAATGATAAGACACTTTGATATTTACAAGAACTTGTCGAAACAGTTAATATTTTATTAAGAAAGAGAGGAAATTTGCGGTCGCAAAGGCAATCAAAACACCGAAAACTAAAATGTCATTGCCTTTATGTGAGTTGTGTGACCTGAGTACGAAACTCTTCCTAGTAGTCATACAATTCCAGTCTAAAACCTAGGCCAAATTGTAACAAGTAGGAAACCGTGGGAGGCGCCGCATTCTGGCAATGACGCGTCCCGTAATGGAGGTCAAGATGTATGCCCCCGGTAACGAGTATCGCGCCCGGTTTGACGCACACGTCATATGGACAAATTGGATGACATATAAAATATCGATATAACATGGCTGACACAATTGTAACAAAGCTAGTAAAGGAATAAGTTGAACAACTTTCCTTCAATCTGTTGGGTTCGCTTCGCAAAATTGACTTTCAGCTGATACGTTATTTACTTTCTAATATTTGCATATTATGAAAATAGTTGGTACACATTTCTCATCACTTGACTTGTCATATCAGATGCAATTCAGTCAGATAACTTTTTATTGCTAGGAAATTTAAAGTACCTTGATATAGTAAACGGCACAGTCCATTTACATCTATTCTAGGTTAGCCTATCGTTTAAAATAGTCTCAAGTTTCTCCTTAAAATAATTTATATGCATTCCCACTGACCACATGTTAGTTAAAATGTTATATCGTTGAATTAAAATGCCGAAAGGTATAATCAACTGCCGATGTCTGGTCAGTATCAAGTCTTCCGTGTGTGGGATTGAGCGAGTGTGCGTGACTCGTACTTACAATGGCAATCAAAATAGCATTCCATAGCATTCTCTTTAAAATAGCTGCGGCTTTTAAATGATTGCTTCATCTATCAAGAAGTGCTGTCGATCTTGTTATGTTAACGTCTTTTTAACAGGCATACAATTCCAATGGCCTTAATGAATCATAACTCAAATTTATCATAACTTTAAGTTATTTGGGAAATGATCAAAAAAGTGTTAACGTACAAGTAGACTACGGTTTGAATATTGATTTGCGATTTGATATAATATCATCAACAACCCGATTGAGAATTATAGGCTTGAGCGTAATATCAGTTCACTAGGTTTATTTACTACATTTTACTAGCTGTTTGGACTCGAGCACTGTTTCGTAACATTAGATCCGTCTGTGCATTATAAAAAGACCGTTGATGAGCGCGTTGGCACGTGGAATGCGGTCTTGTCGGTACCGCATCATTGTTACAGATTAGAATACAGGTTGTTAGTAAATAAACTGTGGTGGTCCAGCGGTTCGACCCATCGCCTGTCAAAGAGATCCCTGGGTTTGAACACCATATCGTACCTCAGAGTTTTATAGGCTCTTAGATCATATTAAATCGGCGAAGCAAATCAATACGTGTTAAGTTTCGAGTCTCTCTACCCTAGGACTCAAATAGTCTGACATTGTCATTATTATACCCAAACCATAATACAAAAATATGCAATTTAGTGAACGAAGTTAAGAATATCGTGTGCCATATAAAGATACTTTATGGGTCAAGAACTGTTGCGATCGCAAGTAAATAGTAGACAGGAGAGACTGGTCCCAAATTCTTTTAAGACGTGGACTACCTGTTTGCCCTCGAAATGGTAAAGGTCGAGTATCAAATTTCCCAGGAAAGGGGCGTGAGATCCACTCTTATGTTCAAGGTGCGAAGGGTTTGCCGTAAGCAAGCGAGAAGCCATCGGTAAATATCAGCTTAGCTGCGTTCAAAAGATATAGGGTTGATTGACGCAAGATTAATGAGTTTCGCAAAAGCACGAGACTAACATTATATGACATGCCATGCCTACACGCCATACCTATTGGTGTCAACCAAGAAGTTAGTAAAAAAATTAGTCTAGGCGTAATCCTTGTTCCTATTTCAGTATTTGCGAGGTGCGGCGGCCTAACTGGGACAGGTTGCCGAGCGAGTGATAACGATTTACACGCGCGAAAACAACACAAATGAAATTAGCTTACACACATAGCGAAAATATCGAAGACGATATGAGCTCGAGTCACAAGCACCAAGCGTATTAAAACGAATTTGATAAGTGCACCAATCTTTTGGTTGCTTAGAAAACGCAATTTAAGCTGCATTAAGCAAAATATGCTTTTGCAACGATGCCATTAACTATCTGCTGATCGGAATTGAGGAAGTTGTTTTTTTTTTTCAATTTTTGACCTCTGTTTATATACATATCTAATAATCTGCATAGTGCACAGCTTAACACTTAATATATTCCTATTTTGAGGAAAGGTAAGGGTAGAAAGGACTATTACAAACTAATCTTCGAACTAGGTATCCTGAACAGAATTAGACCTCCTTGTTCTAATTCTTTCATCCTTTTATTCCAGAAATGAGGTCTGAATAACTTTTCCCACTCGCTCATTACTGTTCCGCGGCTGAAGCCAGGATTACACGTAATCCCAGTTAACATAACGGGATTACGGAGGCTAATCTCTCAGGAATTTGAATAATTAGTCCATTGATTACCTAACTTTGGAGCGCTATCGACTATGACTTAACGAGAGCTTAACGCTCACCTTGTTCGTCAATCTCATCTATCTCAAATGCCATTGTTTGGATGTTAACTCTATTCAACTGAAATGATTCACTTTGTGTTGATCGTGCCGCGAGATCAGTATTCAGAGAGCCCATTTCGTATCATGTGAAAAGTTATAGTTTATTCTACATAGAAACTTTATATGACGTCTGTGAGATATAAATTGTAAAAATAAATCACCACGGAATCCTGTGATTTATTGCCGCGGGAAGCATAAGTCTTTCCTTCCACTTTTCAGACGACTTTGGAAAGTTCTTACCGCTCTTGGCCAGAACTTTGTTTATCTAAGTTACTATTCGTTTGGAATTTTTGAACTGCATACCAATTAAAAAGATATTAGGCATGTCATCCTTATTCAATTTGCTAACAAATAAAAAAGTACTTAAAGGTTTCATTCAGTGAAAACTCTTCTCTTGTCATAAACCTAAATAGTGCACTTATTGTTTAGGCATCGTGCATGGGTAAGCGATTATTTGCTTCGCTAATAATATTCATTCATGGAGTGGGGCTTGCAGGTTTCGTTTTATGACGAGCATCCAGTTTGGCCTACGTAACAACAGCTCAGCACGACATGCATGCGTATACGCCATGATTCATAGGGTCGGTAAGAACATTGGTAAAATGAGAGGTTCAGTTAGTCAGTTTAACATTGTCACATCACAAATACCAACTAATGAATTTGATTAATTTTTTAACGCATGTTAAGGCTTCTTACTGATCCACACAGGGTAGTAACTTAGGAAATGATTAGGCTTTTGCTTCCTTGTGGTCCCGACTTCACACTTTTCATGTACATTTAGCAACATACACAACTCCCAAGGTTTTATTAAATCCACATCAGGAATCTTTTCAGCCCATAACAAACATTTGGACATACAAACATTAAACGGAAAACCATTCCCTTTAAAAATAGCTTTATGAATATCCCAATAAAACAAGATACAATTCGGTGAAATGAGGTCCCGTGCAGTCCCTCGGGTTTAGGGACGGGAATAAAAGGGATATCGGGACATTTGATTGGCCTATTGTGATGGTTACTCTACCAGATTAAGAAAGCTTTTCACGGAATGGAAAAGTGAGGAAAATACGGGTGTATTAGATTGACAAGGGTTCGGCTTTTTCTGACTTGTTCTTCGTAATTCATTATTGTTACACAAGAGTGATTGTTTATTAGTTTCCCGGTGAATCTGAAAGGCTATTGATTCTTGCCCTGCTCTTGCGGAGAGATGACATTAAAAAGATTTGCTGTCAAGATTTCGTTAAAGAAAAAATAAATAAAAATTTCTAATCGTTTACTACAATAGCTCAGAAGAAAGGACTTGATTTATTTAATGCTATAACCAAGTTGGTATTGGATATTTCCATTTACATTAGTAAAGAGGTAATGCTGCCAGTATCTTCGGTTACCATGCTATTGGCCTTCTTTTTTGATATAATTTACTTATAATTTTAGTATTAATGCTTAGTGTACATTTAGTTTTTATGTAGTTTCATTAATTTAAATTAGTATGAATATATTATTTGTATATGTATTTATAACTAAATCGATATAAACATTAATAAATAGTTAACTAAATTCACGAAACCTTAAAAATTTAGATTTTCTTTCACACAATAATTCTATGTCTATTTATATCTAATGTAGCAATGCAAAGGCGGTTACTTGTACATTGATTTATATGAGAGCATTTAGGGCCCAGCGATGCATCATAGCGTGACGGCTGCCATCGGCTTCGTGGCTTGTACAAATTTCATGGATCAATTGCTTCTGCGCAAGCACGGCGACGACGCGACGGTACAATGATTCGAGGGACGGAATTAACCACGTAGTGTCTTATTTATTATTTTAAATTGATTATGTTATTGTTTTTATATTTATTGTTATTTTTAACCCCCGGCAGATAAACAGAGATTGCGAATGTTGGCCTGTCCCAGCGTGTGTATAGTCAGCGATAAAATTGATCGGAAAGTTGGATAACTCAAAAGGAACTAACTACACACGACTCTATTATTATAAGGAAATAAGAGCGTCTACGTCGATCATGTTGAGCCTTTAACAGTTCATCTCGGCTGTTTTAATATATATGTTTGTCAATACCGCAGTTAGCTTCGCTTCCTAAAGTAACGTTTTTGATGTTGTTCTTAGTTGATGGATTTTACCCGTGTGTAATTTTATATCTAATCAAACTTACAAGGTAAATAACTATTCAGACTGAAGGGGTCTGTTAACATTTTTAATTTTGAATCTTGTTACGTCACTATGACATAATAATTAACAAAAGAATGTTCAGATCCTACTCATTCCAAGGCGATATCTAGCAAGCCAGTCATATCTTCGCGATATCGATAAAAATTACAACGCGGGCGAGTCTGGGTGCGGCTTTATGGCTCTCCAATCGGCATTACACGAGCTATCGATAAACTAGAGCCGGTCTCATTGTACTACACAATAACTCGATCGACTAACCTAACCGGTAAAACTTGTAATCTGCTCACGTGGTTATTGATTTGATTTAAACGGCTACGTTACTTGCTGCATGCACTGTATTGTTAGACGAAGCGCGGCAGATACTAGGTGCATTTCAAATTATTATACCCTGAACCAGTACCCAGAAGTTTATTGCAGCAGATTTTTAGCCTATAGTACGGTACAGTAGGGTTTTTGCATGGAAACATAAATAGATGCAACTGTTTTGCACGAAAGTGTTGGATCTAATATTGTTATCGTGGACCGGAGTAGCTAGGTAATTTAAAATTTTAAGCAAGTTCCAATTAATGAATACGGACCTCCGCAAAGTACCGCCTGAAACTAATACTTATTGATAAAACTCCCGAAGCGAATATGGAGTTGCTTTTCCGCTGTCGCCTGTGCATAATCGCTCGCACCCGACTGACCGACGCTGACAGTGGCCGCGGGATCATTAATTCGTAGATTCAGGCATTATTTTGTAAAGGTCCACACATCAACAAACATACAAGCTTTCGCTTATATAAAAATCTTTTAAAAACATTATGACTATTTCATATTTTCTGTGGTGTGCATTAAAGAATATTGTACTGTATGACAACTAATAACAAGTCTCCATTGATAACATATTGGCGCCAACAAACGGGATAAAAGACGAGATTCCCGCGTGCCTGCCGTACCCATAGCGTGTTCATAGCCAGCTAGTTGTGTCATCTGTAGGGTGCAGCGTGGCCCAACAGATAAACAACGTGCCTGCAGTCTGTGGCCTGATCTGACACCAAAGGAGCTCATTGTTGATGGGGTAGGAAACGTTTAACTGAATGATATCCGCCAGCGGACTGTTAATCTGTGATTCCCTTTAGATCCTAATATGAATGCGTCTTCTGAAAACCTTGGCCTTGGCTGAAGGATTTAGTTTAGAGGTCATGTACCTGCTCTTAAGGATATCATTGACAGCGTATCGATTGAACGCTATCGTTATCACGGACTATAAGCTGATAATAGCTGCACCGATCACTGCCGCGGAGGATGTATACAAGTATATATGTACTTATAGTTACTTATAGATAAACTAACAATGGGTTCAGAATGGATCCATCATGAGATTAAAGCAGTTGGATTAACTATGAAGTTGGTTGTATGATTTTCCTAACACCAAGTACCAGCTTTTGCCCGCGACTTCATCTGCGCAGACTTAGAATGTTTGAAATAGCGACAACTGGGGCCTATACAACAAAACTTGTAACTGCTACAATTGAACATGTTTGTCGCATTTTTGTATGAAAAACTCGACAATTATGTCAAATTGAAGCACTTCTCATTTTTGTGGTACGGGGGGCTGTTAGGTAAGTCGGTAGCGCCATCTAGTCTCATATTTCGGTTATTTGTAATGTTTATCGAAAAGTCCTTCCAATAGAATCAGTCTGCGTCGGATTTCATGAAAATCCACCAGTTTAAAAAAGCAAAAAAAGATACGCATATCTCATAAAACCAATCTAATAAAACCGCCAATTGTATTCCTATACTTAATTAGTCTTTAAATATTTTTATTTCTTCAACTTTTGTTTGATTATGTGGCGATAATAAGGCGTATTTTTTGTTGTTATTATTATTCAATTGTTAAATATTCTAGAGATTAGAAAACCAAAAAATATATCACAGTCCAATTATTGAACTTGGCAGTGGCAACTTGGCAGTACAAAGGTGCTGGTTATAAGTATCCACTTTTTTCCCTATCTCATCTAGTACATGTTTCTTACGCTTCAAACCTGATTGATGTTATAATTGCGGTCAACAAAAACGTTAACCCAGGTCGTTGACCCAGCTGGACATGAGCGGTCATGTGTTCAGGAACTAATAATGTTTAATAGAAACTGAATGTCCTTGATTCCTAATCATTTGACGCGTTTCAATTGGGCGCGGCCGACGAGACGTTAGAGCGCCCATTTGGACAAATATTCTTTTATAGAGCACTAATAATATTTCTCATTATTCTTAATTGAAAAGAAACAACTGCGCCTGTCATATTTCCTTGATATTCATCAAATGCTATACCTCATTTTTTTAAGCATGAGAAATGTTGTGATCTTGATAAGTCCTTTTTTGTAAAATATGACCTGCTAACAAATTTATTACAAATAAATTATGTAATGACATCATAATCTATTTGCAAAAGGCAATTAATATATTTTAATGTATAAGTCTTGACAAGGTTGTATACAACTTTTCTCGTCTGTACTAATATAATAAAGCAGTAAACTTTGTTTGTTTGTATGTTGGGGGTAATCTCCGGAACTACTGGTCCGATTCCAAAAATTCTTTCACTAATAGAAAGCTACACTATCCCTGATGGACATAGGCTAATTTCAAGAAAACGTGCCCGACCGCTAGTCTTAAATAAAACAAGGTATTGTAGCTGCTTTCCTCAAGTAACAACAAGGAACACACTTGACAAGGAGATCATCAATTGGACAATGTTCACTAATATTGTTGTGATATGATAGTGATACCGTAGAAGCCCTAGCATACTAGCTCTTGTCACTAATGCATGCTATCAATGCCGAAGGATGCAGTGAAGCAGGGTAAAGTCCAAATTATAGCTTCTAATGCTTAGTTCCTCAAAAATTTTGCTACTTTTAAAAACAAAATATTTCTAAAATAATATGCATATATATTTATTTTTGTTTTGGTGGAGTGTTGGCACATTTATTTGAATGTAGCAAGATCTATATTGACAAAAGTAAACGGTTAGAACAGTATCAGATTAGAATTGCAAAACCACAAGATAGAGAAAATGTAGGGTGTCTTTACTTATGATAAAAATTTAAAAATTCCTATGGCCATGGCCCAATTTAGCCGCTACAATTGTAAGTGCTGTAAAAATTAACTGACACCAGTATCTAATCAGAGCAAACAACGCAGGGCTTAGATAAGATACTACAAAATAAACAATTTTTATATTAAGGCTAATCTTTATATCAGCAAGTTTGGCTTTAATCATCATTCAATAATATTTCTTTAGCGCTTACACTTATGATAAGTTTAACAAAGTTATTGACTATCTTCTGCTTGGTTACACGATGTGTACCTGACTCTTCTACGAGGCGGCTGATAGTACTATCTACCTTGACATATCCTTGCAAGATAATGTCAAAGTTCAAAAATGAATAAATTGAATGTTAGAGTTAACTGTACTTACAAACATTAGCTAGAAATTACCACATAAACTGTAATTTTATAACTCTGCAACAAGTTGGTACCGACTAAACATACGTAGACATCATGGTTGAACTTTGTTTTACATTGCTTCTATATTTAAAAGGCAAATAAAATTATATACCAGTGAATGATGAATGATGTTTACTTATTATTTACACAGCTCTAACTATCAATTAAATCATTATAACTGAATAGAATGTTCATTCTAATTTATGTACTAGGTACATCTGAAATAGTTACGTTATGAGTAATCCTGCTGTTTACGTTTTTCAGACTGGTGGTAACAAATAAAAAGCTGAAAACATGATAATTTCAAAGTAAACCTTTTCAAAACATTTTGTACGTACCTTGCGGAAGGCGAACAGTTCATTTTGGAGCTTCTGTCTTTCAGCGGAGGGCTGCTGGCCCTTCCCTCGTATGAACTTTAGCATCTTACCAGCCTGCAACAGAAACACCACTTAGCACTGGTCACAGACACCACAGGCGCCTGCAGACACCCCAGCCTACCATTATTGCATGCTACGGGACGCGGGCACTAGCACTTCCACTCCGACCGGCATCGAGAAGCCGACTGACTAGCCTCGCGGTATTCGACCGCTTCAAACCTCAAAACATCGCTTGCTACGGCTCATTCTCGTACGTGATAAAGACACGAGATTCTCTTGAAATCGCAAGATAACCGACTCAAAGATAAAACGATCGATAAACCGAACACTGGTAAAACATGGAACTGAGCAAATCCAAGATTTTAGCGAGATAGTCATCGGTACAGGTAGGTAACGCCTGTCTGAGGTTATATGCACGACATTAAATACTTGATTCGCGGTACACAGACCTAAAAGATAAGGCAAATTTCCAGAGAACACCACTTTACGTACCTGGAGACGACAGTTTGAAGAGTTTTAGTGATAAAATCCAAAATTAGAGGAATGACAACTCACAAGCGGCGTCAGAAATACACACAAACATGAATAATAGCATGCATTCACGAATTCATGGACGCACGCACGCACGAACACACCCACACTAGCGAAGTGACGTGACTGACTGGTTTTCAGTGTTGCCAGCTACAAATCCAAAACCCAATGAGGGGAATATACGAAATCACTCTTTTTTTGAATTGTCCGATACTGATTAAGTACAGAACTAGATAATGAAAACACATAAAGCTTCTATCCCATTCGCATACGCTTCATGTTTAGAAAGCATGAAATAAATGGTTCTATTCTATTCTATACTATTTTATTCTGTTCTATTCTATAAGATATACTTTAAGTATGTCCACGACAATAGCTCAACCAAAAATAAAATAAGTATTTTTATTCGCGATATATTACAAGGTAGTAAAGATAATTAACCGAATTAAAGTCATGTGTTTTAAATGTATTAATTAAGTTTACTTTTTTAAATAAGTAATATCGTCTCATTGTACTTGATACTTTTTGCTTTGAACACCATTTCAATTCTTTAATTGAGCGCCTTTGCGCTCATTCGCATGTGTTTTCTTTAACAGAAAGGGTCTATTTTTTTCCCATATTTACAGGTATAAATTTGCACTGGCAGTACTAGAATAGCCAGCGTTCTGAATTCAAGTTTCATTTTGTCATTCAAACACATTAGTTGGATTAAAAGTAACAAACTACTATACATCTAAATAAAATTATATATTTTTTGCCATATTATGACGTATTTAATTTAGGTATTGTGATATTTAATATTCTATTGTAAATTTAAAAATATAGGTTCGACTTTAACAAGCAAAATGAATTCAGTATTCGAACGTATGTCTAGATAGAAGCGATCAAAATAAATAGCAGCTTAGATAGAATGCGTTCATAATTTTGTAACTTCTTTATTAATTTTCGTCGAGTGGTAGACTCGATGGAACCCTATTCCAAATAGTTTAGTTAAAAAAAATGATAGAGTCTGAGGTCTGCGCATAGTTATAATAGCAGTTAGCACTCTAGCGTTAATCGCAGACATACAGCACCCATCCCTCTCGCACACGTTAGCTAGTTAGAAAGGGATATGTGGGATATTGTGGGATACGTCAGCGATAAAAGCGAATAAAACAATGTACGTACTAAGTTTATTTACTTAATTACTTTTATTTATTTATTTTTAGTTTTTATGAATTAGGAAGGAAAACAAGGAAGTGGGTCACCTGATGGTAAGTCATCACCACCGCCTATAGACACCCGCAATAGTAAAGAGATTGCAGATGCGTTGCCAACCCAGAACACAACAGTGCATCAAGCACTGCTGCTTAGCGGCAGGATTAGCGAGCAAGATGGTGGTAGCGATCCGGACGGGCCTTGCACAAGTAACACAGCCGAAATATTTAAATGAGTTGTTCAGAGTTCAATGCCCTTGGTTCGGGAAAGCCTTTCTTCCCGTTGGCAGGAAGGTAATCGCTGGAGTGAAATTGAAATTTTAGGGAGACTCGGAGATATTAATTTTGGTAGGGTATTTGACATGGTCGGAGAATGAATGTGGAATTGAAGGCGCGGGACGAACGACCCTGTAATTTTTGGGTGGATTAAAGGTCGCTGTGGTGAAAATGTTCATTATTTTTTTCGACAAAATTTCACCGATAAGAATAGGAATGAATAGAGTTGACAACTATTCCTATTCAACCTTGGATGAAGAACTAAACCATGAGTGTACATGTCAAGCGTACACACCCTGTACTGTCAAAATGGTGACTTTTGGTATGTAAAACCTGCAAATTAAGAAGAAAAACGTAGATTATACTACCTTGATGTACACCAAAAGTATTAATTTGGTCAATTCATGTGTGTACATTGCAAGATTTTCATTGAAGAAGAGGTTTAGAGTACGTAGGTGTCTCTTTCTGGCATATTGTCTTGCCATTTAAAGTAAAAGGATCAGTTAATAAAATATCGCTTTCAAATTTGAAACTCTTTCTATGCTACACTTTGTATGTGCATCGCACCAACACCAACGTGTAGGTACTAAATTAAAGTTCTTTTACAAACGAAGCATCAGTGTCAAAAATGACCTAATTTCTAAGTCAAATTGATTGTTTCCTATCACGTAACCAGCCAGGCGACTAGTTATCACACTTAACCACTTTATTCTTCGGCTGGACAGCCCCCTAATAATTGGAAACAAAGGATGCTTCATTAAGACCCCGACATTGTAAACTACAAGTTATTGATGCTCAAAATGTTTCCAGTTTGATTTATTACTAGATTAAAAACCGTCTATTGTTTTCCATAGTTCTATACTTTTGGATTGGTTGCAAACATTGTGAAGTTTTCAGGAACGTTATAACACAAACCTGACCTAACGTAGGTAGTGCGTTCCACACAATTACCTTTTAAAAGACATCTTTTCTCATTTCGATGGAGACATCCTAAGATTAAGTTTTCTTTCTACTTATTAATAATGTTATCGGGACTTTAATACGATAAAAGTATATTGTTATTTACCTCGACGTTTCGGCCATGTTTCAACGGCCGTGGTCACGAGTAGACACTCCCCGATAACGTTATAAATATGTGTGAAAATCACGAAAGTTTAAAACAACTCTTTCTATACTTCTTTTAAAAATCCTAACGTTTACGGTTTTTTCACCAAATATCAGTTAACCCTGAACCTATTACGTATTCAATGAGCCAAAGTTCCAAACTACTTTTTTGAATGAGAAAGTCTGTCTGTCTTGTCTGTTCGGATTTTATGCTTAAACGACTGAACCGATTTAGATGAAATTATGTACAGTTTGACGTTTGACACCTGGTGACGGGCACAGATAGGCTACTTTTTTTAAACCCTCCTAGAAGGGTGAAATGACTGATAAAACTTTGTAAGGCCAATGCTAAACTGCTGAATTTTTAGGACGGAAGAACTTGCGGGCAACATATAATTTTGATGAGGCAAGGACATTTTTGGTTACCTACCGAGAATTGCCTTAAGACAATTTTTTATCTCGACGAAATATAAAATTCTCACGATAGAACGAAAAACGAATTCTACGCGGACGAAGTCACGGGCATCAGCTAGGTTGTAATAAACAACCGCATATACGATAGGATACCATTAAGTATTTATATTTATTTACTTTAAATTGCAATCAATATTTTCAACGTGTACACTTTATTACTCAATCGGAACGCCTGTTAGAAATTTACGAGCAATATTTCTTACTACGATGAAGATTTTACAAAGTAGCTGGAGCCGCGGGCGGGTGCGATCCAGTCAGTGTATTATGAACCTGTGCAGCTAGCACGAATCTTCTCGATACGCTGACTACGTAATTCAGTGCGTCTCTTTCCTACTGGACTAATTAGAAGGAGATGCACTGAGTTACGTAGCGAGTTACCGCGTATTGAGGTTTGTGTTAGGTGTTCTGGAACCTATTCATACGATTGTGTTGTGTTGCTGCAGAATGCCGTGCGATGCCGTGTAGCGGTTTTGATAAATTGAATTTGGCTGAGTCTGATTTAGGGTTGTGTGTAAGGTTTGCGGAGTAGATATTTTATTATACGCTTCCCCCTTCCTGTCAGGTGATTTAATGACCATAACGTTCGCGCGTTCTAGACATAAAGGTACACTTAAGTAAAATGTCTGTAAAATATTTTTAATGGTAATTAGTTGAGCTTCTTGCCGGTATCTTCTCATATCAGGGGTTTTTCCGAACTTGTGGTAAAGTTTTGTCTTTTGACATTCGTAAGCGCTTCTTGTAAGTCTATCATCTAAATAAAGATATTTTGACTTTGAATTTTATGGTCGCTTTTTAACTAAATAAATGAACTCTAGTAGCAAGCTAACGTTTATCGCGCACATAAACACACACTTGCACACGTTTACTGGTAAGAAAGGGATATATGCTTTATGTTAGCGATAAAAGCTATAATGCTAGGCCCCTTAGAGTAGCTTAGGTATACAGACAAAGTCCGTATTAATTTTTAAAAACCTTCAATTTTCGTCGGAAAAATGTTGCCTATGAAATATCGTAACTGAACTGAACTATAAAATATCGTAATCGTCTAAAACAATTTATGTCCGATATTTGCCGAATCCAAAGGATTTTCAAGATTAACCAAAATTGTGCTTTTGAAACGTTTTGTTCGCGCGCCAAAAAGACAAAACACTTATTCCAATATTCCCTAATAAACATCATTATAGGCAAATTATCCCCCGGGAATCCATTTTGAGTACGCACCTATCAGAATAACAGAATAAAAATAACAATTTATGAATTTACCATTAATTTATTAGAAGTGCTCATATTGAAGATAATTGTTTACTATTCTATTAACGTGCAATCTTTGAAATGATTGTCATGTAGCATGGGATAAGAAGTGCGAGATGGTTGCGTCTGGCGCGGTCGCCATGGCAACATCGATTGCAGCGCATCTTGCCTTTCAAAACACGACCTAATAAGGCTTTCTCGGCCACTTAGCCCCAGTCTGCTACCGCCGGCTACCGTTTATTATCTTTAGTAACAACAAACTGATGAGCTTTCATGAAGGAACAACTATTAGATTCATTGATTCAATCGACTATAGAGCTATAATATGATATGGTTGGGGATAAACATATATGTGTAAAATGTACTTTTTATATGTTTACTATATACTGTTGCGAATATACTTAATATTATGTATTTAGTGGCTACGGAGGATTTTAAAGAGCTCTCGGATCTTGTTCTGACCAATATACATATACATACAGTATTCCAAACTATTACTCTCCTCTCGGCTTTACGTCTCTACCTACTCTTCCACACAGATTATGCGTTTTAACTTTTTAAAATTCAAAACGTAAAAAACTCATGACCGTATTAGGTCAAAATCCCGCGGCCATTATGCGTGATTTATATGAATTGCAAAAAAAAGTTTTGATTAAATTTCCATATGAAACACACTCCGTCATGATTCCTCGTCCCGACAACATAAACAATGCTGTATAATTTTTTTAAAAGCCAATGTTGTTTGTTTTTGTTTCGCTGGATGAAGCGAAACAGCAAGGGAAAAGACTTTCAACTAATTGCTAAGATGTTTAATGGAACCCGAAATCTAACGAATTTTTACCTAACTAAAGCAAAAGGAGTTTAAAGCAAAAACAAGAGCTACATTACGTTCAAGTGTTTGCATATGTCATTATGATAGCCAGCTATCATTACATTAAACTGGATTTCAGAGGACCTTACGTTAGCTGCGCTTGCTTATTTTGTTTGCATTTCGCGAAAATCGATTAAGTATCATTTATTAACTGTGTATACGATATATTATTCAGTAATGATTATAATTTATATGAGTCACTTCAATCAAATGGCTACCATTTTGATGCCATTTGCTCTTTTTAATGTTTTGTTGGAAAATCCATAGAACAAACCCGCAGAGATTAAAAAAGTGTGTATTTATAATTTATTCCTTTTAAACCTCAAAATGAACATTATTTATCATGAATTGCAAGACGCTTACGAAACGCAGGCCCGTCCAAAAATATCCCCTTCACTCATAATTATCTTAGCTGAAGAAAAAGATTTCCAATGCGGGGAATTATTCAAAACATCCAGATCAAAAGCCCAGCAAATTAAATTCCAACCAGGCGTTCTTCGAAAAGCCGAATGGAAATACCTCCACAACGGGCTGGGGGAAATGAAATCAAATCTTGACATTTTCTTTAACAGGTTTTCTGCGATTGGATAACCATTTTGCGACACGAAGTGTAGCTATAAATTCGGCGTAATCAGTGGTCGAGGCTCGGTGGTTAATGAATGATTTGCCTATTTCTTGGAGTGGAGTTAAATGCATTTCGGCAACTTAGTTTTAGCTACTGTGCTAATAAATAAGTTTAAACATTTGCCTTGCGTATAAATACATACCTAAAATACATTTGCTTGGATCATCAGAGTGTAATTATTTTGTTTTTTAAATGGTTTGTGTTTAAAATGGCGATCGTCGATCGAATAATAATATTTTTATGAAAACATAAAATAAGAAACTTGGTATTGCTGACAAACAGTGCATTAATAAACATACTTATATTTACCCAACAACCTACCTCTGGGTTGGCGACGCATCTGTAAACGCCTTGGAACTCCAAGGCGCCACTTCACTCAAAGGTCACCACCTCCCATAGACACCAGCAACAGCAGGTGTCTATGGGAGGTGGTGATCATTGCACTTACCATCAAGTAACCCACTTGCTCGTTTTCCTTCAAATTTTATAAAAAAGAGCTTTCTATTTCCACGAGCTCAGTATTTGCCCGTACTCACACAAGGACCTGCGTTACCTATCCAAGTGTCGGGGCAATATAGAGAAGCCCCGGAGTGTATATTAATTCTGTCTTAATTAAACTTCAAAGCATAAATATTTGGCCACGTACCTTCATTAGCATAACGGTATCGGTACTCTCGCTATCGATTGCGATATCACGTGACATTGGCAAAGGTCGGCGACCCTTCCGAGCTGAATAATGACGCCTTTGGGTAAGTAGCCTGAAAGCCTTCGGGTTCAAAAGCTTATGTATCTTCGAAACATCCATTATTAACATAGAAACAATAATTCAGTTATTTCAAAATTGTGATTAGCACTTTAATAAATTGGTCGAAACTTACTATTTCTACTTAAGTAAGTATTTACTTTTACCGGTGCAGCGAACCGTGTGAAACATTTGTGACTTACAAGCAACAAATGAAACAAATTTCTGGAACAAAATTACTTGATAGGTGTTGGTTAGACAATATTTTAATTTAATGTAAGAAAACCTCGTAACATTACGAAAAAGACTGATGTTTGGTAATTTTTTGTGGATGTCATTATTTTTTATTTCATTGAATTACTAGGCACTGCCGGGTACCCCGCATCATACCCGGTGATCGGTCGGATCCTCAAAGCATCAGTTCTGCCGGGTACAGTTCCCGGCAAACATCTTGAGAACGGACCTTGATTGCGCAGTAGCCGTTTTTAGTAAAAATGTGTATGCGCAAACATACCTACCCCCTCCACTCGATTTAAGCTCAAGGTGTTTGCCTGCAACTATATCGAATCCAAACTAATCCCATGTCTAGTTATGAATACCTAATTCCAATTAATATTAAACAAGCGTCAGCTACCGTGTAGCGTTCGCGACCTTGTGTTATCAACTTATCAAGAAAACACGTAATACTCTGAGTCAGCACTTGCTCAGCGGTTTGTTGAGCTCAGCACCCCCGGGGGCAGGAGACCGATTATATAACATTCTTATGACTCGAATGAAACACTAAAGCATGGATGCCCTGCAAAACATCTAACGCTTACGCCGCGTATAGTTGCAGGCAAACAACTAGAGCATTAAATCGAGTGGAGGGGGTATGTTTACGCATACACATTTGTACAAATCACTCAAGGTCAGTGCTCAGGTTCTTTGCCGGGAACTGTACTGCATGTGGCTCAGATACGAGTACGCTAGATTGACGTTAATGTACCCGTATAGCGGAGGTCCACAATAATAATATATCCGAAACTAAAAGAGTTGTTTTTTAATTCGTGTAAGGATCAGTTCATTGTATCTCAAAAAAACATCAGAGCACAGGCGCGGAGCCACCGTTGTGGGCACGATGGGCATGTCCACAGCCCTAATAGAAAAACATTGTAGAAATGGAACGAATCGATCGTGAGTGAGTTTTCGGGTAGCCGTGCTCACAACCCTTTTTGAGGGCTGCATCCGCGTCTGCATCAGAGCAGCTGAAGTTAGTGAGAGACTTACTATACTATTTAATTTAAAAGCTTTTATGAATTCACCTGCGGCCCGAACATGTCCAGACCTGGTTCAATTTATCTTTCCGTGTTTCTGTCAAACTAGTGTCATAAGAATGGGACTCACATAAAGATATACTCAAATAAACTTAACTTGTATGTTTACATTTTAGCAAGTCAATGAAAGATTTTTTCCAAAATTTGGTGGAAGGAGGAATGTAGAGCTGATGACAATGCAATAATGAAGTCGCATCAACAAAAACACTTGTAGTAAAAATGATTTTATCATTATTAACAGGTAGTACATTGGGTAGTATAGTCGACCAAGTAATTGCTTGACCACTTTTGAACCTTACCCCTTTGTAATACGGTCGAAAAGTGGTCAAGCAATTTCTTGGTCGACTATACCTAGGTATGCTATAACCCTAGCGCGTTGGAAATATAAACATAATTCTACTCGGAGACGGTTTACTATACGAAATTAAATAGGACCGCAATATAAAACTACAATCTTTGATTGTCAGCTTTTTTCGACATTTGCTTCAACACGTTCCTCGCCAATCGCCGTCAGGTAGATAAGTGGCCGATTTCAATATTCAAACCACGGACAGATTTGCTAATTAATAGTAAAATTTTGATACATGTTCTAATGGAAATCTGTCTCAGTGTCTGTGTGGGCAAATCTTTCCGTGATTTGAATGTTGGGATCGGTCATTGACTTGCTTTTATCCGCCTTCCTTTACTGGGTTACAGCTACATGGCGATACATTTAGCCCAAATGGTCGGGAAAACGACCACTTCCGTTCCGGATTCAAGCTTCACAAACGTTCAGTGTGTCGAGTGCCGATGACGACTATTTACCACGCACGACAGTTTCGCAAGGATGGCGCCACTGTCGCGAATAAACAGGTGCACAAAAACGTTAGTTTATGTTTTAGCCTCCCGAATTGATAAGTTTGTGATTGGCGTGCATGCTAGTTTGTCTATAACCAGAGAATAAATAATAGTAGTATTACGGAAGTTTTACTTTGAATGCGTTTTCATTCAAAGTAAAATTTCCGTATTTCTGTATTCATTCGCACGCATGGCAACTCAATGGCGCCGGCCCCAGTGCAGTGGTGCGTCCCTATTCTTGTAGCTCAGCGAAGTAAGCCGCGCCTGTCTATACCCAAATCGATGAGACCATTTTTATATGATGCAGGTATTTTGCATTAAAGTAAATTGAGCATTTTATTATTAAGCACTAAATGACCGAGCTTTCCTCGCGATAGATATAAAAAACACGGAGAAAACATTTTTTTCCAGAAATTAAACCTTACAGATACAGATCGTTTCACCGCCGCAAACGCTAGTATTGAAACCGAAGTCGTCAGAGCCGTCATCAAGAACACGATTACAAATAAATAAATAAACTAATATATAAATACATCTTCTGTAATAGTATACCTAGTCACTAAAACTCCTTCCACACAATAATAATGAACCGTCCTCGTAATAACTACCCTAAAATAGGAATTTATTTGAATGTAACGTCATTATTAGAAAAGTTTATCACCCTCGCTTTGTCCACGATTCATGATTCACAATAAAAATATATATGAAACATTTTGTACATTCATACCCCGTAGTTACCCCTTTCCACGAAACGCTTCGTAATTCAAGCTCACACAATGACTCAAACAATGCAGGTAAATGTAGGTCAAATTGGTCGTTTCTGCGATACATTTCACCGCAAGGGCAAAATCTGGCGAAATGGAATTCGAGCAACTTCCATTCCCGTTTCCATTTTGAGGCAAATGGAAAGTACTTGCTGCTTAATTATATTGCTATGGAAAAACTGGCGTCACGAGCATTTTCCATATTTCCTCTACAGTAAGTAACGTACGCGACAGTCAGTTTGCGTCGTGCGAGTCGTCCAAGAATCCATATGGTGGGATTTCAAGAGATGTTACCGGGATGATTAATGAACGAGATACTCGTATTTAAGATTAATGTTATTTGGTACTTCGTTGTAAGTTTATGCGTATGTACATCAGTACCTAATTATGTAGAAGCGGAAAAGTTAGCAATATTCGATTCACTCCAACACATAATGAACTGCATTAACGATAAACAACACATAGCTGCCATATTTCTGGATATGACGAAAGCATTCGACTATGTTGATCACGAGCGCCTTCTAACCAAATTGTACTCGTACGGAATACGAGGGAAAGCTTCTGATCTATTACAATCATACCTGGAAAACCGTAAACAGTTCTGTGAATTAAGTACTATCTGCCCTAAAACAAAAAATAAAATCAAACACAAATCTAAGGTAAAACATTAAATACGGTGTGCCACAAGGAAGCATACTGGGACCGTTGTTATTCCTGGTCTACATTAATGATCTATCCACTCATGTCTTATACCCTACTATCCTCTTTGCGGACGACTGTACGGTTATTGTTAAATCTTCAAATCTATGTTCCCTAGAAATGGAGATACGATCGGCTCTAAATTATATTGCGAGATGGCTAGAAGATAATAACCTTATTCTAAATGTAGCAAAAACGAAAATAGTGCAATTCTACCAACCGCAGGCACAACGCCCAAATTTAGAAATTAAATTCAAAAACGAAAATGTAGAAGTAGTTGAAGAAATGAAATTTTTGGGTGTTTACCTTGACAAAAATTGTAATTGGAAACCCAATATAGATAAACTTTGTTCCAAATTAAACAGTTTTATCTATCCTCTTAGAAGACTAGCTAAATTAGCTAGTAAGGAGGCTGCGATTACAGCTTTTCATGGCTATGTACAATCGCTCATTAGGTATAGCATTATTTTTTGGGGAAATTCAACGAACTGGCGTGATGTATTTGGAATGCAAAAGAAATGTATTCGGGCTATAGTAGGCTTAAATTCTTGGGAAAGTTGTAGACCATTGTTCAGAGACCTGGGTATATTGCCAGTTCCCTCCTTATATATATTGGAATGTTTGACGTTCATTAAAAAGCACAAGAACCGCTTCAATGAACGCCAAATTAACCTTACTCGCAGCTTGCGCCAAAGAAAGGGATATCTGGTACCACGAGCTAAATGTGCCCTATTTAGAAAAAGCATATTCCACATGGGAATCAGATTATTTAATAAATTGCCAGAATCTGTACAATCAATGCCAATTAGAGTATTTTGTAAAAAAATTAGACAAATATTAGGACAAAAATGCTATTATGACATACAGGAATATCTAAATGACATTTCGATTTAACTTTATTTGACTGATTGTAATCTAATTCTATTTAATTTAATTTGATGTAATTTTATTTAACTTGACTTATTTACATGGAATTAATTTTATTTGATCCGACATGATTTAATTTATTCATTTTATTTCAATTGTAGATGTTGACTTTAAATATTATTAATATAACAACTATGATAGATTAGATGGATAGATTCATTTATTTTTTATTACGTACCTATTATGTTTTTATAATTTTTGCATGTTAGTTTTTAAGCTGGGCTATTTGGTCCTACCTAATATTTGTACGCCCAAAGTGGCAAAAAGTGGAGAAACTTATTACTTTTTTTCGCCATCCCTCTGTAAACCTACTTTTGACAAATAAACGATTGATTGATTGATTGATTGATTGAAAGGGTGCCTTCTCAAAAACATGTTAACGTATTCTAATGCCCTTCACGTCAGAGTCTTGTTCATATGGTTTATGCCCTTTACTCGCCATCAGATAACTTCAGAGCCCTTTGTAGGTTTTTGTTACACCAAGCGTTTTCGAACGCGTTAGCACATTCACTTGCTGTAGAAGCACACGGGGCTTAGCGTGTACATAAGCATTCGTCCCACTCGCACACGCCTGCTGGTTAGAAAGGGATATATGCTTTATGTCAGCGATAAAAGCTAGCTTTCTATTGCCTCTGGACTGGCACGCGTGGCCAGTTTCCCATTTGTTGCTCAGTGCGTTTTTTGTCTATGTGCTAGTAGAGAGGCACTGAACGATAAAGGAATTCGTGGTGTGCTGTGCCAGCCATTCTGCAAATGGTTCTTATTAACGTTTCACTTTAGATAAATTCTAATTATGTATTAAGTATGTGCGTGTTACTTATAGCACCTTATAGTTTAATTCCAACTTGCATCATCTACGAGTAACTAGTTTTTTTTAACACCCCATTAAAAAGACATCAAAAGTTTCACAACACTGACACCATGGATAGACGACCGGGGAACAAAGATCACCGGGTCAAAATAATAGGGTGTTTAACATTTGATCTATAATTTTATTGCTGAAAAGGTTGCTCCTTATTTTTCCTTATTCCTGAAATGCGATAGTAGGAGGTGCCCGACGGGTCGTTTGTCAAAATGTCGACGCACAAAGCACTGCTCCATGAATATTTCATTTTTGTGACACTCCGTAACTAGCCTCCTAGCTTGGCGACGCTGCCTTGTTATCCGTTTGGTATTGTCGTATTTCTATTTTTGATTGGCTCGACCCAAAACCATCCCAAAGTATGTGTTATGTAAGAACTTTAATGATTAAATTAAAAGTTATATTCTTTCATTGGCATACAAGGAATTGCCTTTCCTCGTTTTGCTAAAAGAGGGAATCAGGAGCCGTCGCCGTTTCTTTCGGTTTGCACGGACTTCCGGAAGTAAAAGAAAAGAAAGGAAGATCAATCATTGCAAACGAAATGTATATAACTTTTAATAAAAATTGTACTACATTTAAGTAGAAGGTAATAGAGCCTTAATAGCCAGTTGCTAGTGGCAGTACGAGTGGGCCGGCTCGATCGAGATAGACCACACGCTGACATAACACCGGCCTGAAGTAGTAGCTTGCTACTGCGCTTCATACGGTGACCGAGAGAGCCGGACGCTCATTTACCTAAATGCCGGCAACGGATCAACGATTCAAAGTCAAAGTCAAAGTCTTAGGGTAGCTGATTTCCATGGGCGGCGGTGCTCACCTCCCACCAGGTGACCCGCCGGCCCCACCGCATGCTCATAGTTGCGTCCCTTTTCCATAAAAAAGAGTTTTTCATTTTTTTACAAAAAACAATATACAAGAAATAATATGAAAATTTCATCAAAACTTAATACTTCTAAAACAGTTATTTTTCCTAAAGTAAGTTGGACTCCTTCACCTATTAAACTCCCCACAAACCAAGTTCTGTACCAACGATACTCTAAACTTGGCGATTACACGGATGTAGATCCTCCAAGGCTACTCCGCTATTCTCTAAGCTCATCGGTGTTGCGTTCGACGTCGAGGAGTTGCTGTCTCGCTCACTCAAGCTAGTGCGCTAGAGCATGACAGGGCGCGGCCCAGTGACGAGATCCTCGCTTTTGCGGTTAATGAATTAGTACACCTAGCACGTAGCACTTTTCGTCACCAGTTAACTCTCTACGTATCTCAATGTGTCTCGTTCTAACTAGCCCAGAAGGAGAGAAAAGCACTGAGTTACGTTACGTAGCAAGTAAACGCGTATCGAGAAAGTTCGTCTGGGTGCATAGAAGTTTAATCAAAGTAACGGAGCATGAAGCCCCCGGGAGCGGAGTCCGTCATAGTTAGCCGCATTATAAAGTTCTGATCCTTCGTTCAGCAATAGCCGGATGTGTCGACGCAATGTGCACTATGCTCATTATATTATTAACTAGCGCCCCGCCCCGGCTTCGCACGAGTACAGCCGGGTTATAATGTATATAAAACCTTCCCTAAAAAAAATCTCTAAAAAACAGTAATAACCGTCTCAAAATCCGTTGCGTGCTTTAGAAGGAGAAGGCGGCCGAACATACAGTCTATGTGTATAAGGATTGAGAACAGACACCGATAGCGGCTTTACTTTTTACTATGTAAAGATTTAAGAACGCCCACGGGGGACACATCCACATTTACGTACCTCTAAGACGTACCGCAGTACAATTATTTTAAGAATGGACTTGGCTGTCATCGAAATGCCATCCTACCAATATTATAAATGCGAAAGTAATGACTGTTCCTCAATCAAGCATTATTATTATATCCCGGATTAAAACATAGTACATCGAGCTGCGCTCATTTGATTGGACTTGACAAGGTTTCTGGCAAGTACCTACTCAGTAAAAAATATCGTGAGCAAATAGCGATGTGCGCGAACAAAGAATCGAATCATGAAATGGCGGGCGGGAGTTCTCAATAGCTGTTGTTGGTTGATTCAAACTGATCTAATTGGTTTATTTTTCCTTGCCCTTCTTTTGTTTACGGCTAAAATTAATTTTCAAGGGAACTCATAAACCTCCACTAGTCGGAGTCTGTACAAAAAAGATTCAAGAAAATAGTGAATAGTGCCTCCTAAAACCATTGCTTTTGCCCGAAGCTACTCGTAGTAAGTAGTTTAGCTTAGTTCTTGTCGTCTCGAGTCTTTCCTTTGCACAAGATCATGTCGTCGATCCGTTGCCCCTGTTGTGTGAAAATTGGTTGAATTCATCAATTTCTTACTGTGTGTATGTGTCCATATAATATTAGATGTGTATCAATAAAGTTGTATTAGAGATCTGCTTGTTTCACTTGTATCAATATGTCTCCACGCGCCCATCCTCACATGGCGACCTTGCCAGCTCAGCGCGATGTCGCGTTACTCCAATTTGACATGGAAAAAGTACAAACAAACAACCACTTTTGCATGTATAATGTTAGTTATGATACCGATCTGATGCTCTTGCGACTTACCTCGTTCGGTGACTCTCAAAGTACCTACAACATCGTCGTTTCCTTATGATTATGTACGCGGAGCACGGCCCGCGACGGACGGAACTAGATCTCCGTCACGCCCTTGACTTATTCCTGACAGATAGCCTCGTATACTGCCTCGTGGTTCTGATTTACGGCGCCATGGAAGGAAATGTTAATTCCACAGAACACATGAATATGGTTAGACTGTCCTACCACCGTAATTTGTACCGAAACCACTGTCGCAGATACATTCGCTCTGTAACCTGTCATACTTAGCTCGCACGCGACAAGAGTCGCTCTCGGTGTAAGCGGGACAATATTATGAACATTTGCTTACAACAGCTATTCTAAATTTATTCTTGTGTTCTGTTAACTCTACTATTAGCCAAAACTAGAGCGCTTTATTTGCAAGATCACCATTAACTTATTATTCCACGTTCACGATATTAAATGCTTTCAAGGAAACTCACTTTACTGCATATGTTTTAAGGAGAGGATTATATTTTTCGAGTGTAGATATGAATATTTGTTGTTATTGTTTAGTATTAGCTTAGGCAGAGATTGCCCTAGAGTTTCATACTGACACCGATAATCTTTTAACTATCCCGTTTGTAGCTTTTGCTTAAGCTTTTGCTAGGTGGTAGGGTATTTTTTTAACTAAGAACACTGTTTTACTGTATTTATCATTTATAACTTTCAAGTTGAGTTACGAATCAAACATTATTTTGTGTACGAATTTTGAACCCGTGTTACGCTCTTATTGATTTTTTGAGTATATTTTTTCTGTTAAGGTGTAATATAAGATATAAGGCTCATTTTCCGTTTATGTTTCACTTTCTGTTTCCTTTTAAAATATTCATTAAGTCAATTTATGAAAAGCAGTACGGTCAGCAGCAGTGGCCCTAACATGACCGGCCAAGTTTAGTTTACCTGAGTTTTTCTCTATGTGCGTCACTTTTTTATGACAGTAGTTGGACGCAGGGAGGGCTTTGTTAAACCTGTTAGGGCCGCGGAAGTAGCTGAACAGTTGAAGATCTTTTTGACTCCTTCAACTGTGCTGCTATCTGTAGCTAAAGTATGCGTCTAAAACCCTACTCTATTTCTAAGAGCTAAAGAATGGTAGAGTCATTAGGCGTCATACAATATGAAAAATTCAGTATATATACCTTACTTACCTTGTCGCTTTAACGTATTTAATAATTTATTTTAGTGACAGAGCATTAAATTGTTCATACATTATTGATGCTGACTGTACAAACGCGCAAAGTTAAATTGCATGCATCGGGAAACTTGGCGGGGACCGGGGTTCAAAGCCCGTAGATGCTTTTAGGGTCCTCAGTCGAGTTGAGAAGTTGTGTCATGTTTTGAACTTATTCAGACTTGTTTTATGGGAATTAATTGAGTTTTGACGTTATTTGACGTATTCTCGGAAGTATTCATTTTCAGTATTCTAATACAAAACTGAGTCGATACCCCTCCCCTATAGGTAGGGACCCCTGCTCAATCCCTGTCCGTTTGGCAGCCAAACTTTTATGTCCAGCTTCAAAACGGGAATAGGATTCCAAGCTTGTAACCAGTCATGGAAAGGGGACAACCTGAATTGTGTTATAGCCAAAATAGAATCAAGCATCGCCAGCTATCCGCTCACTGGTAAAAAAGATCTCCATCGTTGTTGGTTAGGCCAGGGATTTTTCCCCGTTATGGAGCTGATGATTACGAAAATTGGCGACCAAACCGACCATCATTGCATGACCGTCCAAGTTTTATTCATTATTAGGTTCGACTGAACCGCTGCTTAAAAAAACGGAGACGGTACCGAATTGCAGTGACGTGCCGTAAACATCGCGACTTTACCGCATGCTCTCCACGCCGTTGCTCAAAATACGCAGATGCACCGTAAATTGAGCTGCGTCCAAATCGCAAAATATAATTACATCGAGTTCTTATGGACGATACCACACTGGCGAGGTCTCAACTGTCTCGTATTAAGATTAGATTTAGCGGTGTGGGGGGCATGCGAAAAAACCGGTACGGATAGGATGCGTCACTGCGATTCCGCACAGTCTTTGTATTTTAAGCAGCGGTTCGGTGGAACCTTTTATGTGTCACTTTCTTATCACACTAGTTAGGCGAAACCGCATGGAGGGATATAACTTGGGCGGTCAAGTTAGGGCCGCAGAGAATGTTCAGTGCATACACTTTGAAAACACTGTATTTAAATTATATAATTTGTAGACGGACAGACAAAGAGGTGGAGACTTAAAACTTATAATATACTACTCAAAATTAAATAGGGCCCACTCTAATTTTCTCAGTACCTAAAACAAAAATATAAAAATATGTGTGTTCCAAAACATATACTCGTAGTAGAGTAATATAATTTTTTTATGCATGAAATTAGTAAAATAAAACTCTATTTTCCAAACATGTATTAGTAAAAAAATCATATCTGTTTTTATGTTTGAATTTTACCGAGAAAGATCAAGTGGGCCTTATTTTGTTTTGAGTAGTTTAATACCCTACTTTGCATAGAGTCGAAGAATGAAAATATTCCGACACTCTAACACTCTTCACTATACAGCGGAGAAGAAATATTTCTGAATTCCTTTGTTTCTGATGATGAGAGTAGGTACAAAATGAGCCTTGAACAACGGAATTCAGTCATCGTTAACACGTTTTATCTTTGTCGACCGCTCATTCGCGCGAATAATGCGTGTGTGTGAAGCACCATGACCATTTCATTCTCTGGGAAGCATGTGATAGTAGTTTTAATGGCACATCGCAAATAACTTTGATGAGATGACTTACATACGCAGGTGATTTTTATACGAAGTACAAAATCAAATTTATGATACAAATGTCTGCCCTATCTGAATTGTACTTTTAGCTAGCACTTTGTAGTAGCTCCAGTTTCTAGCCAAGATATCAGTACCTTTAGTATAAGCTTTTGTCACATTAATCGTCTCAAACGCGTCGACGTTAACTTTAAATTACTATGGAAATATAGACAGCGCTTCTAGCGACGCGTATCCGCAACAAAATGTTTTCACACTGATTGAGCGAGACATTTGTTGTGACAAAAAACTTACATTTAAGGTTCTGGTGATTTCTAAGTTAATTTCTGATTATTATCAAACGGCAACAACCAGCGGCCGTAATCAATAAAACCATTCACAAAGTTGATGAAGCACAGACGCGTCGTACACAGTATTGGAGAGTGCTCCCGTGGCGTGTAACGAGCGGGCGAGGTGCCCTCAGCGTGAGAGCCTCTGAAGTCCTTAATGACAGGCAGTCACTGTGTTCACCTCGTGGGACACTGGATGCACCAAAGGCTTTGTTTTTGTGAATCTTGAGTTTATTTACACGATTGTTCGAATACAGCTTAACAATGTCCGTTATCAGTGTTTTAAGGACGATTATTAGGATAATAATATCCTACTTGTACTCGTATTATACAGACAGATAGAGCTGTGTCCTATTTATTTATGGCAAAAGAAACAAACGAGCATGCGGTTCACCTAATAAAGTGATTACCACCGAACATGGGAATCTACTGGTAAAAACAATGTCCATGCGCTAAGCACTGAGATGGTTGCTTTAACTTTCAGTGTTTATGTTTATTTTTAGTATTAAGGTTGTCTAAGCAAGCAATCTCACTGCAAATAAAACATCCATTCTGCTAAGCAAGCCGAGTGAATCCGGCATCACGTGCAGATCGCAGCCATCCGTCGACATACGGTGAAATTGGATGCACGTACGGTGCATCCGCATGCAAATATACCCACACACAAGGTTTGATACGCAAAAGCCCTACTACATGTTGGGACAAAGGAGATGGACTTATACATACATTGAAATAAACGAATCAAGCCGAGTTATTTCTCGACATGTTTCGGACCAGCCCGCGGTCCTTACTCATGAGCAATGGCCGTGGATCGACGATGACTCAAATCAAACTGAGTGATTCGTTTATTTCTATGTCTGAATCTCACGGTAATTTTTATGTTAGAGATGAACTTATATTAAAATGAAACTAATTTAAAAGGATAAAATGGCGATCAAAATAGTGAAACCGAGAATAAAACTAGATTCAAACGTAAACTTAATCAATCAATTTATTTCTCTGTATTTACAGATGTGGGTTAACAATTAGTTGTCATAATTAAACTTGTATAATATATATTAGCGTATAGACGAGCTAAGTGCTCCTTGACGTACAATAATTTTTGATTTATCAATTGCGCTTAAGGTTCAAAATAATGCGAAAGTTCATACAAAAGAGGGCTCTGAGCAGAAAGGTCAAAGACGCTCCTTCTTTTAACTTATATGTCTCCAGGTTAAAGAAATACTTATTAGAAAAAGCATTTTATAGCGTTAAGGAATTTTATAGTGAATAGGTAATATTAAAATTGTTGACATTATAATAAGAAACATGAATATTTATTAAAATTAATTATTATTGACATTAAATATTTGATTAGGCATAAGTAGGTTATAGGAATAAGTAGGTTATAGGAATAGTATTAAATTGACATGTTAAAATTAATAATTGTATAAATTTAAATGTATTATTTTATTTTTGACATGTGCTCTTATGCAATAAAATATTTTGACTTTGACTTTGACTTTTATATTTGGAATGATCTGTCATTCAAAAGTGGTCACAAATGGTGTTGCGTTTCTCTTTCTTGTTTTACTAACTCGTTAACATATCCTAGTTATATGGTTGCACTGTTAGCGGATTGTCAACGTGTTAAGCAATCAAATACATATATGTATAAGAGTACGGCCCAGTCATTGATAGTGACTTAGTAATTGAGGAAAAGAGACGGAAAATAAGTAAAAACCAAAGGCAATGATTTCAAATTGTCAACTACTGGTATAACAACAAAATGGATGAAGGTTTCATGAAATGAATTTTTATTTTCATTTTATTTTTATAAACTATGTCCTTCGAGTGTCAAGCACTGGTACAGTTAGTAACCTTATATTCTTAAACACAACTCGATGCAGTATATACATAATTGTATTGATCGTGTTTTATTCAACAATGCAAAGGGATAGGTTCGCCTTTGTACATCTGTTTTGTCCTGTTATATCTGTTATTTTATGTGTTTAGTACAATAAAGAGTCATACATACATACATACAATGTTGTGCCTTTTATCAAAAAGTAGTAGTTCTCGTAAGAGATTGCGATTGCCTTACCATTTTCCCTTATCACTTACCAGTCCATTGTTCGGTACAAAGGGGGACGGGATAATTGCGCTTGCGCTTGCGTGGCAGTGACAAACTCATCACAGTCATCTCAGTCTGCCCGTAAACATGAGACCTGAAAAAGATTCTAAGCAAATTTAGATTCGTTACAATATTATACCGGAAAGTTTATATTTAAAATAAACTCCATATCGTATGATTTATTGTTTATAGATACGAGCAAAGCCGATAGCAAGTGTTCCGAAGGCAACATATTAAACCAGGTGCCAGACTTTAGCACCTGTTACAACCCTTGATGAGTTTGCTTACTTAATATGTTATGTGAGTTTGAATTGTTTTATTTCAAGCAGGCTTTATTGTAACAAACATAAATATAAAAAAGGTAAAAACCCTAGCTGCAAACCGTATCCGCGTCAAATCTCCAACTTCCAATGTCTATGATTCATAAAAAAATTAAAAATTATTAAAGAAAAGCATATTTTTCCTAGAGACCCGCTTAGTTAGAAATGTTTATTTAATTTTAACCCAATGGCGTTTTATACTTTATTTTCCCAATAGTATACTTAAACATATCTTAATACCTGCTACGAGCCGAGCTACAAGTGCTACGCAGCCTCGCTACGCTCGTAGCCGTAGCGGTATGCACGCCAGGTGAACCATTCAGGAGAGCACTCTAGGAGCATTTCCAGAAGCATTGAGAGCACTTTTTTTTCTCATTCGATTTCAATATTGCAGCGAGCGATTGCTTCTTATTCATTCGATGGATGCAAAGGGGTATTAAGCGAGGTTTGTTTCTTTATACATGTATAGGGGATTTTACTAGCTTTGGTTTCAGTTTGTATATATTTTTGAGTCGATAGGCATTACTTGTGACACAGCAAAATAAGAGTTGCAAGGGATTTTTGATACATGTGCTCTAAAAACATTACTGAAAAATGGGCTTTTTTACACAAATGTTTTGTGATTATTTATATTTTAATTCTCAGACGCTGATTTGATTTGTACAAAATAATATTGTTACCGAATTCTTATGTAACATATTACTCGTGCTACCATAAACTATCCGTTTTGAGAACATTATATATATCTTAACTTACCGAAAACTGCTCAGGTGCTTCTTACATTGATTGAATTTCGCAAATCTGTATTCTATAACAGTTCTACAGTTAGTTTTTGTAATTCAGGTTCCTCGAATTTCACGATTGAAACCTCTTATTAATTAAATCCCGATTCTCAGAGAAATGTACTGTTACAGTGTTGCGGTGACAAATACTCAACATACTTACGTGTACAAATACCTACAAATACCATGAAACCAACAAAGGGCTCGAAACGTTGGGATTTATCGTTAATTAAACGCAATCTTTTTCGTTTGAGGCTGTTCCAGGTTATTTTCAGTTTATTTTGCGCGTTCAAATTTGTTATAGAGTATAAACTTTTCATATACGAGGTTACATTTTAACCGATAGAAATGAATGTACTCCTTTGAACTTGTAAATTCCGTCAACAACTTTAACATAGAGGTACATCAGAAATTCCAAAACAACATTCTCAAAGCCATAAGATGGCAAAAAAATAATTAATAAATTATATTTTATTATTATAAATTGTTAATGTGGTATTTAATAAAGCATATTGTATTGCTTCGTAAAAATGCTTAGTATATAAGAAGTAATATCTACATGTTGTAAAACTTACAAAAACAAGCTCAAAAACCCCACTCTAATACAATTTGCCGTACACTTTGCAACGTGCCACTTGCATCACCTACTTAATTTTGTAATTTTTTCGTGTCTCTCATGCCAAATGGATGTCTGGAAGAGATTGCTCTTAAACGATAAGACCACCTATTGTTTACCTTCTAAATTATGAATAAGTTTTTCTTTCATATTTACATATCACGTTTTCGGGACTTTAACGTGATAAAAGTATATTGTTGATTTACCTCGACGTTTCGGCCATGTTTCAATGGCCGTGGTCACGAGTAGACGAGTAGTAGACGAGTAGTCAAATGCAAATAATTTGCTGAATATTCAGCAAATTATTTGCATGTATGAAGTCCGCATCACCATGTATAGTTATGATCCACGACCACGAACAACAGATAACTTTCATTAACAAAAAATACGTCAAACATTATAATTTAATAAAATGCGAATCCCTTCATTGAATGATTTTACTAACCGTATTCGATGAAAGGTTAGCCAAAAAAATTCGATTAAAAACTCAAAGCCAAATTGCCATGACGTTACGTCAGATCGTTTTGTGTGTCATTCCTGACGAATCATCAATTCCAATACGGCGGGATGTCTCGATGCCATTGTACGCTGTTCCTCCCAGAGCCAGTAACGAGGATTGATTAGTCAGCATTACTCTGAAACCTTTCTAGCGATACTCGTACATATAATCCGATGCTATTGTACGCGCAATATTTTATATACAGGGTGACCCTAAACCAACGTCATTACTTCGAGAGCTAATAGATCAGCCCTTAAGCTATTAAGTAAATGTGATTTTATTGAAAAGATCATAATTTTCGAGATTTTGGCAGTTTTTATACAAATCGCGATTTTTGATACCCTGAACTAGGACTGGTTTTACTGGAATCACTGGTGCGGGTCCTGCAACAGCAAATTTCGGAGTTTTGGAAATCTATTTTTTCATAATGTAACTTAAGAACTGTGCTATCGAATCTAATTAAATATTTTTTACATACTATTACGCTGAGGCAGTAATAAAATTAACAAAACCGAACTCTAGATTTTTTAATTTTTCATCTGCAGTTTTGATAAAGTTTAATTTAAAAAAAGTGTACTAAAGTAACATTGCACAAGACGCAAAAAAAATAGCACACAAACTGTAGTTTTAAGAATGGTACATTTAATACTTAAGGCAGTAGTTTACGACATAATGCTATTTTACTCCAAAAGGTGCTCATATTTGTAGTATTATTACGGGAGGTCACGACAAATTTGGCAACGATCACCAATATGGCTGATCGGAAGCTCACAAGATAAAGGGCAACTCCGTGATGCCAAATATGTCGGTCTGCCTGCGCTAAGTGGTTGCGTTATCGAAATATGGCGCCTGTAAAACCAGTTATTGTTCCCAAAAAAAAACGATAAGTAAAATGGCTGAATAAAGTACAGAAAGGAAGTACCGGTTGCACTCATGTGAATTCTGTTAAAACTGAACAAATATTTGGTCGCGTTTCGAAGTTCAGCTCGTTTAAAGACCCTTGATCGTTGCCAAAAAAAAACGATAGCGGAAATGGCTGAATATGACGTGGTATAAAGTATCAGTATGTACGAGCTTAATGCACCAAAACTGAAAAAATCTTTGGTCGCGTTTCGTAGTTATGAAGCGGTCTAGGTTACAATATCTCATACATTGTTGGAGTATTTTTTCAAAAGCATTGGATAAATCATGTTCAAACATATTTTTGGGGAATAAGCACAGTGTCAAAAACATCCTCCTACACTTCTTTAGCAAACCTACCCTCCTCCGGTTAGGGGTAAGTAAGATCTGGTATCCAAATGGAAGACAAATTCTTTCTCACCTGCTGAATCTTATCAGTTTCTGGGGGCCTAGCACGCTAGCTTTTATCGATGACATAAAGCATTTATCCCGTTCTAAGCAGTATGCGTGTGCAAAAGGGACGAATGTTTTATGTCAGCGATAAACGCTAGTGTGCTAGAGGGGCTGGATCCTATTCATTTCTTTTTCATCCACATCGATGCCGCGCGACCATGCGGATACAGATTAGTGTGCATTCCTATAGATAAGTAGCACACAATGATATAAATAACGCATACAATAGCACAGAGTAAACAGTGTCTTTCTCAGCTTGAGCGTCAACAATTACCGAAATTTTCCGAACAGTTAGCTTGATAGTAAATGGCTTTTGTACACCTGATTTGAAATTAATGAAAACCAAACGCAAGTTAAACCGTCACTTAAACGTCTACCCTGTCTAAAAATTCTGTGAACGGCACTGAACATCAAAGCAAGACTAGAGAAGTCCTTCCTCATCTACCGAAGCTTTTCCTTTTTGAAGTGTCACCTCAAATCAGGTGTACAAAAGCCATTTACTATCAAGCTAACTGTTCGGAAAATTTCGGTAATTGTTGACGCTCAAGCTGAGAAAGACACTGTTTACTCTGTGCTATTGTATGCGTTATTTATATCATTGTGTGCTACTTATCTATAGGAATGCACACTAATCTGTATCCGCATGGTCGCGCGGCATCGATGTGGATGAAAAAGAAATGAATAGGATCCAGCCCCTCTAGCACACTAGCGTTTATCGCTGACATAAAACATTCGTCCCTTTTGCACACGCATACTGCTTAGAACGGGATAAATGCTTTATGTCATCGATAAAAGCTAGCGTGCTAGGCCCCCAGAAACTGAAAAGATTCAGCAGGTGAGAAAGAATTTGTCTTCCATTTGGATACCAGATCTTACTTACCCCTAACCGGAGGAGGGTAGGTTTGCTAAAGAAGTGTAGGAGGATGTTTTTGACACTGTGCTTATTCCCCAAAAATATGTTTGAACTTGATTTATCCAATGCTTTTGAAAAAATACTCCAACAATGTATGAGATATTGTAACCTAGACCGCTTCATAACTACGAAACGCGACCAAAGATTTTTTCAGTTTTGGTGCATTAAGCTCGTACATACTGATACTTTATACCACGTCATATTCAGCCATTTCAGTTATCGTTTTTTTTTTGGCAACGATCAAGGGTCTTTAAACGAGCTGAACTTCGAAACGCGACCAAATATTTGTTCAGTTTTAGCAGAATTCACATGAGTGCAACCGGTACTTCCTTTCTGTACTTTATTCAGCCATTTTACTTATCGTTTTTTTTGGGAACAATAACTGGTTTTGCAGGCGCAATATTTCGATAACGCAACCACTTAGCGCAGGCAGACCGACATATTTGGCATCACGGAGTTGCCCTTTATCTTGTGAGCTTCCGATCAGCCATATTGGTGATCGTTGCCAAATTTGTCGTGACCTCCTAGTCTATATGGCGGGGCTTAGACAACGCATTAACCCAGTATCGCGTTATCAAAATATTTACCCTGCGTCAGTGTTTCAACTGCCACTACTGTAAATTTAATTATTTTTTAAATCTGTTTTTACTATACGAGCATCTCTTGATTACGGTAATTGGCTAACATCGGACAAGCCGCATGCTTGTTTACCGCCAATGATGTATAAAAAAATCGATTTTTTAATGATACTGTTAGAAATCTTTTAATCAAATTCTAAATTAAGAAAAAAAAACATTTTTTTTTATGAAATAGGAAGGCAAACCTCACCTGATGGTAAGTGACCGCCTATAGACACCTGCAATACCAAAGAGATTGCAGATGCGTTGCCAACCCAGAGAGCTAAGATGGAATACCTTTTATGCTAGTAATTGTACCGGTTGTCTTGCTCTCCACGCCGGAACACAACAGTGCAAGCACTGCTGCTTAGCGGCAGGATTAGCGAGCAAGATGGTGGTAGCGATCCGGACGGACCTTGCACAAGGCCCTACCACCCGCAATTCAATCTTATTTATATTGATATCGATAGACCGTATTCTATTAATCGATATAGTACTGTTCCAAGCGTAAATTTACTGCTCCCTACGTTATAACGCCTGACAGTTATTGTCTAACTTCGGCCAGTAGCGGTCTTTGATTCAGCGGGAACGATGGTATTTGCATAGGCAGTGCCCAGAGGTTATTAATGTGGGTACCCAAAAGTAATGAATAAAGATTCGCCTTTACGTTTGAATATGTGATATAAATAACACAATTAAATAAGTATTATTTGGATTTAGGTTTACCCTTAAGTTGAAATGGCCCGCTGGCGTTTCCATACGAACGTTAATGCTTTATGAAGTAGTTAGGACACATTTTCGATATGTTATGATTGTATTAGATTCATCACGTTCTTTAATCGTGAACAAAAATATACTTATTGATTTTTGACAAAATCATATCTATTTTTACAATTTATCATTTAGTGTTAAACGCATTACGCAAAAACGTGATACAGTTCTCATCAAAACTTAATATTGATGTAAAATAACGTGATTATTAAAAAAAACATAAGAAATTGAAAACTATTCTAAACAGTTCAAAGATTACTTAGATTTGTAAATGCAGGCAGAGCCAGCTCCCTTGACGATTAAAAATTAAAAACAAAACCGGTTCGGTGAAAAAGTGGTAAGTAAATTTACTTTCTGAGTAAGTAAAGTAAATGTAGAATGAAATTAACAATGTGTGCATTGTACAATACCATAGAATCTGCAAAGATACACATAATATACATACACCCACACACTTCTATAAATTAAGCGAACTGATCCTGCGTAACTGGCAGTGCAGTATTCTTTCGATTTGCTCTAAATGTAAAATTCTTATTATTTTGTTATACATTCATATTAAGCATAAACTAATGTTTTATTCCGTTGCAATAACAAACTCATCTAAGTAATTGTCCTTTACCAAAGTATTAAGAAAATATGAGGCACATTTCTGCGCCCTCCGAAGGTTTTATTCAGCAAAACAACGTCAATGGAGTCCTCGCCGTCCGGACTCATTAAAATTCATGCCGGCTCACTGTGATTGCGATATTTATGGACCTTTATATATTTACTGTAGTCGTCTTTTATGTATTGCTAGCTGTGGGGCTAGCATAACCGCCCAAGTTTATTTTATCCCTATCTGTGGAACCGTCTAAAGACTGGAGATAAATTAAACTTGGCAAGCCATAGACCTCTGTGGTAATTTAAAAAAACACTGTTTTTTTTGTAATATAATAGATAAATTTTTTTCGCCGGATAAGGTCGCCATTGTACATCACTGTATCTCTTTTTGTCATTTATATTTTTTGTACAATAAAGAATTTACATACAAACATACAATTTACAGTTAAATGCTATTTCTTTTATAAAAAGAAGTTTTATCGCTTTAACCTCCTATGTTTGTTTGTTTTTTCTTTGTTACTTCGAACGTCCGCATGAAATCTTACAAGAGAAATTTGAACAACTTTCTACCAGCCGGATTGCCTTTTTTGGTACGTTTATGTAGAACTTTAGAACTTTTGACAATGCAATAATACTAAAGTACTGTCACCAAAAAAAGTCGTATTTATTTTTCGATTTTTAACAAAAACATAGAAATGACAATTACTTATTTTCAAACTCTAACCATAATTTCAAATGTGTCGATTAAATTATTTATTATTAAAAATATAAGCACCTATAGTAAAAATAACAAAATGTAGGTTCATAGAGTACATAATAATAAATAACACAATCATCTTGTGTCATGCTTAGGTACGGTAACACACAGCCATGTTATACTAGTTAACTTCTACCGAAAATACCTGTCTTTAAAAATAACGAACAAACACTTTTAGTTCCTTATTTTTTGTGAAACCTCTCTATATTTAGGTGTATGAAGCTGAGACGGTAAAGTCTGGGAGATACATAAAACTTCGTGTAACTTGTTTCATACTTTTAATTGGTCATAGGATACTTCGTGTTGGTTAGCTGTAGGTAATTTTAAGATGCTACGGCACTCAATTTAGTTTGTAAGGGTTGATAATAGTTGTTATTAAATAAATTAAAATAATTTTACAAAATATACAAGATAGCGATTTAAGCGATCTCTTCCTGAATCTGTAGCGCTAATGTGACGGCCCACGTTCATTTAATCCTTCCTGTGTCTTTGTCTAACTAGTGTCATATGAAAAGGACGCTCATTGAGGTAAACTTAACTTGGCCGGTCATGTTAGAGTCTCAGAAATGAAAGAGATAAAAAAAACAAAGGTAAAACAATTGAAAAGAATAAGACCTACAGTTCTACACAATCACAAAATACAAATATAAAGCAAAAACATTGTATACCAGAACCGTAAAAATAAAATAACATATAATGAACAACACACGTTGATAAGCAGCTTCTATGAACGTCGATTGCCTGTAAACTGTTCCGTTGTATGCATCACAAATTATGAGTAAAGACATAGATTAATTTATAATATTGTAGATAAGTTAAATATCTCCTTGATGTTAGATAAATGATGTAGACAACGCAAGCGAATTCGAAAACTAAACCTGTTTATAGTATGAATATATAATATTATACCGGTGTGAAGTTAGCGGCCAAAAGTTAGCGGCCGACTATAACCCGGCAAAATTAAGAAGTCATCATTTTGCTTCAACCTTTGAGAACCAGAAACGTGTAATTAAAGGGTTTTAGCTTAATACAAGTATTAAAGCATTAAAAAAGCTTGCCATATTAATTAAAAGCTATCAGCATTTTACGGAAAGAACAACAAAAACTTAGAAGCCAAATTGAAATTGCAATCATTCCTAAAATTCGCTCACTTGGAGACGTGTGCCCAGTCCGTTTGTTAATAGACGTAAGACCTGAGGTCCAGGGCTTTCAGGAACTGCCACATGTATGTACTTAGTCGAACTAGTTTTCACGGTAGAGCCCATAAAAAGTTAGCCGCCGACCGGAAAACAAGATAGTTGGTGAAAATGGCCAAGACGGAGATGTGTGCGCGGTATAGGCATGCACGTCGATTATACTTCAGGATAAGAGCTTTCAGGAACTGCCACCTGTATGTACTTAGTTGAACTAGTTTTCACGCAAGAGCCCATAAAAAGTTAGCGGCCGACCGCAAAATGAGAACATTGGCAAAATTGGCCAAGACGGCGATGTGTGCGCGATCTAGGCTTGCACGTCGATAATACTTCAGGCTAAGAGCTTTCAGGAACTGCCACCTGAATGTACTTAGTTGAACTAGTTTTCACGCAAGAGCCCATAAAAAGTTAGCGGCCGACCGCAAAATAAGATAATTGGTGAAAATGGCCAATATGGAGATGTGTGCGCGGTATAGGCTTGCACGTCGATAATACTTCAGGTCAAGAGCTTTCAGGAACTGCCACCTGAATGTACTTAGTTGAACGAGTTTTCACGCAAGAGCCCATAAAAAGTTAGCGGCCAACCGCAAAATGAGAACATTGGCGAAATTGGCCATGACGGAGATGTGTGCGCGGTATAAGCTTATACGTCGATAATACTTCAGGCTAAGAGCTTTCAGGAACTGCCATATGTATGTACTTAGTTGAACGAGTTTTCACGCAAGAGCCCATAAAAAGTTAGCGGCCGACCGCAAAATGAGAACATTGGCAAAATTGGCCAAGACGGCGATGTGTGCGCGATCTAGGCTTGCACGTCGATAATACTTCAGGCTGAGAGCTTTCAGGAACTGCCACCTGAATGTACTTAGTTGAACTAGTTTTCACGCAAGAGCCCATAAAAAGTTAGCGGCCGACCGCAAAATAAGATAATTGGTGAAAATGGCCAATATGGAGATGTGTGCGCGGTATAGGCTTGCACGTCGATAATACTTCAGGTCAAGAGCTTTCAGGAACTGCCACCTGAATGTACTTAGTTGAACGAGTTTTCACGCAAGAGCCCATAAAAAGTTAGCGGCCGACCGCAAAATGAGAACATTGGCGAAATTGGCCATGACGGAGATGTGTGCGCGGTATAAGCTTATACGTCGATAATACTTCAGGCTAAGAGCTTTCAGGAACTGCCACATGTATGTACTTAGTTGAACTAGTTTTCACGGTAGAGCCCATAAAAAGTTAGCGGCCGACCGGAAAACAAGATAGTTGGTGAAAATGGCCAAGACGGAGATGTGTGCGCGGTATAGGCATGCACGTCGATTATACTTCAGGATAAGAGCTTTCAGGAACTGCCACATGTATGTACTTAGTTGAACTAGTTTTCACGGTAGAGCCCATAAAAAGTTAGCGGCCGACCGCAAAATGAGAACATTGGCAAAATTGGCCAAGACGGAGATGTGTGCGCGGTGTAGACAGGCACGTCGATTATACTTCAGGCTAAGAGCTGTCAGGAACTGCCACCTGAATGTACTTAGTTGAACTAGTTTTCACGCAAGAGCCCATAAAAAGTTAGCGGCCGACCGAAAAATAAGATAGTTGGTGAAAATGCCCAAGACGGAGATGTGTGCGCGGTATAGGCTTGCACGTCGATTATACTTCAGGATAAGAGCTTTCAGGAACAGCCACCTGTATGTACTTAGTTGAACTAGTTTTCACGCAAGAGCCCATAAAAAGTTAGCGGCCGACCGCAAAATAAGATAGTTGGTGAATATGGCCAAGACGGAGATGTGTGCGCGGTATAGGCATGCACGTCGATTATGCTTCAGGATAAGAGCTTTCAGGAACAGCCACCTGTATGTACTTAGTTAAACTAGTTTTCACGCAAGAGCCCATAAAAAGTTAGCGGCCGACCGCAAAATAAGATAGTTGGTGAAACTGGCCAAGACGGAGATGTGTGCGCGGTATAGACATGCACGTCGATTTTACTTCAGGCTAAGAGCTTTCAGGAACTGCCTTCTGTATGTACTTAGTTGAACAAGTTTTCACGCAAGAGCCCATAAAATGTTAGCGGCCGACCGCAAAATAAGATAGTTGGTGAAAATGGCCAAGACAGAGATGTGTGCGCGGTGTAGGCACGCACGTCGATAATACTTCAGGCTAAGAGCTTTCAGGAACTGCCACCTGAATGTACTTAGTTGAACTAGTTTTCACGCAAGAGCCCCTAAAAAATTAGCGGCCGACCGCAAAATGAGAACATTGGCGAAATTGGCCAAGACGGAGATGTGTGCGCGTTATAAGCATGCACGTCGATTATACTTCAGGCTAAGAGCTTTCAGGAACAGCCACCTGTATGTACTTAGTTGAACTAGTTTTCACGGTAAAGCCCATAAAAAGTTAGCGGCCGACCGCAAAATGAGAACATTTGCATAATTGGCCAAGACGGAGATGTGTGCGCGGTATAGGCATGCACGTCGATTATACTTCAGGATAAGAGCTTTTAGGAACAGCCACCTGTATGTACTTAGTTGAACTAGTTTTCACGCAAGAGCCCATAAAAAGTTAGCGGCCGACCGCAAAATAAGATAGTTGGTGAAAATGGCCAAGACGGAGATGTGTGCGCGGTATAGGCTTGCACATCGATTATACTTCAGGATAAGAGCTTTTAGGAACAGCCACATGTATGTACTTAGTTGAACTAGTTTTCACGGTAGAGCCCATAAAACGTTAGCGGCCGACCGGAAAACAAGATAGTTGGTGAAAATGGCCAAGACGGAGATGTGTGCGCGGTATAGGCATGCACGTCGATTATGCTTCAGGATAAGAGCTTTTAGGAACTGCCACCTGTATGTACTTAGTTGAACTAGATTTCACGGTAGAGCCCATAAAAAGTTAGCGGCCGACCGGAAAACAAGATAGTTGGTGAAAATGGCCAAGACGGAGATGTGTGCGCGGTATAGGCTTGCACGTCGATTATACTTCAGGATAAGAGCTTTCAGGAACAGCCACCTGTATGTACTTAGTTGAACTAGTTTTCACGCAAGAGCCCATAAAAAGTTAGCGGCCGACCGCAAAATAAGATAGTTGGTGAATATGGCGAAGACGGAGATGTGTGCGCGGTATAGGCATGCACGTCGATTATGCTTCAGGATAAGAGCTTTCAGGAACAGCCACCTGTATGTACTTAGTTAAACTAGTTTTCACGCAAGAGCCCATAAAAAGTTAGCGGCCGACCGCAAAATAAGATAGTTGGTGAAACTGGCCAAGACGGAGATGTGTGCGCGGTATAGACATGCACGTCGATTTTACTTCAGGCTAAGAGCTTTCAGGAACTGCCTTCTGTATGTACTTAGTTGAACTAGTTTTCACGCAAGAGCCCATAAAATGTTAGCGGCCGACCGCAAAATAAGATAGTTGGTGAAAATGGCCAAGACAGAGATGTGTGCGCGGTGTAGGCATGCACGTCGATAATACTTCAGGCTAAGAGCTTTCAGGAACTGCCACCTGAATGTACTTAGTTGAACTAGTTTTCACGCAAGAGCCCCTAAAAAATTAGCGGCCGACCGCAAAATGAGAACATTGGCGAAATTGGCCAAGACGGAGATGTGTGCGCGTTATAAGCATGCACGTCGATTATACTTCAGGCTAAGAGCTTTCAGGAACAGCCACCTGTATGTACATAGTTGAACTAGTTTTCACGGTAAAGCCCATAAAAAGTTAGCGGCCGACCGCAAAATGAGAACATTTGCATAATTGGCCAAGACGGAGATGTGTGCGCGGTATAGGCATGCACGTCGATTATACTTCAGGATAAGAGCTTTCAGGAACAGCCACCTGTATGTACTTAGTTGAACTAGTTTTCACGCAAGAGCCCATAAAAAGTTAGCGGCCGACCGCAAAATAAGATAGTTGGTGAAAATGGCCAAGACGGAGATGTGTGCGCGGTATAGGCTTGCACATCGATTATACTTCAGGATAAGAGCTTTTAGGAACAGCCACATGTATGTACTTAGTTGAACTAGTTTTCACGGTAGAGCCCATAAAACGTTAGCGGCCGACCGGAAAACAAGATAGTTGGTGAAAATGGCCAAGACGGAGATGTGTGCGCGGTATAGGCATGCACGTCGATTATACTTCAGGCTAAGAGCTTTCAGGAACTGCCACCTGAATGTACTTAGTTGAACTAGTTTTCACGCAAGAGCCCATAAAAAGTTAGCGGCCGACCGCAAAATAAGATAGTTGGTGAAAATGCCCAAGACGGAGATGTGTGCGCGGTATAGGCTTGCACGTCGATTATACTTCAGGCTAAGAGCTTTCAGGAACAGCCACCTGTATGTACTTAGATGAACTAGTTTTCACGCAAGAGCCCATAAAAAGTTAGCGGCCGACCGCAAAATGAGAACATTGGCAAAATTGACCAAGACGTAGATGTGTGCGTGGTATAGGCTTGCACGTCGATTATACTTCAGGATAAGAGCTTTAAGGAACAGCCACCTGTATGTACTTAGTTAAACTAGTTTTCACGCAAGAGCCCATTAAAAGTTAGCGGCCGACCGCAAAATGAGAACATTGGCAAAATTGGCCAAGACGTAGATGTGTGCGTGATATAGGCTTGCACGTCGATTATACTTCAGGATAAGAGCTTTAAGGAACAGCCACCTGTATGTACTTAGTTAAACTAGTTTCCACGCAAGAGCCCATAAAAATTAGCGGCCGACCGCAAAATGAGAACATTGGCAAAATTGGCCAAGACGGAGATGTGTGCGCGGTATAGGCTTGCACGTCGATAATACTTCAGGCTAAGAGCTTTCAGGAACTGCCATATGTATGTACTTAATTGAACTAGTTTTCACGCAAGAGCCCATAAAAAGTTAGCGGCCGACCGCAAAATAAGATAGTTGGTGAAAATGGCCAAGACGGAGATGTGTGCGCGGTATAGGCTTGCACGTCGATTATACTTCAGGATAAGAGCTTTCAGGAACTGCCACATGTATGTACTTAGTTGAACTAGTTTTCACGGTAGAGCCCATAAAAAGTTAGCGGCCGACCGGAAAACAAGATAGTTGGTGAAAATGGCCAAGACGGAGATGTGTGCGCGGTATAGGCATGCACGTCGATTATGCTTGAGGATAAGAGCTTTCAGGAACTGCCTTCTGTATGTACTTAGTTGAACTAGTTTTCACGCAAGAGCCCATAAAATGTTAGCGGCCGACCGCAAAATAAGGTAGTTGGTGAAAATGGCCAAGACAGAGATGTGTGCGTGGTGTAGGCATGCACGTCGATAATACTTCAGGCTAAGAGCTTTCAGGAACTGCCACATGTATGTACTTAGTTGAACTAGTTTTCACGGTAGAGCCCATAAAATGTTAGCGGCCGACCGCAAAATGAGAACATTGGCGAAATTGGCCAAGACGGAGATGTGTGCGCGTTATAAGCATGCACGTCGATTATACTTCACGCTAAGAGCTTTCAGGAACAACCACCTGTATGTACTTAGTTGAACTAGTTTTCACGCAAGAGCCCATAAAATGTTAGCGGCCGACCGCAAAATAAGGTAGTTGGTGAAAATGGCCAAGACAGAGATGTGTGCGTGGTGTAGGCATGCACGTCGATAATACTTCAAGCTAAGAGCTTTCAGGAACTGCCACATGTATGTACTTAGTTGAACTAGTTTTCACGGTAGAGCCCATAAAATGTTAGCGGCCGACCGCAAAATGAGAACATTGGCGAAATTGGCCAAGACGGAGATGTGTGCGCGTTATAAGCATGCACGTCGATTATACTTCACGCTAAGAGCTTTCAGGAACAACCACCTGTATGTACTTAGTTTAACTAGTTTTCACGGTAAGGCCCATAAAAAGTTAGCGGCCGACCGCAAAATGAGAACATTTACATAATTGGCCAAGACGGAGATGTGTGCGCGGTATAGGCATGCACGTCGATTATACTTCAGGATAAGAGCTTTCAGGAACAGCCACCTGTATGTACTTAGTTGAACTAGTTTTCACGCAAGAGCCCATAAAAAGTTAGCGGCCGACCGCAAAATAAGATAGTTGGTGAAAATGGCCAAGACGGAGATGTGTGCGCGGTGTAGACAGGCACTTTGATTATACTTCAGGCTAAGAGCTTTCAGGAACTGCCACCTGTATGTACTTAGTTGAACTAGTTTTCACGCAAGAGCCCATAAAATGTTAGCGGCCGACCGCAAAATGAGAACATTGGCAAAATTGGCCAAGACGGAGATGTGTGCGCGGTATAGGCTTGCACGTCGATTATACTTCAGGATAAGAGCTTTCAGGAACTGCCTTCTGTATGTACTTAGTTGAACTAGTTTTCACGCAAGAGCCCATAAAAAGTTAGCGGCCGACCGTAAAATAAGATAGTTGGTGAAAATGGCCAAGACGGAGATGTGTGCGCGGTATAGGCTTGCACGTCGATTATACTTCAGGATAAGAGCTTTCAGGAACAGCCACCTGTATGTACTTAGTTGAACTAGTTTTCACGCAAGAGCCCATAAAATGTTAGCGGCCGACCGCAAAATGAGAACATTGGCAAAATTGGCCAAGACGGAGATGTGTGCGCGGTATAGGCTTGCACGTTGATTATACTTCAGGATAAGAGCTTTCAGGAACAGCCACCTGTATGTACTTAGTTGAACTAGTTTTCACGCAAGAGCCCATAAAAAGTTAGCGGCCGACCGCAAAATAAGATAGTTGGTGAAAATGGCCAAGACGGAGATGTGTGCGCGGTGTAGACAGGCACGTCGATTATACTTCAGGCTAAGAGCTTTCAGGAACTGCCTTCTGTTTGTACTTAGTTGAACTAGTTTTCACGCAAGAGCCCATAAAAAGTTAGCGGCCGACCGTAAAATAAGATAGTTGGTGAAAATGGCCAAGACGGAGATGTGTGCGCGGTATAGGCTTGCACGTCACTTATACTTCAGGATAAGAGCTTTTAGGAACTGCCACATGTATGTACTTAGTTGAACTAGTTTTCACGCAAGAGCCCATAAAAAGTTAGCGGCCGACCGCAAAATGAGAACATTGGCAAAATTGGCCAAGACGGAGATGTGTGCGCGGTATAGACATGCACGTCGATTTTACTTCAGGCTAAGAGCTTTCAGGAACTGCCTTCTGTATGTACTTAGTTGAACTAGTTTTCACGCAAGAGCCCATAAAATGTTAGCGGCCGACCGCAAAATAAGATAGTTGGTGAAAATGGCCAAGACAGAGATGTGTGCGCGGTGTAGGCATGCACGTCGATAATACTTCAGGCTAAGAGCTTTCAGGAACTGCCACCTGAATGTACTTAGTTGAACTAGTTTTCACGCAAGAGCCCCTAAAAAATTAGCGGCCGACCGCAAAATGAGAACATTGGCGAAATTGGCCAAGACGGAGATGTGTGCGCGTTATAAGCATGCACGTCGATTATACTTCAGGCTAAGAGCTTTCAGGAACAGCCACCTGTATGTACTTAGTTGAACTAGTTTTCACGGTAAAGCCCATAAAAAGTTAGCGGCCGACCGCAAAATGAGAACATTTGCATAATTGGCCAAGACGGAGATGTGTGCGCGGTATAGGCATGCACGTCGATTATACTTCAGGATAAGAGCTTTCAGGAACAGCCACCTGTATGTACTTAGTTGAACTAGTTTTCACGCAAGAGCCCATAAAAAGTTAGCGGCCGACCGCAAAATAAGAACATTGGCAAAATTGGCCAAGACGGAGATGTGTACGCGGTATAGGCTTGCACGTCGATTATACTTCAGGATAAGAGCTTTCAGGAACAGCCACCTGTATGTACTTAGTTGAACTAGTTTTCACGGTAAAGCCCATAAAAAGTTAGCGGCCGACCGCAAAATGAGAACATTTGCATAATTGGCCAAGACGGAGATGTGTGCGCGGTATAGGCATGCACGTCGATTATACTTCAGGATAAGAGCTTTCAGGAACAGCCACCTGTATGTACTTAGTTGAACTAGTTTTCACGCAAGAGCCCATAAAAAGTTAGCGGCCGACCGCAAAATAAGAACATTGGCAAAATTGGCCAAGACGGAGATGTGTGCGCGGTATAGGCTTGCACGTCGATTATACTTCAGGATAAGAGCTTTCAGGAACAGCCACCTGTATGTACTTAGTTGAACTAGTTTTCACGCAAGAGCCCATAAAATGTTAGCGGCCGACCGCAAAATAAGATAGTTGGTGAAAATGGCCAAGACGGAGATGTGTGCGCGGTGTAGACAGGCACTTTGATTATACTTCAGGCTAAGAGCTTTCAGGAACTGCCACCTGTATGTACTTAGTTGAACTAGTTTTCACGCAAGAGCCCATAAAAAGTTAGCGGCCGACCGCAAAATGAGAACATTGGCAAAATTGGCCAAGACGGAGATGTGTGCGCGGTATAGGCTTGCACGTCGATTATACTTCAGGATAAGAGGTTTCAGGAACAGCCACCTGTATGTACTTAGTTGAACTAGTTTTCACGCAAGAGCCCATAAAAAGTTAGCGGCCGACCGCAAAATAAGATAGTTGGTGAAAATGGCCAAGACGGAGATGTGTGCGCGGTGTAGACAGGCACGTCGATTATACTTCAGGCTAAGAGCTTTCAGGAACTGCCACCTGAATGTACTTAGTTGAACTAGTTTTCACGCAAGAGCCCCTAAAAAGTTAGCGGCCGACCGCAAAATAAGAACATTGGCAAAATTGGCCAAGACGGAGATGTGTGCGCGGTGTAGACAGGCACGTCGATTATACTTCAGGCTTTTTTAAGGGAATTTTAAGTATTATACTTAAAATGATGTGAAATACGTAATGTCATTTTATTTAAAATTACACATAATTTTAATTCATAAAGTTAACACTGACTTGATAGTAGTTTATGCAACTGCTATATAAAGAGAGGTCTTAAAACACGAGTGTGGTTTTATGAAACGAGTGTCAGTGAGTTTTATAATTATATCACACGGGTGTTTTAAGGCCTAATTATATACATTTGTATACACTACTTTATCTAGACACATATATCATTACAGCAAAAGACCGTAACAGAAAAAACCAACAAACGAATGAAAACAATAATGGCGGCAATTGGATCCTTGCAGATTTAGAAAGCGTTTCCTTTACGTAATTCAGATCTTAAATAGGACCTAGATGAGATTCTAAAATATCGTCCGAAGGAAAAATGGCAGCTAATTTAGTTATCTGTGCTCTAAGATTCTGCACAGTGTCATCCGAGGAACCACCACGAACTGAAACCTCATATTCCAGCTCAGTTCTTTGGAGCGATAAAAATTTGATCGGATAAGCCATATTTACAAATTATTTAGGTGTGTGTTGTATTTACAAAATTCTACTTAACTTAACTTATTTACACAACAGAAAACACATCAAAAACAAAAAAATAAAAGGTTAATTCTAAGGAACAAAACGCGTTCCTTAAAATATGTTCCTTGAAATTAGCACACAATATTTACACAACAAAATAATAAAATGCTAGAACGAACAGCAAAGATAATAAATTAAATGCAAAAATCTACAAGTTATATTCAGAGCCAAAACTACCAGTAGTGGGCGCCACTGTAGCGACTTAGTTCGCCACCAGATTGAAGAGAAATATTTACAGCTATTAAAAAGAAACAACGTTAGAAGTATTTACAATTGTAATAAAAAAATATAAAAAGTGTACAAGGTTAGGTATTTAGTTAGTAATTAAAAATAAAGAAAATAATATTTGCAATAGGGTCGTAGGTTCTTAATAAGTTTTGGCTCTGAATCTAGCAGGTAACAATTCAAAGCCACTCCCCTGGCACATGCAGCACTGATACGCCGACCGTAGGTAGAGACAATTCTGGTCGGCGGAGGTCCCAGGTGGAGTGGCAGTCAGGAGAGGGAAATAGTGGAGTCACGGAGCGAAGAGAAGGATGTAGGTAGTTTATAGGTAGAACTACAGTACTGGAACCCTGGAAGGATTGGCCGCATTAGACTTGGCACAAATCCCGTTCTTGCAGTGCTGGTCATGCGCGTAGAGAGGAGAGGGCTTTTAGCACAAATTCATTATAAATGCTGTTGCGCGCTAGTTATTTACAATGACCAGATAATGCAAGAAACAGGTATGTACATTATATACATAAACAATATTTATGTACATTATTTTACAGGCAGAGTTCTATATTTTAATTACAGCAACATAGAACTCCCGCCACGAAACCATGCACAACTTAAAACTATATTTACAGTAAATCCTTAAAGCTATTATCTACAACACTCACCCTATTCGGGGTCCCGATAATATCTCAACTTTATTGAGAAGAGATTAAATTATAATTTAATAACTATAATATTATATTTTCAGACAATCCCAGGTTCAGTTCAATTAGCGGCGTCGTGAAAAGAAAACCGTCATTTGTTTTATTTTATTTTTATAGAACGCCGCGGTGGTCACCGTTATTACTGGCCAGTATTAAAAAAGGTTGATAGCGTTAGGCGCTACAATCAATTCGAACGTTTTTTTTAATCATAGACAAACGAATGAAGCTCTTCTCATGTCACTCGAGATGAAATGTGCAAATTATATTGAAAAAAAAAAAGTTTAAAAACTGTTCCCCGACTACGGAAAAAACTAAAACGTGAAAAATAAGTTATGATTGATTACTATCATCGTCCTATAGATTAAGGCAAGTCTTTTGATATCTAACACATCAAAAGACTTGCCTTATTCTATAGGACGATGATAGTAATCAATCATAACTTATTTTTTACGTTTTAATTTTTGCCATAGTCGAACCGATATTTTTCATTTTCGTAAGTCAAACACTGCCGGAAATATTTAATTAATGCGCCAAATTTGATATGAGTCAAGTAGCTAATTAAAGGCCGGTCGCGAACCACAGAGAAAATCGAATGTTGACCTTTCCATCCACAATTAGTAGTTAACAACATTTTTATATTGTGTTCAATGAATTATGGCAAGCATAATATTAACCAAATAAAATGCAGTATTTTTCTATATTATTGTAGAAATATTAATGTATATAATAAAAAATTCAAAATAATACCAATTACATTTAAAAAAGGCATTTTACTTGTTTCCATTGCATTTTATTGTTCTCACTGCCATTACAACTAATTAAGGTACCTATATCTAAGGTGAAGAACCAAACGCCATATGATCATGGGACAATATCATTGCAAGCAAAATAACACGTGCGTAAGATCCCGCCCGTACATTCCCGTACGTAAGGTTTACAATCTCTGTCGCCGGCGTTCAAGGTTACTGTGCGAGCGTGAGGGCACAATTACTGTGCGCGTGCGACAGAGACAAATAGAAATAGGGCAATGCTCGGTTTTCTCTGTGGTTCGCAACCGGCCTTTAGTAGCCTATGTCCATCAGGGATAGTGTAGCTTTCTATTGGTCAAAGAATTTTTGGAATCGGTTTAGTAGTTCCATAGATTACCCCCTAAATACAAACAAACAAATAAACAAAGTTTACCTCTTTATTATGTTCGTGTAAATAAGCTAATTTTTATGTGAAATACGTAATAATGCCAATTTATACTTCAAATTCGACAATATTATTTTATCGATTGTACCTACTCAAAATCGATAAAACGGAACGGGTCATTCAATAGACAGTCTATTATCCTTCTTATTAATCTCTACAGATACCGAGAATCCGAATTTAAGCAACCGTAGACATTTTGTGATATTTTTGGTCGAGATGTAGGACCCGAGATGATCTCGGGTTAGACATAATCTCGAACGAAACGAGAATTGCCCCCTGCTCTAGTTGCATATCGAACGGCGGCAGCAGCATAACTTACACTCGACATCCGCCATGTTTTTTCGCAAAATCTCTAATTCGACTTCATCTCTATGACGTCAGAATTGCGCCCGTCTAGAGCTTTCAGAAACTGCCACAAATTATTTTCCTTGATCAACACTGTTGACTTGGTTTGGAATGAATCACTTTTTATTTTATATTCTTGCTGTTCGCTAATTCCGGGAAAAACGTTTTAAGCATTGTGCCTTATATGAACTTTATATTCAATGAAATAAGGATTATATTCTTACGACAAGAACGGAGGTTCATTGTGGATGGTACGGATACGGTACATTACTTCATTCAACCTTTGCCATTAAAATTATTTAATAATGTGTACTCTAAAATTTAATAAAATTTATGTTTCCTTTGGGAATCTTTAAGTTAGGTAATTGATCGGCATCTATCTTTACATCCCGTGAAAACGTCACTTATAAAGGTTGCGCTCTATCTAGGTAATAAACAATAGATCAGGTAGCTATTGTTTTCGTTCAGGTAGTCAAATATGTTAACCCTTAAACCTGAACAAGAAACTTTTATCGCAAATTGCAAAATGCAAGATCATTTATGACCAGTCCTTTTGTCGGCAAGTCTTTTTATTTTAGATATTTAAAACAGTAAGGATATGTAGAATATCTGTATTATCTAAAACACTTTGTGTGATGTGATATGCAGGTTAAGTGTTTAGTTCTGTGATTTTGTTCTATAATCTCCTGTATTCATTTAAAAACAATGTCTCAAAAAAAAAACAATCTGACTTAGTATTCCGGTATCTAATAATATTATAACTGTACCTCACAAGACCAGGCAAAATGATATTTTTTTGAAATACCTACTTAATTTGTGGCCTAAAATTATTAAAAAGCCGTTTACTTAGTATTAAAGCCGCCAACTTATTATTTCTATTCGCCCGCTTTAATTTGCTTTTTTAAATCTGTAAAAAAAATTTGTGGCAGATTAGATTATCGCAATTTTAATTTAATGCCGCTCGAGTCAGTATTTCAGTTTCTCATTGTTATTCGCCAAATAATATTTTAGTTGCCCGATTTATAATATCTCTAATAGAACTAGTGTTTCAACCTTTGCGCTTGTTGGAGGCTGGATAATGTTTGTGATTAGTAATAGCCCGACTTTTCGTCTTTATCTTAAAGTACCTATGTAACTATGACAAAAGTCTCCTGACTAAGTCTTGAAAGAACACAAATTTCTACGAAATCTATCTTTGTTTGTACGTTATATAGTGTTTTACAATACTTATAAAAAAAAAAACAAAATTCATCTAGTGCCTCAGGCTCACAATGCTCGGTCTGATAAAGAGTGAATGATTTATTGCCTTGGCGGCGCGGCGGTCAGTTACAAAACTTTCCACTGAGAGACAACTTAACCTGGGGTGCAATTTTTGAATCTCACGAGGCTAGTCACCTCGTGAGATTGCATGAAAACTAGTTCAACTAAGTACCTTCAGGTGGTAGTTCCTGAAAGCTCTTAGCCTGAAGTATTATCGACGTGCAAGCCTATACCGCGCACACATCTCCGTCTTGGCCATTTTCACCAACTATCTTTTTTTGCGGTCGGCCGCTTACTTTTTATGGGCTCTTGCGTGAAAACTAGTTCAACTAAGTACCTTCTGGTGGTAGTTCCTGAAAGCTCTTAGCCTGAAGTATTATCCACGTACAAGCCTATACCGCGCACACATCTCCGTCTTGGCCATTTTCATCAATTATCTTATTTTGCGGTCGGCCGCTTACTTTTTATGGGGTCTTGCGTGAAAATTAGTTCAACTAAGTACCTTCTGGTGGTAGTTCCTGAAAGCTCTTAGCCTGAAGTATTATCGACGTGCAAGCCTATACCGCGCACACATCTCCGTCTTGGCCATTTTCACCAATTATCTTATTTTGCGGTCGGCCGCTAACTTCTTATGGGCTCTTGCGTGAAAACTAAATAAACTAAGTACATTCAGGTGGCAGTTCCTGAAAGCTCTTAGCCTGAAGTATAATCGACGTGCCTGTCTTTACTGCGCACACATCTCCGTCTTGGCCAATTTTGCCAATGTTCTCATTTTACGGTCGGCCGCTAACTTTTTATGGGCTCTTGCGTGAAAACTAGTTCAACTAAGTACCTTCTGGTGGTAGTTCCTGAAAGCTCTTAGCCTGAAGTATTATCGACGTGCAAGCCTATACCGCGCACACATCTCCGTCTTGGCCATTTTCACCAATTATCTTATTTTGCGGTCGGCCGCTAACTTTTTAGGGGCTCTACCGTGAAAACTAGTTCAACTAAGTACATACATGTGGCAGTTCCTGAAAGCTCTTATCCTGAAGTATAATCGACGTGCAAGCTTATACCGCGCACACATCTCCGTCTTGGCCATTTTCACCAACTATCTTGTTTTCCGGTCGGCCGCTAACATTTAATGGGCTCTACCGTGAAAACTAGTTCAACTAAGTACCTTCTGGTGGTAGTTCCTGAAAGCTCTTATCCTGAAGTATAATCGACGTGCAAGCGTATACCGCGCACACATCTCCGTCTTGGCCATTTTCACCAATTATCTTATTTTGCGGTCGGCCGCTAAATTTTTAGGGGCTCTTGCGTGAAAACTAGTTCAACTAAGTACATTCAGGTGGCTGTTCCTGAAAGCTCTTATCCTGAAGTATAATCGACATGCAAGCCTATACCGCGCACACATCTCCGTCTTGGGCATTTTCACCAACTATCTTATTTTTCGGTCGGCCGCTAACTTTTTATGGGCTCTTGCGTGAAAACTAGTTCAACTAAGTACATTCAGGTGGCAGTTCCTGAAAGCTCTTAGCCTGAAGTATTATCGACGTGCAAGCCTATACCGCGCACACATCTCCGTCTTGGCCATTTTCACCAATTATCTTATTTTGCGGTCGGCCGCTAACTTTTTATGGGCTCTTGCGTGAAAACTAGTTCAACTAAGTACATACAGGTGGCTGTTCCTGAAAGCTCTTAGCCTGAAGTATTATCGACGTGCAAGCCTATACCGCGCACACATCTCCGTCTTGGCCATTTTCACCAATTATCTTATTTTGCGGTCGGCCGCTAACTTTCTAGGGGCTCTTGCGTGAAAACTAGTTCAACTAAGTACATTCAGGGAGCAGTTCCTGAAAGCTCTTAGCCTGAAGTATAATCGACGTGCCTGTCTACACCGCGCACACATCTCCGTCTTGGCCAATTTTGCCAATGTTCTCATTTTGCGGTCGGCCGCTAACTTTTTATGGGCTCTACCGTGAAAACTAGTTCAACTAAGTACATACATGTGGCACTTCCTGAAAGCTCTTATCCTGAAGTATAATCGACGTGCAAGCCTATACCGCGCACACATCTCCGTCTTGGCCATTTTCACCAATTATCTTATTTTGCGGTCGGCCGCTAACTTTTTATGGGCTCTTGCGTGAAAACTAGTTCGACTAAGTACATTCAGGTGGCAGTTCCTGAAAGCTCTTAGCCTGAAGTATAATCGACGTGCCTGTCTACACCGCGCACACATCTCCGTCTTGGCCAATTTTGCCAATGTTCTCATTTTGCGGTCGGCCGCTAACTTTTTATGCGCTCTTGCGTCAAAACTAGTTCAACTAAGTACATACAGGTGGCTGTTCCTGAAATCTCTTATCCTGAAGTATAATCATAATCATAATCATAATATTTATTTGCGTAAAACATTGAAAATGCATGCAAATACAATTGTAACTTAAACAGAATCTTAATTTATAATATTTTCATTGTTTAATTTTTTAATGATAATTATTTTCATAGGTGATTACTTAAAGCATTATCAAATAGTCGGTCATAGTCAATATTAACAAAATACATTTGGTTATAATTGTAGTAAAATTAGAAAATTGCAGTAAAATTCCGTTAAAATAAGAGTATTACATTAAATTACAAAACAGACTAATTAGAAGTATCAAATACATTCTGGACTTTACATAGTTCCTAAATTTATACATATTTTTTTTTGATAGTACATCAATCCAGTGCGTTTGCATAAAACTCATCAATTGAATAGTACGGTCTCTTGATAAAATAATCCTTCACTCGTCTTTCAAATGACTTCAAATCCTCGAACTCTTTCAGGTCATTACTAAGTTTGTTGTACACTCGGATAGCATTATTACATAAACTTTTGTCGAAATGTGCATATTGAGACTCTGTCAGTACTAATTTACTATTGTTCCTAAGGTTATAGTTTTGGCTTTGTCCAAGTGTACAATATTTATTCTTATTTTTATGGACATATATACAAACACGGTACAAGTATAGCGAAACGATAGTTAGGATTTTGTTGCCAATGAACATATGTCTATGAGTAGCTGGTACCCTGGAACAGCCTTCGATTATTCTTATGGCTTTTTTTTGTTTTAAGAGAACAGAATTTATATAAGATCCGTTGCCCCACACCTCTATGCAGTATCTGACAATACTTTCAAAATAAGCAAAATATACACTTTTTAATACGTCTTTGTCGGCAAAGTTCGCCAGACTTTTCATTGCGTAACAAGCACTTGCCAGCCTTTTATTGACAGTTTCAATTTGTAGATGCCATCTCAAATATGGGTCCAAGTCTAGACCTAAAAAACGTACGCAATATGATTTAGCTATAGGAATATTACAAATAAAGTCAGGGCTATTACTACTACGGCGAAAAATCATATAAAATGACTTACTACAACTCATTCGTAAACCATTAGCTGAAAACCAAACTTTCAACTCGTTCCAGCATGTTTGAATTTGGTTATGGAAATTGCCTAGCGTGGTTGCGTTAAGAATTATACTTGTGTCATCCGCATACAAGTAAGGAGTCCCGCAGCTAATGTTTCGCGGTAGGTCATTTATAAAAATGATAAATAAAAGTGGCCCTAGAACGGACCCCTGAGGTACCCCATACTTTATACGCTTTTCGTAAGAGCGGATAATCCCTTTTTCAGCTTCTCCTTTAAATTCGACATATTGTGAACGTTCCTTTAAATATGATTTTAGGAGATCAAGCGCCGTGCCACGTACTCCATAATACTCCAATTTGTCTAAAAGTACCCTATGATCAACACAATCAAACGCCTTGGTTAGATCGCAAAACACTCCCCCACATCTGGATCCGCAGTTGAGTATATGCAAAACTTCCGATACCAAATTGGTTACAGCTTCCGAAGTATTTTTACCTCGTCTAAAACCATATTGATGCACTGAGAAAAGATGATTTCTAACAAAATGGTTCTCCAATCTAGATGCTATACACTTTTCAAATATTTTAGCTAGAATTGATAGAACTGAGATAGGACGAAAGTTGTTCAGATCCAGTATACTTCCTTTTTTATGGATAGCAACTATTCTTGCTCGCTTTAGCAATACAGGAAAGACCCCCTCCAAGAGGCTATTATTAAAAATAATACATAGCGGAATGCAGATAATGTCAATATTATTTTTAACAACCAAAGCATTCAAGTCATCGGGGCCCATTGCATTAGAGTTCTTTAGGCATTTAACTATCCTAATTACTTCGGGTTCGATTATAGGCTCCCAGAAGACTGAATTAATGTTCATGTGCTTTTGTTTTAATAATGTCATGTATTGAACGTCATTTTCACCGATTTCAGATTTTCCTACGTTTATAAAAAAATCGTTAAATGCATTGGCAACCTCTATACTATCTTTAATTAAGACATTATCTATCATTAAGTGGTTTTTATTGCTTACTTTTAATTTGCTTGTTTTACTCGTGTTATCCTTAATCATATTCCAGATGGCCTTTGACTTACTTTTGGCCTTAGCTATTGTTTTGCGGATATGATTCTTTTTAGCTATGACTAATGTGGCTTTGAATGTTACTTTATAGCGTTTATAATGCATTTTTATTAATTTATCGTTAGAGTTTCTTGCATGTAAATATAATTTTCGCTTTGTTTGACTGGACTTTCTAATACCTTTCGTTAACCAATTTTTTGTAGATTTTCTGAAGGGAACCTTTTTTATAGGGAAATATTTGTTTATGAGGTGTAGCATCACATCGTAGAATATTTGAAGTCCACTATTACAGTCTGCGTTACCAAGCTCTTTCACCCAATCAACGTCTTTTAGGTCTTTACGGAATTCCGTAATAGCATTTTTACCAAAGGTTCTCTTTCTTACATATTTTCGGGTCTGAATTGGTTTATGCCTCGGGAGCGATACGTTAAGAATTTGTGCATCATGGTCCGAAAAAGTACAAGGCACAACATTTGCGCCATGATAATTTTGGTAATTGGTTACTTGTTATCTAACGTAGTAGACGTGGTATCAGTTGTACGAGTTGGTTCGAAGATCGTTGGCTTTAAGTCATGTTCAAGAAACAGTTGCAACAGGTCATCAGTCTTTGTATCAGTACCTGTAAAGTCGACATTGAAGTCACCTGCAATAACGACCCTATTGGATGCCACATTACACAGATATTTATCTAAAAGGATAATAAAATTTTTAAAATTTGAATTGGGGCTTCTGTATAAAACCATGAAAAATATTTTTTTAGACATGGAAGGTTGCAGGCTTATTGCACTTACTTCGAAAGTGCCTTCCCGATAATAACTACTGATGTTCTCCTCTTTACAAATGTTTTCTATATCCTCCTCAACAAATATAGCAGTACCTCCCCCCTTGGTTAGAGAGCGCGCCGATTGAGTTGCCAAAACGTAGCCAGGTAAGTGGATAGTTTCGGATTCACCAGGTTCCAGCCAAGTTTCAGTTATCATAATAATTTTGGGCTTTTGTTTAAGTTCTAGTTCCAAGAAGGCTTCCAGATTTAGAATTTTATTTCTTAATCTATTAATATTAAGATGTAATATACAGATGTCAAAAACATCCGCTCCGGATTCACATAGATCTCTCATAAAAAAGATTTTAGACTGTTGTAAAATTTTCGTTGATTTTTTTAATTATAACATTTATAGATGTTGCTATTTTATATTTACCTTTTAAATTTAATTTGTAGCCATCGTACTTATAATCATTAATACTGAGATTTTGTTCAATGTTTTGTACATAAGTATAATCATTCTTTTCAAAAGCTCTACACAACTCAAAGTTTACTTTGTTAACAAAAAGATTAAATGCTTTAGAGTTCTCATTAATACTAATTGGTATCGTACATACTATGACGTTACAGTAAGATAAGCTTTTTACGGCATTTTCAATACATTTGACTGCTGTAGTGGGAGAGGTGCTATTAAAATCACTGCCACCTGTCATAATAACAACGCAGTCTTTCTTCGAGAATAATTTAGTTTTTTCTGCAATATCACTAAGAACTCGATCCGTAGTCGCGGGGTAAATGACGTCTGCACAGAAATTGTAGTCATTGCGTCGTATTTTAGAAAGTATGGAAATAATCTCAGTGCCATGAAAGTCAGAAACCAGTAATAGATTTGGTTTAGATTTAATTTCAACGGGATAATCTTGGGTCTCCCTAAACACTACATTATTGTTCAAAGGATTCGAATTATTTGGCACGTTTTTAACTTCTACATTATGCGTTATAGGGATATTATCTCGGCTTTGTATCTGAACTGGTTTTAAGTTCTTCAGGTCTTGAGTATGCTGTTTAAGCTCTATTACTGTTTTTTGTATCCATTTCAAAGAGAGTTCCTTGCCTTTGATTATCCTGTAATCTGTATTTACTTTCTTGTAGTCACTTAAGATTTTACTCAAACGTTTTGATAGTTTCTTTATTTTTTCCCGTGATTCAGCATATTTACTTTCTAGTTTTTTTTATTTTTTCAGTATGATGGTGAAGATGCTTTTCGGGTTGGTTATTGTCGTTTGATTTAATCAGAGTACACAGCTGCATATTTTCATTTTCTATTTCTTCTATCCGCATGACCAAAGCGAGGTTTTCTTGTTCTCTTTTTGCAATTTTGCTTTTAAGCGGTGTGAGAATTTCAAGGTCGTCATTATTGATGAATCCAATGGTACTGTTACTGTTATGTCGCAGTGTTCTGGCTTCCAGACTCTGGTACTTCAATTCCTGCTCGTGTAAAAGTTGTTTTAATAATTTATTCTCTGTCAAAATCTCCTCGCAGTTGTCCTTATCCATTGCAGAAACGCTTTTAAGTTGTTGTTTTAGTGTTGTAATCTCATTCCGTAATTTTAAAATAATCTTTTGGCTGTCGTTGATCTTTTTCAAGCATTTTATGTGGTCATGGAGACCTTCTTCATCGCTATGTACCGTTTGATTTTCTTCGGTATTGTTTTTTCGCGGTCTTAGTAGCACCTTTTTATGAAGGTTTCTATTCTGATCCATAATGATAATAACAGAACAAAAAACAGTTGAATTGAAAATCTCCTCCTTTTGGAAGTCGGTCAGAAACAGTAAAACATAAAAAAGAAAAAAAAAAAAAAAAAGAAGAAAAAAAAAAAAAAACAGAACTTTATTTTTTGACAGTGGGTTCGAACTCAGATCGCTAGCACTGCATTCGGTGACGGCCGCACGAACAACTTCGCTGATCAGGTTTACAAATAACTTGTTAAAATCGACAAGCACTATAAGGATCGATAATAGACCCGTATATGAGGGTAGATCACAGCGGTTTCATATACCCACTTTGTAGTTATAACACAATACAATGCATAATGAACGTTTACAATGTCTTAGACACTTAGATTCTGTAACACTGTACTCAAATGTGTCCACGCTGAAAATATATGTGCACTGTGTGATTTAGGTAGTATTATTATGAAAATAATCGCGAAAGTTGGTTTAGTGAGTTCAGTTCTGGAATCTCCTGTTACACTGTAAGTTCTGCACTGGAATATCAATTATTATTTTAGCACTCAATATTTGCATAGCATATTTATACTCTTTAAACTGGTTAAGATGTTAAATAATTTTTAAACAATTTATAAAAACGGGAATGATGTTTACTTATAGCAGTGTTGCCAATTGCCCCAATTAAAAAAATAAGTATAATCGACGTGCATGCCTATACCGCGCACACATCTCCGTCTTGGCCAATTTTGCCAATGTTCTCATTTTGCGGTCGGCCGCTAACTTTTTATGGGCTCTACCGTTAAAACTAGTTCAACTAAGTACATACATATGGCAGTTCCTGAAAGCTCTTAGCCTGAAGTATTATCGACGTGCAAGCCTATACCGCGCACACATCTCCGCCTTGGCCAATTTTGCCAATGTTCTCATTTTGCGGTCGGCCGCTAACTTTTTATGGGCTCTTGCGTGAAAACTAGTTCAACTAAGTACATACAGGTGGCTGTTCCTGAAAGCTCTTAGCCTGAAGTATTATCGACGTGCAAGCCTATACCGCGCACACATCTCCGTCTTGGCCATTTTCACCAATTATCTTATTTTGCCGTCGGCCGCTAACTTTTTAGGGGCTCTGGCGTGAAAACTAGTTCAACTAAGTACATTCAGGTGGCAGTTCCTGAAAGCTCTTAGCCTGAAGTATCATCGACGTGCCTGTCTACACCGCGCACACATCTCCGTCTTGGCCAATTTTGCCAATGTTCTCATTTTGCGGTCGGCCGCTAACTTTTTATGGGCTCTTGCGTGAAAACTAGTTCAACTAAGTACATACAGGTGGCTGTTCCTGAAAGCTCTTAGCCTGAAGTATTATCGACGTGCAAGCCTATACCGCGCACACATCTCCGTCTTGGCCATTTTCACCAATTATCTTATTTTGCGGTCGGCCGCTAACTTTTTAGGGGCTCTTGCGTGAAAACTAGTTCAACTAAGTACATTCATGTTAAATTAAATGAAATAAAGCAGAATTTGTACGGAGCGACATTTGATATATTTGAGAGATATCCACAGACAAAACCTAGAACAAACTCGTCTTTGCTTCTAGAGCTGTACATTTTCTAAAGAGGTAAGGTTCCATTTTATTAATACAACACTCTCACCAAATTTGAACCTTTCCTCTGCCTACATTTTACATTAAATTAAACATAACATCAGTAACTCTCCAAAACTAAATACCTATTATTCAATAGCAAAATAACATCTTAGACAAGTCTCTTTAAAGTACAAAACACATAACTATTTCAACTTCTGGACACCAATTTTAGTTCTCGGATACTGAAACTTGTCTCTTGGAAGAGCTTTAGTAAATAGATCGGCATACTGCTCTTTCGTGCATACATACTTTAAATCTATTTGTTGCTCTACATACTTCTCTTTGATAAAGTTATACTTTACATCAATGTATTTACATCGCTTGTGATAGTCCACATTTTAAATTAGACAAATCGCACTTTGATTGTCTATATTCAAACATATAGAGTTTTGATTAAATTCGCCAATGTCCATTAACATTCTTTTTAACCACATGGCTTCTTTTGTCGCAGAACATGCGGCCATAAACTCTAACTTCTTCTAACTCCTTCACTCTGCTTCCGTGGTGGACAGAGCAACACTTTGCTGGCGTTGTGTTGCCCATGTAATAGCGGCTCCATTTTTTATAAACACGTACCCAGTCAAGGACCGACGTGTACATGTGTCTTTAGCATAATCGGCGTCACTAAAAGCTTCAACTTTGTTTTGCAGCATTGACGTATAGCGTAAACCATAGTGTTTGGTTTCTTTTAAGTATTTCATTATTTTCTTGACAACATTCCAATGAGTATGATCGTAACAATTGAGATATCTACTCACCAGACTGACTCCATACATAATGTCAGGCCGGCTTACCACGGCCAGATGCATAAGTGACCCGACCCCCTCTCTGTACTGGATATTGCTGTCCGGCGGCGCAACGCTCTTCTTCCGTGTAGTATGAGGGTCAACTGGAATGTTATTGCAGTTAGCATCTTGCATATTAAACTTACACAACAATCGCTCAATATACTTAGACTGGTGAATGAAAATAGATCCTTCAGATCTTTCAATTTGTAACCCAACAAAATTCTTTGGATCACACTGTTTCATTTCAAAATTTTTCCTCAATTCACACATTATACTGTTCAGTGAATCTTTTGATTTTGACATTAGGAGTCCGTCGTCGACGTAAAGCAGCAAATACACTTTGTTATTGTTAACATTCCTAATATACACACATCTATCAGCATGACTACTAACAAAACCAAATTTCTTAAGTAAACTGTCAAACTTTTGATTCCAGCACCTAGGTGCTTGTTTCAGACCATACAAGGAACGATTAAGTTTACATACCATATTTGGTTGAGCATCCAAGCCTTCAGGAGGCGTCATTTATATGTCTTCTTTTACATCTCCATAGAGAAATGCCGTTTTGACATCAAACTGAACAATTTCTAAATTCTGCTGAGCGGCTTCCGCACTCCTTCTGGTTTTTCTATTAAGTGCCAAGTGTCATTTTCTGCATGCGCCTTCAACTCATCTTGTATTGACAGTTTCCATTTTGCCGCATCCACATTATCTGGAGATATTGCTTCATTATATGTTTGTGGGACATCCTGTTGCTCTGTAACTTTATTAGCACATATATAAGTATTAGCTTGCATTTTACACATTCTTTCTTTAGATCTTGTCGTTATATTTCGCGTAAGTTCTGAAAGATCCACTTTTTCGTCTGGCTCATATAAAGATCCTTCATCAGAGTGAAAAGAGTCATCTGTCGTTTCACATTTCGCTGTTTCACTTTCATCAAATACATTCTCTGAAGTTGTATCGTTAGTTATAGAACTATCTTCATTTATAACAGTTTCTGATAGTTTGTTCAAATCTTCAAAATTCAAGTGTGCCATTCTCTGATGCCATAGATAACAATCATTTTCTCTTAATCCAGATATGTATGCTGGAATACTATGTGTATTTAGCCGGTACATATTATTTATCATCTTCGCTGTTGAAACTTGTTCATTGTTTTTATTCAATATCTTGGCATCCTTGTTTGTCAAATTGCACTTGACATCCATTATTTATTATTTGACTGACAGAAAGAAGATTGGTGGCTAACTCGGGAACATAAAGAACATTCTGTACCTTAATTGTACTCATCTTGCCATTCTTATCGACCACATTTAAATTCACCTTTCCACAAGCCTTTACAAACAATTTCTTGTCATCAGCCACTTTGATAGTGCTGATCGGAGGTGTAATTTCATCATAGAGCCAGTCACGGTGCATCGTCATGTGCATTGATGCTCCTGAGTCGATATACCAGCCACTGTCGTTGTTTGCTGTAGCAGAAAACACAGCGACATAACCAGAGTTTTCGTTTGGCTTTTGTTCCTTCTTCTTGTTTCGACAATATTTACTTATGTGCCCATATTTATTACACACAAAGCATCTCGGGCCTTTATTAGATCTGTTGGTTTTATCTGGAGCTTGTTTGGCATACTGCAGTTGCGATTGATTTCCTTTGCCTTTATTGACATACAGTGCAGTAGACTCAGAGTTTCTCACATCTTGTAGAAGCTTAGTCTTCACAGAATCAGCTGTGATTGCCACACCAGAGCTCTCAATGGCCATAATCATTGGTTGATATACCTCGAGTAAACCAGCCAGTAGCAGGGTTCCAAGCCACTCGTCGTTCACACTAAAACCAATGTTTCTGAGCTTATGAGCTGTCGACATAATTTTATTGACATAATCCTCAATGCTTTGACAACTCTCAAGGGTCGTGGTTATCAGATCTCTCAACAGACCAACTCGGCGTGTCAGTCCCTTATCATCGAAAACTTTAGCAAGGCTATCCCACACTTCTTTCGCAGTTTTTGCTTCTTGTATGTGCACATAATTGATGGGATGAACCAGCAAAATAATTTTTGACTTCGCTTTCGTATCGCTTTTGACATCGACCGTCTTTTCTTCTGGGTTGACACAACTCCATAAATCCTCGTGTTCGAGATATGTTTGAACCGCAAATTTCCACGTAGGATAATTATCTCTTCCCGTCAGCTTTTCAATCAGTGCCATCGCATTTGACGACATTTTGCTGATAAAGAAATCGGTTGCCGAGCGTGTAATTTATACCGAACCACTATGAAAATTTTTACTTCGATCGATATGTTTTTATTTGTATTTCACTTTTAAATGTTTAGTTTTTGAAAAATCAGGTGGCCTGGGCCCTTAACCTGTTAAATTAAATGAAATAAAGCAGAATTTGTACGGAGCGACATTTGATATATTTGAGAGATATCCACAGACAAAACCTAGAACAAACTCGTCTTTGCTTCTAGAGCTGTACATTTTCTAAAGAGGTAAGGTTCCATTTTATTAATACAACAATTCAGGTGGCAGTTCCTGAAAGCTCTTAGCCTGAAGTATAATCGACGTGCCTGTCTACACCGCGCACACATCTCCGTCTTGGCCAATTTTGCCAATGTTCTCATTTTGCGGTCAGCCGCTAACTTTTTATGGGCTCTACCGTGAAAACTAGTTCAACTAAGTACATACATGTGGCACTTCCTGAAAGCTCTTATCCTGAAGTATAATCGACGTGCAAGCCTATACCGCGCACACATCTCCGTCTTGGCCATTTTCACCAATTATCTTATTTTGCGGTCGGCCGCTAACTTTTTATGGGCTCTTGCGTGAAAACTAGTTCGACTAAGTACATTCAGGTGGCAGTTCCTGAAAGCTATTAGCCTGAAGTATAATCGACGTGCCTGTCTACACCGCGCACACATCTCCGTCTTGGCCAATTTTGCCAATGTTCTCATTTTGCGGTCGGCCGCTAACTTTTTATGCGCTCTTGCGTCAAAACTAGTTCAACTAAGTACCTTCTGGTGGTAGTTCCTGAAAGCTCTTAGTCTGAAGTATTATCGACGTGCAAGCCTATACCGCGCACACATCTCCATCTTGGCCATTTTCACCAATTATCTTATTTTGCGGTCGGCCGCTAACTTTTTATGGGCTCTTGCGTGAAAACTAGTTTAACTAAGTACATACATATGGCAGTTCCTGAAAGCTCTTAGCCTGAAGTATTATCGACGTGCAAGCCTATACCGCGCACACATCTCCGTCTTGGCCATTTTCACCAATTATCTTATTTTGCGGTCGGCCGCTAACTTTTTATGGGCTCTTGCGTGAAAACTAGTTCAACTAAGTACATACAGGTGGCTGTTCCTGAAAGCTCTTAGCCTGAAGTATTATCGTCGTGCAAGCCTATACCGCGCACACATCTCCGTCTTGGCCATTTTCACCAATTATCTTATTTTGCGGTCGGCCGCTAACTTTTTATGGGCTCTTGCGTGAAAACTAGTTCAACTAAGTACATTCAGGTGGCAGTTCCTGAAATCTCTTAGCCTGAAGTATAATCGACGTGCCTGTCTACACCGCGCACACATCTCCGTCTTGGCCAATTTTGCCAATGTTCTCATTTTGCGGTCGGCCGCTAACTTTTTATGCGCTCTTGCGTCAAAACTAGTTCAACTAAGTACCTTCTGGTGGTAGTTCCTGAAAGCTCTTAGTCTGAAGTATTATCGACGTGCAAGCCTATACCGCGTACACATCTCCATCTTGGCCATTTTCACCAATTATCTTATTTTGCGGTCGGCCGCTAACTTTTTATGGGCTCTTGCGTGAAAACTAGTTCAACTAAGTACATACATATGGCAGTTCCTGAAAGCTCTTAGCCTGAAGTATTATCGACGTGCAAGCCTATACCGCGCACACATCTCCGTCTTGGCCAATTTTTTCAATGTTCTCATTTTGCGGTCGGCCGCTAACTTTTTATGGGCTCTTGCGTGAAAACTAGTTCAACTAAGTACCTTCTGGTGGTAGTTCCTGAAAGCTCTTAGTCTGAAGTATTATCGACGTGCAAGCCTATACCGCGCACACATCTCCGTCTTGGCCATTTTCACCAATTATCTTATTTTGCGGTCGGCCGCTAACTTTTTATGGGCTCTTGCGTGAAAACTAGTTCGACTAAGTACATACAGGTGGCTGTTCCTGAAAGCTCTTAGCCTGAAGTATATTCGACGTGCCTGTCTACACCGCGCACACATCTCCGTCTTGGCCAATTTTGCCAATGTTCTCATTTTGCGGTCGGCCGCTAACTTTTTATGGGCTCTTGCGTCAAAACTAGTTCAACTAAGTACCTTCTGGTGGTAGTTCCTGAAAGCTCTTAGCCTGAAGTATTATCGACGTGCAAGCCTATACCGCGCACACATCTCCGTCTTGGCCAATTTTGCCAATGTTCTCATTTTGCGGTCGGCCGCTAACTTTTTATGGGCTCTTGCGTGAAAACTAGTTCAACTAAGTACATACAGGTGGCTGTTCCTGAAAGCTCTTAGCCTGAAGTATTATCGACGTGCAAGCCTATACCGCGCACACATCTCCGTCTTGGCCATTTTCACCAATTATCTTATTTTGCGGTCGGCCGCTAACTTTTTATGGGCTCTTGCGTGAAAACTAGTTCGACTAAGTACATTCAGGTGGCAGTTCCTGAAAGCTCTTAGCCTGAAGTATAATCGACGTGCCTGTCTACACCGCGCACACATCTCCGTCTTGGCCAATTTTGCCAATGTTCTCATTTTGCGGTCGGCCGCTAACTTTTTATGCGCTCTTGCGTCAAAACTAGTTCAACTAAGTACCTTCTGGTGGTAGTTCCTGAAAGCTCTTAGCCTGAAGTATTATCGACGTGCAAGCCTATACCGCGCACACATCTCCGTCTTGGCCATTTTCACCAATTATCTTATTTTGCGGTCGGCCGCTAACTTTTTATGGGCTCTTGCGTGAAAACTAGTTCAACTAAGTACATACAGGTGGCTGTTCCTGAAAGCTCTTAGCCTGAAGTATTATCGACGTGCAAGCCTATACCGCGCACACATCTCCGTCTTGGCCATTTTCACCAATTATCTTATTTTGCGGTCGGCCGCTAACTTTTTATGGGCTCTTGCGTGAAAACTAGTTCAACTAAGTACATACAGGTGGCTGTTCCTGAAAGCTCTTAGCCTGAAGTATTATCGACGTGCAAGCCTATACCGCGCACACATCTCCGTCTTGGCCATTTTCACCAATTATCTTATTTTGCGGTCGGCCGCTAACTTTTTATGGGCTCTTGCGTGAAAACTAGTTCAACTAAGTACATTCAGGTGGCAGTTCCTGAAATCTCTTAGCCTGAAGTATAATCGACGTGCCTGTCTACACCGCGCACACATCTCCGTCTTGGCCAATTTTGCCAATGTTCTCATTTTGCGGTCGGCCGCTAACTTTTTATGGGCTCTACCGTGAAAACTAGTTCAACTAAGTACATACATGTGGCAGTTCCTGAAAGCTCTTATCCTGAAGTATAATCGACGTGCAAGCCTATACCGCGCACACATCTCCGTCTTGGCCAATTTTGCCAATGTTCTCATTTTGCGGTCGGCCGCTAACTTTTTATGCGCTCTTGCGTCAAAACTAGTTCAACTAAGTACCTTCTGGTGGTAGTTCCTGAAAGCTCTTAGTCTGAAGTATTATCGACGTGCAAGCCTATACCGCGCACACATCTCCATCTTGGCCATTTTCACCAATTATCTTATTTTGCGGTCGGCCGCTAACTTTTTATGGGCTCTTGCGTAAAAACTAGTTTAACTAAGTACATACATATGGCAGTTCCTGAAAGCTCTTAGCCTGAAGTATTATCGACGTGCAAGCCTATACCGCGCACACATCTCCGTCTTGGCCATTTTCACCAATTATCTTATTTTGCGGTCGGCCGCTAACTTTTTATGGGCTCTTGCGTGAAAACTAGTTCGACTAAGTACATACAGGTGGCTGTTCCTGAAAGCTCTTAGCCTGAAGTATATTCGACGTGCCTGTCTACACCGCGCACACATCTCCGTCTTGGCCAATTTTGCCAATGTTCTCATTTTGCGGTCGGCCGCTAACTTTTTATGCGCTCTTGCGTCAAAACTAGTTCAACTAAGTACCTTCTGGTGGTAGTTCCTGAAAGCTCTTAGCCTGAAGTATTATCGACGTGCAAGCCTATACCGCGCACACATCTCCGTCTTGGCCAATTTTGCCAATGTTCTCATTTTGCGGTCGGCCGCTAACTTTTTATGGGCTCTTGCGTGAAAACTAGTTCAACTAAGTACATACAGGTGGCTGTTCCTGAAAGCTCTTAGCCTGAAGTATTATCGACGTGCAAGCCTATACCGCGCACACATCTCCATCTTGGCCATTTTCACCAATTATCTTATTTTGCGGTCGGCCGCTAACTTTTTATGGGCTCTTGCGTGAAAACTAGTTTAACTAAGTACATACATATGGCAGTTCCTGAAAGCTCTTAGCCTGAAGTATTATCGACGTGCAAGCCTATACCGCGCACACATCTCCGTCTTGGCCATTTTCACCAATTATCTTATTTTGCGGTCGGCCGCTAACTTTTTATGGGCTCTTGCGTGAAAACTAGTTCGACTAAGTACATACAGGTGGCTGTTCCTGAAAGCTCTTAGCCTGAAGTATATTCGACGTGCCTGTCTACACCGCGCACACATCTCCGTCTTGGCCAATTTTGCCAATGTTCTCATTTTGCGGTCGGCCGCTAACTTTTTATGCGCTCTTGCGTCAAAACTAGTTCAACTAAGTACCTTCTGGTGGTAGTTCCTGAAAGCTCTTAGCCTGAAGTATTATCGACGTGCAAGCCTATACCGCGCACACATCTCCGTCTTGGCCAATTTTGCCAATGTTCTCATTTTGCGGTCGGCCGCTAACTTTTTATGGGCTCTTGCGTGAAAACTAGTTCAACTAAGTACATACAGGTGGCTGTTCCTGAAAGCTCTTAGCCTGAAGTATTATCGACGTGCAAGCCTATACCGCGCACACATCTCCGTCTTGGCCATTTTCACCAATTATCTTATTTTGCGGTCGGCCGCTAACTTTTTATGGGCTCTTGCGTGAAAACTAGTTCGACTAAGTACATTCAGGTGGCAGTTCCTGAAAGCTCTTAGCCTGAAGTATAATCGACGTGCCTGTCTACACCGCGCACACATCTCCGTCTTGGCCAATTTTGCCAATGTTCTCATTTTGCGGTCGGCCGCTAACTTTTTATGCGCTCTTGCGTCAAAACTAGTTCAACTAAGTACCTTCTGGTGGTAGTTCCTGAAAGCTCTTAGCCTGAAGTATTATCGACGTGCAAGCCTATACCGCGCACACATCTCCGTCTTGGCCAATTTTGCCAATGTTCTCATTTTGCGGTCGGCCGCTAACTTTTTATGGGCTCTTGCGTGAAAACTAGTTCAACTAAGTACATACAGGTGGCTGTTCCTGAAAGCTCTTAGCCTGAAGTATTATCGACGTGCAAGCCTATACCGCGCACACATCTCCGTCTTGGCCATTTTCACCAATTATCTTATTTTGCGGTCGGCCGATAACTTTTTATGGGCTCTTGCGTGAAAACTAGTTCGACTAAGTACATTCAGGTGGCAGTTCCTGAAAGCTCTTAGCCTGAAGTATAATCGACGTGCCTGTCTACACCGCGCACACATCTCCATCTTGGCCAATTTTGCCAATGTTCTCATTTTGCGGTCGGCCGCTAACTTTTTATGGGCTCTACCGTGAAAACTAGTTCAACTAAGTACATTCAGGTGGCAGTTCCTGAAAGCTCTTAGCCTGAAGTATAATCGACGTGCCTGTCTACACCGCGCACACATCTCCGTCTTGGCCAATTTTGCCAATGTTCTCATTTTGCGGTCGGCCGCTAACTTTTTATGGGCTCTACCGTGAAAACTAGTTCAACTAAGTACATACATGTGGCACTTCCTGAAAGCTCTTATCCTGAAGTATAATCGACGTGCAAGCCTATAGCGCGCACACATCTCCGTCTTGGCCATTTTCACCAATTATCTTATTTTGCGGTCGGCCGCTAACTTTTTATGGGCTCTTGCGTGAAAACTAGTTCGACTAAGTACATTCAGGTGGCAGTTCCTGAAAGCTATTAGCCTGAAGTATAATCGACGTGCCTGTCTACACCGCGCACACATCTCCGTCTTGGCCAATTTTGCCAATGTTCTCATTTTGCGGTCGGCCGCTAACTTTTTATGCGCTCTTGCGTCAAAACTAGTTCAACTAAGTACCTTCTGGTGGTAGTTCCTGAAAGCTCTTAGTCTGAAGTATTATCGACGTGCAAGCCTATACCGCGTACACATCTCCATCTTGGCCATTTTCACCAATTATCTTATTTTGCGGTCGGCCGCTAACTTTTTATGGGCTCTTGCGTGAAAACTAGTTTAACTAAGTACATACATATGGCAGTTCCTGAAAGCTCTTAGCCTGAAGTATTATCGACGTGCAAGCCTATACCGCGCACACATCTCCGTCTTGGCCAATTTTTTCAATGTTCTCATTTTGCGGTCGGCCGCTAACTTTTTATGGGCTCTTGCGTGAAAACTAGTTCAACTAAGTACCTTCTGGTGGTAGTTCCTGAAAGCTCTTAGTCTGAAGTATTATCGACGTGCAAGCCTATACCGCGCACACATCTCCATCTTGGCCATTTTCACCAATTATCTTATTTTGCGGTCGGCCGCTAACTTTTTATGGGCTCTTGCGTGAAAACTAGTTCAACTAAGTACATACATATGGCAGTTCCTGAAAGCTCTTAGCCTGAAGTATTATCGACGTGCAAGCCTATACCGCGCACACATCTCCGTCTTGGGCATTTTCACCAACTATCTTATTTTGCGGTCGGCCGCTAACTTTTTATGGGCTCTTGCGTGAAAACTAGTTCAACTAAGTACATTCAGGTGGCAGTTCCTGAAAGCTCTTAGCCTGAAGTATAATCGACGTGCATGCCTATACCGCGCACACATCTCCGTCTTGGGCATTTTCACCAACTATCTTATTTTGCGGTCGGCCGCTAACTTTTTATGGGCTCTTGCGTGAAAACTAGTTCAACTAAGTACATTCAGGTGGCAGTTCCTGAAAGCTCTTATCCTGAAGTATAATCGACGTGCAAGCCTATACCGCGCACACATCTCCGTCTTGGGCATTTTCACCAACTATCTTATTTTGCGGTCGGCCGCTAACTTTTTATGGGCTCTTGCGTGAAAACTAGTTCAACTAAGTACATTCAGGTGGCAGTTCCTGAAAGCTCTTAGCCTGAAGTATAATCGACGTGCCTGTCTACACCGCGCACACATCTCCGTCTTGGCCAATTTTGCCAATGTTCTCATTTTGCGGTCGGCCGCTAACTTTTTATGGGCTCTACCGTGAAAACTAGTTCAACTAAGTACATACATGTGGCAGTTCCTGAAAGCTCTTATCCTGAAGTATAATCGACGTGCAAGCCTATACCGCGCACACATCTCCGTCTTGGCCAGTTTCACCAACTATCTTATTTTGCGGTCGGCCGCTAACATTTTATGGGCTCTTGCGTGAAAACTAGTTCAACAAAGTACATACAGGTGGCAGTTCCTGAAAGCTCTTATCCTGAAGTATAATCGACGTGCAAGCCTATACCGCGCACACATCTCCGTCTTGGCCATTTTCACCAACTATCTTATTTTGCGGTCGGCCGCTAACTTTTTATGGGCTCTTGCGTGAAAACTAGTTCAACTAAGTACATACATATGGCAGTTCCTGAAAGCTCTTAGCCTGAAGTATTATCGACGTGCAAGCCTATACCGCGCACACATCTCCGTCTTGGCCATTTTCACCAATTATCTTATTTTGCGGTCGGCCGCTAACTTTTTATGGGCTCTTGCGTGAAAACTAGTTCAACTAAGTACATACAGGTGGCTGTTCCTGAAAGCTCTTAGCCTGAAGTATTATCGACGTGCAAGCCTATACCGCGCACACATCTCCGTCTTGGCCATTTTCACCAATTATCTTATTTTGCGGTCGGCCGCTAACATTTTATGGGCTCTTGCGTGAAAACTAGTTCAACTAAGTACATTCAGGTGGCAGTTCCTGAAATCTCTTAGCCTGAAGTATAATCGACGTGCCTGTCTACACCGCGCACACATCTCCGTCTTGGCCAATTTTGCCAATGTTCTCATTTTGCGGTCGGCCGCTAACTTTTTATGGGCTCTACCGTGAAAACTAGTTCAACTAAGTACATACATGTGGCAGTTCCTGAAAGCTCTTATCCTGAAGTATAATCGACGTGCAAGCCTATACCGCGCACACATCTCCGTCTTGGCCATTTTCACCAATTATCTTATTTTGCGGTCGGCCGCTAACTTTTTATGGGCTCTTGCGTGAAAACTACTTCGACTAAGTACATACAGGTGGCAGTTCCTGAAAGCTCTTAGCCTGAAGTATAATCGACGTGCCTGTCTACACCGCGCACACATCTCCGTCTTGGCCAATTTTGCCAATGTTCTCATTTTGCGGTCGGCCGCTAAATTTTTATGCGCTCTTGCGTCAAAACTAGTTCAACTAAGTACCTTCTGGTGGTAGTTCCTGAAAGCTCTTAGCCTGAAGTATTATCGACGTGCAAGCCTATACCGCGCACACATCTCCGTCTTGGCCAATTTTGCCAATGTTCTCATTTTGCGGTCGGCCGCTAACTTTTTATGGGCTCTTGCGTGAAAACTAGTTCAACTAAGTACATACATATGGCAGTTCCTGAAAGCTCTTAGCCTGAAGTATTATCGACGTGCAAGCCTATACCGCGCACACATCTCCGTCTTGGCCATTTTCACCAATTATCTTATTTTGCGGTCGGCCGCTAACTTTTTATGGGCTCTTGCGTGAAAACTAGTTCGACTAAGTACATACAGGTGGCTGTTCCTGAAAGCTCTTAGCCTGAAGTATAATCGACGTGCCTGTCTACACCGCGCACACATCTCCGTCTTGGCCAATTTTGCCAATGTTCTCATTTTGCGGTCGGCCGCTAACTTTTTATGCGCTCTTGCGTCAAAACTAGTTCAACTAAGTACCTTCTGGTGGTAGTTCCTGCAAGCTCTTAGCCTGAAGTATTATCGACGTGCAAGCATATACCGCGCACACATCTCCGTCTTGGCCATTTTCACCAATTATCTTATTTTGCGGTCGGCCGCTAACTTTTTATGGGCTCTTGCGTGAAAACTAGTTCGACTAAGTACATTCAGGTGGCAGTTCCTGAAAGCTCTTAGCCTGAAGTATAATCGACGTGCCTGTCTACACCGCGCACACATCTCCGTCTTGGCCAATTTTGCCAATGTTCTCATTTTGCGGTCGGCCGCTAACTTTTTATGGGCTCTACCGTGAAAACTAGTTCAACTAAGTACATTCAGGTGGCAGTTCCTGAAAGCTCTTAGCCTGAAGTATAATCGACGTGCCTGTCTACACCGCGCACACATCTCCGTCTTGGCCAATTTTGCCAATGTTCTCATTTTGCGGTCGGCCGCTAACTTTTTATGGGCTCTACCGTGAAAACTAGTTCAACTAAGTACATACATGTGGCAGTTCCTGAAAGCTCTTATCCTGAAGTATAATCGACGTGCAAGCCTATAGCGCGCACACATCTCCGTCTTGGCCATTTTCACCAATTATCTTATTTTGCGGTCGGCCGCTAACTTTTTATGGGCTCTTGCGTGAAAACTAGTTCGACTAAGTACATTCAGGTGGCAGTTCCTGAAAGCTCTTAGCCTGAAGTATAATCGACGTGCCTGTCTACACCGCGCACACATCTCCGTCTTGGCCAATTTTGCCAATGTTCTCATTTTGCGGTCGGCCGCTAACTTTTTATGGGCTCTACCGTGAAAACTAGTTCAACTAAGTACATTCAGGTGGCAGTTCCTGAAAGCTATTAGCCTGAAGTATAATCGACGTGCCTGTCTACACCGCGCACACATCTCCGTCTTGGCCAATTTTGCCAATGTTCTCATTTTGCGGTCGGCCGCTAACTTTTTATGCGCTCTTGCGTCAAAACTAGTTCAACTAAGTACCTTCTGGTGGTAGTTCCTGAAAGCTCTTAGTCTGAAGTATTATCGACGTGCAAGCCTATACCGCGCACACATCTCCATCTTGGCCATTTTCACCAATTATCTTATTTTGCGGTCGGCCGCTAACTTTTTATGGGCTCTTGCGTGAAAACTAGTTCAACTAAGTACATACATATGGCAGTTCCTGAAAGCTCTTAGCCTGAAGTATTATCGACGTGCAAGCCTATACCGCGCACACATCTCCGTCTTGGCCATTTTCACCAATTATCTTATTTTGCGGTCGGCCGCTAACTTTTTATGGGCTCTTGCGTGAAAACTAGTTCGACTAAGTACATACAGGTGGCTGTTCCTGAAAGCTCTTAGCCTGAAGTATAATCGACGTGCCTGTCTACACCGCGCACACATCTCCGTCTTGGCCAATTTTGCCAATGTTCTCATTTTGCGGTCGGCCGCTAACTTTTTATGCGCTCTTGCGTCAAAACTAGTTCAACTAAGTACCTTCTGGTGGTAGTTCCTGCAAGCTCTTAGCCTGAAGTATTATCGACGTGCAAGCATATACCGCGCACACATCTCCGTCTTGGCCATTTTCACCAATTATCTTATTTTGCGGTCGGCCGCTAACTTTTTATGGGCTCTTGCGTGAAAACTAGTTCGACTAAGTACATTCACGTGGCAGTTCCTGAAAGCTCTTAGCCTGAAGTATAATCGACGTGCCTGTCTACACCGCGCACACATCTCCGTCTTGGCCAATTTTGCCAATGTTCTCATTTTGCGGTCGGCCGCTAACTTTTTATGGGCTCTACCGTGAAAACTAGTTCAACTAAGTACATTCAGGTGGCAGTTCCTGAAAGCTCTTAGCCTGAAGTATAATCGACGTGCCTGTCTACACCGCGCACACATCTCCGTCTTGGCCAATTTTGCCAATGTTCTCATTTTACGGTCGGCCGCTAACTTTTTATGGGCTCTACCGTGAAAACTAGTTCAACTAAGTACATTCAGGTGGCAGTTCCTGAAAGCTATTAGCCTGAAGTATAATCGACGTGCCTGTCTACACCGCGCACACATCTCCGTCTTGGCCAATTTTGCCAATGTTCTCATTTTGCGGTCGGCCGCTAACATTTTATGCGCTCTTGCGTCAAAACTAGTTCAACTAAGTACCTTCTGGTGGTAGTTCCTGAAAGCTCTTAGTCTGAAGTATTATCGACGTGCAAGCCTATACCGCGCACACATCTCCATCTTGGCCATTTTCACCAATTATCTTATTTTGCGGTCGGCCGCTAACTTTTTATGGGCTCTTGCGTGAAAACTAGTTCAACTAAGTACATACATATGGCAGTTCCTGAAAGCTCTTAGCCTGAAGTATTATCGACGTGCAAGCCTATACCGCGCACACATCTCCGTCTTGGCCATTTTCACCAATTATCTTATTTTGCGGTCGGCCGCTAACTTTTTATGGGCTCTTGCGTGAAAACTAGTTCAACTAAGTACATTCAGGTGGCAGTTCCTGAAATCTCTTAGCCTGAAGTATAATCGACGTGCCTGTCTACACCGCGCACACATCTCCATCTTGGCCAATTTTGCCAATGTTCTCATTTTGCGGTCGGCCGCTAACTTTTTATGGGCTCTACCGTGAAAACTAGTTCAACTAAGTACATATATGTGGCAGTTCCTGAAAGCTCTTATCCTGAAGTATAATCGACGTGCAAGCCTATACCGCGCACACATCTCCGTCTTGGCCATTTTCACCAATTATCTTATTTTGCGGTCGGCCGCTAACTTTTTATGGGCTCTTGCGTGAAAACTAGTTCGACTAAGTACATTCAGGTGGCAGTTCCTGAAAGCTCTTAGCCTGAAGTATAATCGACGTGCCTGTCTACACCGCGCACACATCTCCATCTTGGCCATTTTCACCAATTATCTTATTTTGCGGTCGGCCGCTAACTTTTTATGCGCTCTTGCGTCAAAACTAGTTCAACTAAGTACCTTCTGGTGGTAGTTCCTGAAAGCTCTTAGCCTGAAGTATTATCGACGTGCAAGCCTATACCGCGCACACATCTCCGTCTTGGCCAATTTTGCCAATGTTCTCATTTTGCGGTCGGCCGCTAACTTTTTATGGGCTCTTGCGTGAAAACTAGTTCAACTAAGTACATACAGGTGGCTGTTCCTGAAAGCTCTTAGCCTGAAGTATTATCGACGTGCACTAGTTCGACTAAGTACATTCAGGTGGCAGTTCCTGAAAGCTCTTAGCCTGAAGTATAATCGACGTGCCTGTCTACACCGCGCACACATCTCCGTCTTGGCCAATTTTGCCAATGTTCTCATTTTGCGGTCGGCCGCTAACTTTTTATGGGCTCTACCGTGAAAACTAGTTCAACTAAGTACATACATGTGGCAGTTCCTGAAAGCTCTTATCCTGAAGTATAATCGACGTGCAAGCCTATACCGCGCACACATCTCCGTCTTGGCCATTTTCACCAATTATCTTATTTTGCGGTCGGCCGCTAACTTTTTATGGGCTCTTGCGTGAAAACTAGTTCGACTAAGTACATTCAGATGGCAGTTCCTGAAAGCTCTTAGCCTGAAGTATAATCGACGTGCCTGTCTACACCGCGCACACATCTCCGTCTTGGCCAATTTTGCCAATGTTCTCATTTTGCGGTCGGCCGCTAACTTTTTATGCGCTCTTGCGTCAAAACTAGTTCAACTAAGTACCTTCTGGTGGTAGTTCCTGAAAGCTCTTAGCCTGAAGTATAATCGACGTGCAAGCCTATACCGCGCACACATCTCCGTCTTGGCCAGTTTCACCAACTATCTTATTTTGCGGTCGGCCGCTAACATTTTATGGGCTCTTGCGTGAAAACTAGTTCAACAAAGTACATACAGGTGGCAGTTCCTGAAAGCTCTTATCCTGAAGTATAATCGACGTGCAAGCCTATACCGCGCACACATCTCCGTCTTGGCCATTTTCACCAACTATCTTATTTTGCGGTCGGCCGCTAACTTTTTATGGGCTCTTGCGTGAAAACTAGTTCAACTAAGTACATACATATGGCAGTTCCTGAAAGCTCTTAGCCTGAAGTACTATCGACGTGCAAGCCTATACCGCGCACACATCTCCGTCTTGGCCATTTTCACCAATTATCTTATTTTGCGGTCGGCCGCTAACTTTTTATGGGCTCTTGCGTGAAAACTAGTTCAACTAAGTACATACAGGTGGCTGTTCCTGAAAGCTCTTAGCCTGAAGTATTATCGACGTGCAAGCCTATACCGCGCACACATCTCCGTCTTGGCCATTTTCACCAATTATCTTATTTTGCGGTCGGCCGCTAACTTTTTATGGGCTCTTGCGTGAAAACTACTTCGACTAAGTACATACAGGTGGCAGTTCCTGAAAGCTCTTATCCTGAAGTATAATCGACGTGCAAGCCTATACCGCGCACACATCTCCGTCTTGGCCATTTTCACCAATTATCTTATTTTGCGGTCGGCCGCTAACTTTTTATGGGCTCTTGCGTGAAAACTACTTCGACTAAGTACATACAGGTGGCAGTTCCTGAAAGCTCTTAGCCTGAAGTATAATCGACGTGCCTAGAGATTGCAATCCGGATTCTTCGAAATTCGAAAATAACCGAAAAATCCGGATTTTCAGGAGTTTTGTAAAACCGGTTTTTGGGACTCAAATTCGGTTTTTTCGGATTTTTGTCAAAATTGAGATAAAACGGAACTTCTGGATAAAACTGAATTAGCATGTGATTTAAATGTGATCGATAAAGGAATATACTGTTTAGAAATCTTTTGCTAGAGTGCGAAATAGTGTTATAAGGGAGAAATGTGACTTAAAAGAAGATGTAGTGACTAAGATAGAGAAATAAATGTTGCGTTGGTTTGGGCATGTTGGAAGGATGGATGAAAGGCGATTATGTAAGCAAATTTATAAGGGTGATGTGACTGGGCGAGTTGGTCGAGGGCGTTCGTTGATCAAATTGGCTACGTCCTAAAGACAGGCAGAATTAAAAGTACTCGGAACCGCCGTGCATGTATGAAGAAGGAATGTGTGTAGAGGAAGCGAGGGAAACATGCCAGAACTGGAGCAAATGGCGTTCCGCGGCCTCTGCCCACCCCAAAGGGAGACAGGCGTGAGCTTATAATAATAATAATAAAAAAATCTTTTGCTACTGCTTTATCCCCGGGAAAAAATAAAAACTAAAAATGACAAAAATGCTAATATTTCGTAACCTATGCACATTAAAAAGTCCAAAAATGCAATCATTACAATTCGTCAAATTTCAGTTATGTAGCCCAGTTCATTTTTTGTTTGTGATTTCAGTGACCCTATATCCGGTCAACTTTACTTGCCTTTTTCTTAAAACTAAAGGTAGTATCGATGCGGGAGTTTCAATCTAGTGCTTGGAATTATATAAAGTAACGATTTTTACCATAAAAAAAAGAGTTTTAACAAAATTGGAATTCATAAAACACTGTTGAGTACCTAACCTTAAACATTAGTTTTTTTAAGAATGCAGTTTTATACAAAAAGGTGGATATCTACATTATCTTACGTTTTGTTGCATTTGATTTTATGTTATGTTCGTTTATGACTGTGTTAACTAATTTACCTATATAAGGGAAAAAGAAGATGACTGATACCCAAAGTTTTTTGTTTATTTTATTTCAGTTTTATCAAATAACCTTAAAACTTCGAAAAATCCGGATTATCCGGATTTTAATCAAAGGAAAATTAAGAAATTCGGATTTAAAAAAGATCCGGATTTTGCAATCCCTAGACGTGCCTGTCTACACCGCGCACACATCTCCGTCTTGGCCAATTTTGCCAATGTTCTCATTTTGCGGTCGGCCGCTAAATTTTTATGCGCTCTTGCGTCAAAACTAGTTCAACTAAGTACCTTCTGGTGGTAGTTCCTGAAAGCTCTTAGCCTGAAGTATTATCGACGTGCAAGCCTATACCGCGCACACATCTCCGTCTTGGCCAATTTTGCCAATGTTCTCATTTTGCGGTCGGCCGCTAACTTTTTATGGGCTCTTGCGTGAAAACTAGTTCAACTAAGTACATACAGGTGGCTGTTCCTGAAAGCTCTTAGCCTGAAGTATTATCGACGTGCAAGCCTATACCGCGCACACATCTCCGTCTTGGCCATTTTCACCAATTATCTTATTTTGCGGTCGGCCGCTAACTTTTTATGGGCTCTTGCGTGAAAACTAGTTCGACTAAGTACATTCAGGTGGCAGTTCCTGAAAGCTCTTAGCCTGAAGTATAATCGACGTGCCTGTCTACACCGCGCACACATCTCCGTCTTGGCCAATTTTGCCAATGTTCTAATTTTGCGGTCGGCCGCTAACTTTTTATGGGCTCTACCGTGAAAACTAGTTCAACTAAGTACATTCAGGTGGCAGTTCCTGAAAGCTCTTAGCCTGAAGTATAATCGACGTGCCTGTCTACACCGCGCACACATCTCCGTCTTGGCCAATTTTGCCAATGTTCTCATTTTGCGGTCGGCCGCTAACTTTTTATGGGCTCTACCGTGAAAACTAGTTCAACTAAGTACATACATGTGGCAGTTCCTGAAAGCTCTTATCCTGAAGTATAATCGACGTGCAAGCCTATACCGCGCACACATCTCCGTCTTGGCCAATTTTGCCAATGTTCTCATTTTGCGGTCGGCCGCTAACTTTTTATGGGCTCTACCGTGAAAACTAGTTCAACTAAGTACATACATGTGGCAGTTCCTGAAAGCTCTTATCCTGAAGTATAATCGACGTGCAAGCCTATACCGCGCACACATCTCCGTCTTGGCCATTTTCACCAATTATCTTATTTTGCGGTCGGCCGCTAACTTTTTATGGGCTCTTGCGTGAAAACTAGTTCGACTAAGTACATTCAGGTGGCAGTTCCTGAAAGCTCTTAGCCTGAAGTATAATCGACGTGCCTGTCTACACCGCGCACACATCTCCGTCTTGGCCAATTTTGCCAATGTTCTCATTTTGCGGTCGGCCGCTAACTTTTTATGCGCTCTTGCGTCAAAACTAGTTCAACTAAGTACCTTCTGGTGGTAGTTCCTGAAAGCTCTTAGTCTGAAGTATTATCGACGTGCAAGCCTATACCGCGCACACATCTCCATCTTGGCCATTTTCACCAATTATCTTATTTTGCGGTCGGCCGCTAACTTTTTATGGGCTCTTGCGTGAAAACTAGTTCAACTAAGTACATACATATGGCAGTTCCTGAAAGCTCTTAGCCTGAAGTATTATCGACGTGCAAGCCTATACCGCGCACACATCTCCGTCTTGGCCATTTTCACCAATTATCTTATTTTGCGGTCGGCCGCTAACTTTTTATGGGCTCTTGCGTGAAAACTAGTTCGACTAAGTACATACAGGTGGCAGTTCCTAAAAGCTCTTAGCCTGAAGTATTATCGACGTGCAAGCCTATACCGCGCACACATCTCCGTCTTGGCCATTTTCACCAATTATCTTATTTTGCGGTCGGCCGCTAACTTTTTATGGGCTCTTGCGTGAAAACTAGTTCAACTAAGTACATACAGGTGGCTGTTCCTGAAAGCTCTTAGCCTGAAGTATAATCGACGTGCCTGTCTACACCGCGCACACATCTCCGTCTTGGCCAATTTTGCCAATGTTCTCATTTTGCGGTCGGCCGCTAACTTTTTATGGGCTCTACCGTGAAAACTAGTTCAACTAAGTACATACATGTGGCAGTTCCTGAAAGCTCTTATCCTGAAGTATAATCGACGTGCAAGCCTATACCGCGCACACATCTCCGTCTTGGCCATTTTCACCAATTATCTTATTTTGCGGTCGGCCGCTAACTTTTTATGGGCTCTTGCGTGAAAACTAGTTCAACTAAGTACATACAGGTGGCTGTTCCTGAAAGCTCTTAGCCTGAAGTATAATCGACGTGCCTGTCTACACCGCGCACACATCTCCGTCTTGGCCAATTTTGCCAATGTTCTCATTTTGCGGTCGGCCGCTAACTTTTTATGCGCTCTTGCGTCAAAACTAGTTCAACTAAGTACCTTCTGGTGGTAGTTCCTGAAAGCTCTTAGCCTGAAGTATAATCGACGTGCCTGTCTACACCGCGCACACATCTCCGTCTTGGCCAATTTTGCCAATGTTCTCATTTTGCGGTCGGCCGCTAACTTTTTATGGGCTCTACCGTGAAAACTAGTTCAACTAAGTACATACATGTGGCAGTTCCTGAAAGCTCTTATCCTGAAGTATAATCGACGTGCAAGCCTATACCGCGCACACATCTCCGTCTTGGCCATTTTCACCAATTATCTTATTTTGCGGTCGGCCGCTAACTTTTTATGGGCTCTTGCGTGAAAACTAGTTCAACTAAGTACATACAGGTGGCTGTTCCTGAAAGCTCTTAGCCTGAAGTATAATCGACGTGCCTGTCTACACCGCGCACACATCTCCGTCTTGGCCAATTTCGCCAATGTTCTCATTTTGCGGTCGGCCGCTAACTTTTTATGGGCTCTTGCGTGAAAACTAGTTCAACTAAGTACATACATGTGGCAGTTCCTGAAAGCCCTGGACCTCAGGTCTTACGTCTATTAACAAACGGACTGGGCACACGTCTCCAAGTGAGCGAATTTCAGGAATGATTGCAATTTCAATTTGGCTTCTAAGTTTTTGTTGTTCTTTCCGTAAAATGCTGATAGCTTTTAATTAATATGGCAAGCTTTTTTAATGCTTTAATATTTGTATTAAGCTAAAACCCTTTAATTACACGTTTCTGGTTCTCAAAGGTTGAAGCAAAATGATGACTTTTTAATTTTGCCGGGTTATAGTCGGCCGCTAACTTTTGGCCGCTAACTTCACACCGGTTAATATTATATGTATAGCTTTGACATATTGGTAGATAATTCGCAACTTGTCACCTGCACTCTGCACTTTACGCACAGCTGCAGTTCTTGCTAAGTTTCAAGCGTATTGGTCGTTGAATAAAGACGCATGTGGATGTTCAGAATATGGACGTGGGGCAAAACAAAGGTCCGTCAAAGGGCGCGCGGGGTTCCGGATGCGCTACGTATCGAATACGCCCGCCTTGCCGGCACAGAATAAGGGTAAGTAAGAAATACAGACAGTCGAACAGATTATTGAGACAGAGGTGACATTTTAATCCAATATGTACTGTCCAGAGAGCATGTCCAGTATGAGGTACGCACTTACACCCTTGAATGACAACAAAATCCACCAATCTGAATTCTAGGTTAGGTACATTACAATAAATGTCACCATCTTCATAGTGGTAGAGTCACATTGCAACCAGTTGCTGGGTACGGTATGGATTCGCTGGCTCGACCGGGGTTATACCACACCCTTACAAAACTTTGGCCTGAAGTAGTAGCTTGCTACTGCGCCCCGTAGTTCATCGTCAGATCAAATATCAATGACTAATAATAATGTTTTGGTCATTAGTTGCTGAAATTTGATCTAACAGGGGAATAAGGTGCTAAGAGGATCTCACTTCAGTCTTACAGTGCAATTATTTAAAGAAGTTACTTCGGTTGTCATGGAAGTGCATAGTAAATACTTATGCGAAGTACATTGTTGCCTTTACTTTGGAAGAGGTCAAAAGTTTCATAAGATGGTCGAAAAAATAAACCTTTGTCGATTAATGCCGAGAGACAAACTCTTAGTAATCGTACTGTACCGTGTTACAAAAACTCCGATACTTATTTATAAAACCCAGTTTTTAAAGTAGATAGTACACCTCACCGTAAGCAACCTTTTCTGCCTAAGCTTCCATTTTCATCCCCCTGAACTCCGAGGGGGTGAGCGGCGCAGCTTGGTCAGTGCCCCGCGCGCAGCGACGTCGCTCGCTTGTGTCAAACAAGTCCACCTCCCCTCGTAACCTGAACCTGGACATTTTCAGTATTAAATACTCTAAAGTCTGGTTTCGCGTGATTTACTTACGCCCTGTAGTATGTGGACAGAATAGTTTGGAAGACAAGACAGGTGAGGTTCTTGTGTTTTGTTTTTGTCAAATATTTAATGCCGTTTTCAGGTTAAATTTTAATTGTGTAAAAACGCTCGGTATGCAAAGTTATTTGCGACGTGGAACGTGCCCCCGTACATATTAATGTATACAGTAGGGATCTAACACAATTTTTTTTGCGTATCACTTGATCTATAAATGAATACAAGGCAATCTCTAGTAATTGTATTTATCTTTATCTATGAAAGCCACCTAAAGTTTTACTTATAGAAGCATTAAGCACAGAATAAGTGAGCTGTTCCTTATACTACATTTAAATTTTACAATGAAATATATTAGTGAAATATATTATTATCAGTGGCGCATGAACTTCATACGTAGCTTAATACATACGTCCAGTAATACATTTACAGTCATTTGTATCGTTAATTTTATTCGTTTATTTATAAATTTCAGCTTCAATTCAGTAATCAACTAAGTGATTAAAAACGCGACCAACCAGCTGTAAATCAACAACAGTCGGTGATTAAAAAATAATGGAAAAGTAATTAATTAAGGAGTATTTCGAGTAGCGGACTGGAGTTTGCAGCAGAAGCAATTATTCCACTTGGCACGAAAGATTTCCGATAAGCCTTGGCCTGTTCGCACCTTATCTGCTTTATATGTACAGGAATGTATGTAGGTGTGTAGACGTTTTGTTGCTTTGCAAGTCAATGACATTAGGAAAACAACGCGAGACGGATATAACAAAGAAAATAAACGAACATTTGGCAGCCTGATGGTAGTATTTGGTCTCTCCAATGTCCACCAATGTCATATATTATTGCATTGTGCGTGCCGTTGTATTAATAACTTACCTAACTACAACAAGCTAACCATAACGTACGAAGGGCGTCTGCAAAGCCTAAGGTATTTTAAGAAACCTTTTGGTCCCGGGTTACTTTCCACTTTTAAGGGCACGTTAGGCATCATGATATAAAATGAAACGTGATGAAAAATGTATTTTATTAGGAGGGACTTGATAAAAGTGACAAAAAAAATTGTCTTGCGTGCTTTTTTCTACTTTTTACAGTGACCTTATAAAAATTCAAGGCATCACTTTGACGAGCAACAAGAACGGTAATACTTATATTAAGTCCTGCATAATTAAAAAGAGACGCTAAGCGAGTATAGCGATAAAGCGAGTCGCAGTCGCAGCCATTTTTAATCGCAGTGGGACAGTTAGCACGTTTCAAATACCTCTCGTTCTACTTTTTTTTTATACAACATAGGAAGGCAAACAAGCAAGTGGGTCACCTGATGGTAAGTGATCACCACCGCCTATAGACACCTGCAACAACAAAGAGAGTGCAGATACGTTGCCAACCCAGAGGGCTAAGATGGAATACCTCTTGTGCCAGTAATTACACCGGCTGTCTTGCTCTCCACGCTGGAACACAACAGTGCAAGCACTGCTGCTTAGCGGCAGGATTAGCGAGCAAGATGGTGGTAGTGATCCGGGCGGACCTTGCACAAGGTCCTACTACCGCAGACATAACATTTGTTGCATTTCTATTCTACAAGAATGAAACAGAGTAATTAGAACAAACACACTACATATACATAAGTATCACTCAAGACATTCGCATGCTGTGTCAACTATTAATAAAACGTCCTTAATGAAAATTTATCTTACCGTAGCTTATTTTCTTTGTCGTACATTTCTTCGGTTCGTGTCCATCTTGAAAAGCCCTCGTCGTCGTGTCGACTAAACCCCTCCAGATCTTTCTGGTCTCGACCCGTCTAAAGGCTAGGAGATATTAGTAGTTCCGTGATGGTCTTCATTTGGTACGACTAGCTAACGGGTAACCGTCCTAGTGATAGTTTCCCACCTATATTTCGACTTTCAGTTGTTTTTCCACTTAGGTTGATTTAAGCTCAGTGGTCCAAACGTGACCGGTCCAAGTTTAATTAATTTTTCATAAATTTTATTTAATCTGCCTTCACTTTATAGCTATTAGCCGTCTGTGCTATTGCTTATCGATCGCTACGGTCATTATTTGGCAAGGCCCACCAAACACTGATGTCATCGTGAAACACAATTCGAATATTGAAGTGAAACTTCGATTCATTCACTCCGTACATGAGGTGGGGTGGGAGCCACGAGTAGGGGTCAGTCAAGTGAGGACTTCACTCGGGCGCCAGTTCGTCTTTCAATCATTTTTAACCCTCGAGCAAATATTTAGAAGGGGTGTTATAAGTTTTTTTATATTCATGGTAAATGATCACCACCGCTCATAGACAGCCCCAACACCAAGGAGATTGCAGATGCATTACCAACCCAGAGGGCTAAGATGGAATACCTCTTATGCTAGTAATTTCACCGGCTGCCTCTTGCTCTCCGCGCCGGAACACAACAGTGCAAGCACTGCTGCTTAGTGGCTGGATCAGCGAGGAAGATGATGGTTGCGATCCGAACGACAATTAATAAGATTCTACTGCCCGCAAAATTAGACCCGCGTTAAAAAATAACAAAATTAGAACATCGTGCAAGTATATTTTAAACCACTTCCATTCGTTGGAATTATTTCAAAGGTAAACATGTATACTTATGTATGTAGACAATTGTATGTACCGCCACAAAAAAACTAGTATCAAAATTGTTTTTTTAACGAACTGCTAGGCAATCGTAGACGCTCCTCACCTCGCGAGGAGTACAATTTGCAATAAACAACAGAGGGACGCAAAAAAAATTCATTCCACAGTAAATTAAGTCCATTTTTTTGATTGCCAATTGCTCCACTGCCCCATTTAGTTTCTTAAGTATTTATAAATTTCGATTTAAAGTACCCACGCGAGTAATATAAACACATTTAAGTCGATGGGTCATGTGTAATGTTCACGGGTTCTTTAAGTAATCAACGGTGCTAATAACCCCCCTGGGTCCCGTAACGCGTCGGTAGGCGGAGCCTTATTCCGAGTGTATTAACGAGCCGTAGACTCTACCTCTTAATGGCTCATTTTGTATACAAAACGTTTACGACCTAACTGACTTGGCAGGCGGACAAAGCTTGAAGCGCGAATGTTCTCAACGTGAATTGTACTTTCTCTTTTATTTACTCGCAGGTAAATGGAGTGAGTTAGAGCGGTGGCCTTTAAATTTCCTTCATTTAATAAGTATAAAACGCTTCGATAAAACGTCACAAGTTCGCACAGATTGTAAAAAGGTAAAATTTAGTTGAAAACTCTTTGAATAAATTCATGAGCACAACATTAGTGATGCCACTTAGAAGAATTACCAAAATTGAAACTAAAATGACTAATATCCCGAAAACTAATAATTTTAGGAAAAGTTAAAATTCTAATTACATTTAAAATGAAAAATAATATTACAGTGGTTTGGACATTGTGCTACGTGATGTTTTTTTGCTGCAAATAAGCTGTAATGCATGCTCTTAAAAGGTTTGTATCTAGCTTCCGAAAACCTTCTACGGGTACTCTAAATAATTAATATCAAAAGTTAAAATTAATTATTTATAATTTGAACAGTTGGGTTATAAAATATGGAAAGAGGCCGAGGTTTCGAAGTAAAGGTGCATTTTATTGTGGCATAATGTACTATAATGAACGAGATCGTGTGAGCTGTCGCGTCCTAGGGATATGGTGTTTGTTGTTAAATAAGGTTTATTTAAAACATCTTTGTTTATCGAATTTCTAATCTCAAAAAAACAGGAAAGACAAGGAAATGATCCTATAAGGGTTCCTGCTTTTCTTTTGAGGTATGGAACCCTAAAAATGAAATAAGGGAGAATGAAAGGTCTTGGAGTCATTTAAACATAATGGCTTCATACTCACTGAGGCAGCGCAGCGCACGACTCATCGAATTCAATGGCGGTGCTGAATGTGCAAGATTACAGAGATTGTCAAATGTTTTATAAAAGAAAAGCTAAACGATGCACGCAGTTATATATCTGAGTAGAACCACACCTACAATCCCCTAAAGCCAAGTATTTTAGGGTTGGGACGTCCATAGCGCCTTTTGCCACTTACGCTTTTACGTAGTTTGCATATTTGTAACACCCAAAAATGTACCCTTTCGGTCTGGGTTGACTAAAATATGATAGCTAAACACTATAGTGCGTTAAAACGGTATGGCTTCTATGTATGCAAAAGGGTATTTTTAACTTGGTATTTAGTTCGGCACTTTGTCTTTGCGCGACGTCAACTTGGGAGATAAAGCCTTGCTCTACAGACCAGAAGTCAGACTGCGTTGTATAACTTGTACAACAAACTTGTCTGTCTAGCAGCTACACTAGCTACGTTATTAGTACACAAAGCTCTCCCACAATAATGCCGCTGTGTAGATGTCTGGAATAGTAGTAGAAATAAATGTTTTTTCTTTATTTTCAGGATGTAATAAGGTCTGCGCCTTCTTAAATCTTATAATTTTTAAAAAACTCTTTTACTCGCGAACGTCGAATTCGTTACCATAGCTGTTTAAGGAACACAAATTTGCAGAGCACCTTCTGGATAAAACGCATATAATTAAAAATTAACAAAGTAAAGATGGCTTTGCACTATTCTATGTATACTGTTGAAGAAGTACAAACCATTGGATCCGTCAACTTAAACATCCACAAAAATCTCATCGTCAAAAGCAATGAAAACAACTGTCGCTAAGACATACTTCCATTATATCAATAAAAGAATGGAAGTCCAAACTCCATATTGGCGGCACCATAAGAGCCCTAGCGGGTGAATAGCGCTGCGGCGCTGAGGGTGCTCGCGTCGAGCCCGAACTGACTTTTTCAGTCCTTTTCATTTCGAACCCGCCTGTTGTTCTGCCACTTGACCTCTTTGGCAAATTAAGAATGGTCGTTGGCTATGATTAAAATGGCGTCAGCACGTTTTGGATTGTAGTTGCTAAGGCTTTATGCCAAATAATGAGGAATGAAGCATAATTAGATTTTTTTTTAAAACTCCTTTACTGGCGTCCGTCAAGTTCTTTTTCAATACAGTTGCTCAAAAAGTGCCCTTTTTTTGGCTGTTTTGCGTGCGCAAAGTTCGTTTTTGCGAACTAGTGCGATTTACTTTTCCAGTTTTTTTTTAATTTGTACTTGTTCCAATTCACAACTACTTACCAAAGAGTTTTTATAGTTTTAGTTTGTACCAAGACGTAATAAAACTAAAACCTATTATTAATGTAAGAATATCAAAATATTGAGATTTTATATTTTATTACTAGCCTGAAATCAAAAAAATATGATTTTTTAAATAATAACAGTCCTAAAAACAGTTCTTATTAAGGTGGCTGAATGGAACGGAATTCTCTGAGACAAAAATATTGTTGGCCTGTTTAAAGAGCAAATCGACCAATCACATCAGCACGCTGATCACTGATTCGACCAATCAGAACACAACTTGTGCTGCATACGACATAAAATCGACCAATCAGAACACTGGGTCTTTTCTGGTACCCCATATTTATTTACATTAAAAAAATAAGGTTCTTTTTCTTCAGAAATGAATGGCAAAGATATTGAAACAATAAGCGATTCTGGGTGTTTTTAAGCACTTCGAAGCGCTTCGCTAAATTAAAAAATAAAACGCCTTTGAATGACTGGCCACTAAGAATGGAATCGTTAAAAAAAAAGTAAAAATAGGCGGGAGAGTGAAAATATTAATGTTCCCGGCAAGAATATTCCGTTATCCTTTAATAATTGTCCTAACGCTCATATTAATATCTATTTGAAAAAAAATCTTTCATTGAGTTGGCTGAATAGCAAAAGCCATTGCCTTATGAAATACGACAGCTAACAAAAACGCGTTTAATTTGTCAAAAATTTTCACTGCTAAAGTTTGTACTTAATTACTTTAATTAAGAGCTTCAGTAAAAGTCGCAAATTTATTGTATTTTTTTCGCAATTGTATTGAAAAACGTCGTTCGATACACGCGCGGCAATGTCATTCTTCACTCGTCCCGAGTCTTGCCACTTGCCTGCGGCTCGTGGCAAGATATCTCGGAACTCGTGAAGTAATGACATACTTACCGCACTAGTATCGAAATGTACTATTTCATAGCTGTTTGAGGAACAGAGCACAGCACAGCACAGTAGACGCAGAGCACCTCCGGGATAAAGTTCCGGGCTATTTGACCTGAAATAAATCTTTCTTTATTTATTGTAATTAGGTATGGTGACGTTTGATTATGATGTGATAATTTTAGTCGTGTTAGAAAAAAGTATAAATTTCGAAGACTGTCGTAAAATAAACAAGAGCTCAGCAATATTAAAAATGTAATAAAAATACAAAAACTTTCATCGTTAAGGAAGTAAATCTGCTAACAAAAGTGAAGAGCTTAGTAAAAACTTGAGGTCCTTTAAATAATTAGTTATAGGAGTAACTTTGTCCAAAATATTTTTTGACTAAAAATATTTTAACTAACTTTTTCACAAACAAGGTCAGATAAAATGAAGCTAGAATTTTATGTTACAGCCAGAATTATACCTAGATGGGATACCGTCTATAAGCAAACATTTTTCTCAAGGTTTTTGTGAAAGTTTCGAAAGGTCAGACACAATTTAATTCATTCATCGTTCTGAATTTAACGCTCTGAAACGAGTGAATGGAAAATCTATTTTATCCCGATCTTTCAGGCGTCGCCTTTGACCTTAGCATAAATAGATTGGATGAAAGCAAGCCAATCTGAATATGTGTTGATGATCCAACGATTATTTTTTATGATTCTTTCATTGACTTCTCCTATTGATAAACATGTTGATTAGCATAATAATGGTTTTTATAAAGAATAGCTCTTTGCAATACAAACTATAATTAAGTATAGGTTATTCCAGATGCCGTAACTTGCTAGTTTTTATTGCTGACATACAGAATACGCACGTGTATCTTTTTCTAAACAGCGAGCGTGTGCGAGCTTGTTTGCCTTCCAATTTTATTTAAAAAAATGCTTTATGTCCGCGATAACTCTTGTGTGCTACTATATTAGATTATTATTTTAATAAACGTAGACCTAACGGGTCATTACCTCGACCTCGACTGGTAACGACAAATAGTAGAGCCAATTAAAAATCAATTAAGTGATTGAATTATTCTATTAAGTTAATTAAACTATTCTGTTTAATTAATTGAAATTTACGGAAATCTTTCCTTTGATGTGTTACCTCACTTTCTGACCGACGAAACCAACGTATCTGTATTTTTTTTTACTTTAAATGAAATATTTTAATATGATAACATATTTGAAGTTGGAGAAGTTGGTTGGTGTTTTCCTTTTAAATTTATCTTAGGTTTCCAAATATCCATAATGTGTGCTAGTTAATTAGTGGTGGTTTCACAAATTCGCAGTAACGAACGCAGACCTCGTGCAGTAATCAAGTTATGGCGAAACGAACGGTCTGTTTCTGTGGGAATATGTCCTTTCAACAGCGGTGGCTTTTAATACGTTTGCGTTTTGCTATTCAGTTGTTTTTAATTCAATTTAAACACTACATAGGCTGATGAAAATAAATAACCGAGTCGGTAGAGTTTTTTTAATAGTTATCATGTATGTTTTCATAAATGAAAACATGATTTTGTTTTTTTATTTTATTTATTTAGACATGCCAACAGAACATAAACATGACAAGAAAAATACAATTGTGGGTTACAGACCATTGTTTATGCCCCAATAACAGGCACGCGACAGCACTGACAAAGTCTAGGGACTTACACTAAGCCAATTAAAAAAATATTAAAATTAAAACAAAACTTAATAACCCTAATGGAAGTTTATTTTTTTATTATTATATTATTATTTTATATTTATTTAAAATCTTATGTCAGGTTTTTACAATATTTCTATAAAAAGTAATAAAACAATATCAATACAAAATATACAAACATTATAATAACCTAACCTAGAGTGCCGCCGGCAGCGGGGCAGGGCTCAAGCTACCGGTGGTTAGGGCCGCAGAGTGAGGAATCTCCTGACTATTCGTGACGTGTCCAGGAGTACCGCCTTTTGTATCTGACCCTTGATCCAACCTTCTAGCGAGAGTCTCTTGAGGTGTTGGTCGAGACTAACTAACCATTATTATTATTATTAAGAGTGATTTTATAAATTCCTGTTAATTATTAAAAACATTTTCCAAAAGTAATTATTTTTTTTCAATTTATTAAAATATTGTGGTGGAAACACAGTGGCAAGCTACTTCACGCTTCTTTTAGGAGGTATACATCACTATAACTCTTTATTGATCACCACAAAACAAAATTAAAACGGTAAAATTCAGGACAAATACACACGGCACACAATAGATGGTATTATCGCCTTAAGCGATCTCTTTCAGACAACCGTATAATTTTATTATAAATAATTTCTCCTGTTTCTGTGACTTCGTTGGTATTATTCATGATTGATCGCTATTTCCAAACCCTGTTAAGGCGATACCACTTTCTTGAGTTGTTTCTGCGAAAAGTTGGAGAAAATGTTCTCAATCTTCTTCCAAAACATCGGAGTAAATATAAATCATGATTTTATGTTTTTCAATGCCGTTCAAGCAAAACGTGATGAAAGCTGATTTAAACCAAAAAGTTAAATGCTTAGTAAGTTTAAGGTGCTAAATCGCATTAGATTTATAAAGTAGCTGTCAATCGGGTTTTAAACATACTCGTTTAACGATTTGGTGCAAGTCAGCAGTAGCTTATTAGAACCTTTATTAGTATTAATAAATTAAATCTAGATCAAAATTACTTAATTATACGAATCGGTGACTATAAGTAAGTACTTAACTTTAAGGAAGAGCGGAGCCTCTTATCACAGGTATATTTCTTACCTAAAAAGAGACTCCAACCACCAACTTTTGTAAAACTTATGGTTTACTGAGTAAAGCATTTTTTTTTAAACATATGTTTCGAAAGTACGTTCTAATTCCTTTATATTAATACTTTTAGACAGAGCTAACGTTAAATACCTAAAAGTGTAGACTACGTACTAAAGTTAACTTCCTGAAACCAAATCCTAATAAAAATGTCGTTATGACGTACTTACTTTATAAGGTCCCATAACACCACCATTTTAACGGTATTTTTCCACATATATCAACCTCGATCTCTTTCCATACATAAAGACGGTCTAAAAATAAACTCGAGGCGTCCCAGTCGTCGACGTTAGAGATGACACCTCCCGCCCTATCTGTGTACTATACATGTACATGTTGTATGTAGGGACGTAGTAAAAGAGATCGTCGCTTTCAATTTAGAGGAGTATCCAGACGAGGCAATATACGCTAGCAATTTATTTGAATGGGAAATCAAATATTTGTTGCATCGTCAGAACTTCGTGAACGCATTTTAGGTTTGTAATGTTCCGATTGGAAGTTTCTGATATTTGCCCGTTTCAGGTTGTTGAGTTTATACTTTCGATAGAGTTTGAAAAACTTAAAGGCGATAGAAATCCAATGAAGATGAAAAAGAGACGGAAAGGATCAAACTAGGAATGAGAAAAGTATAAATTATTTTATCTAATGACTGATAGGTCGATCGTATTACAAAGGGATAAGGTTGGAAAGTGGCTTAAGCAATTACTTGGTCGAGTATACAATTAAATAAAAAAATGGAACAAGTTGTCTTGCTACTCCGCGAAAAGCTCTAACGCTGCCTGTCGGATACAATGTTTTAATGTAAAAACTTGCTTTTCCCTTCCAGAGGAAATAAGATACACGTACTAACTTATTTAAGAAAAACGTAACCCTTAGATGCGCGTTTTGCCTGCTTACGATGTGTTGCATAAGGAGTGTTCCGAGGCTACACAAAGCTTGAAGATGCTTAGCTATTACATATACATTTACGAGTATACTCTGCACATGATATGCCTTTATTGAGAAGACATGCACTGAACTGAAAGGGTTTCAACATTTGTGCTATTGACGGTTCTGCATAGATAGTGCGTCCCTTCCACATCAGCGCGCTCTATTTTGCACTAGATCCCATGTTCATCTGTAAAGTACGTCCACCACGACTAGCGAGCGAGCAAACTTTACTAGCTATTACTACTACTGCCATTTACTAATTTAATCTAAACTTTTTTCTTTTCCCACTCAAGATAATTTTAAGTTTCTTCCACCAACAATACTGATTGTGATTCATGTCGAGTATTTTTTTTATTTAAAATCCTTATAAATTCAAAATTAATTTGCACGCAATAGGAAAAGCAAATTAATTATTTATTTATTTATTTGTACACCCACATTTACTAGTATGACGTAGAGGATCAACATGTTTAACAAACCAATAATCGTACATACTAGTTACTCTACCTTATTGTTAAGGAAATAAACGTATTTCGTATTAGCATTTGTGCAATTTCCACAAGGAAAAAAAAAGAATCGCTGATGAATCTTAATCTGTCAGTTTGAATTTGACCGAAACAAACGAGGTAAATTGAATAAAACGTTGCGTTTAACGTAATAATGCCCCGCGTTACCATACCAATCGTTGCTAGTTATTGTAAAACTTAGAAATGGAAAACTGCAGCTGTTAGCTAAAGTTAACATGAAATCTAAGACAAAATGCATTTATTAAATATCTAGTTGCGTGTATACGAATAATGTACGAAAACCTACAGTTTTAAGACTGCTACTCTCTTAACTCGCTATGAGACACATGCCGATTTCGTAGCTTAGGTTCGATACGAAACACAGACATCGTGATCACAGACTAGACATCTGAAGTCCCATCGGCTTTGTCGTGAATGGGCAGGAGATTGGATGACAGCTTGGCTGCAAATTGGCTGTGTTCGAGTGGCATGTGCATTTCGGACTGTCGAGTCGATATAAGGTTACAAAGGCTTAGGTCTGAGTGTGAACTTAAAGCATTTCTGAACGATAATAATTGTAATTAATTGCCACTTGACTAATTCGTAATAAATAACTATTAAATCCTTAGTAGGAATAAAAACACATAAATTTTCATGTGATGTATTGACAGAAGTCATATTTTTAAAAACCGAAACAAATCATAAAAATATAAAAACACAAGAAGATTTTTTATAAAAGGTTCAATCTTTTCAACAATTTCTATAATTATTTAATCTTTAAGACGCATATATCACCACTGGCTTTGGTCAGCGACTTTGTCCGCGTAGATTTAGCGTATGTTACCAAATAATATGTTTTAATCTTCGTCGGTTTAGGCTCTACGTTGTATGTGAGTCTGTCAATCAGTAACGGAACTCTTTTATATTTATTAAATGGTATACCAAGCATAAATATGGTATAGACATTCTTAGGCTATCAAGTTTGCACAAACCAGAAGCACAAAATTTGTATTTAAAATCATTATAATTTTGACATGACAGATACATTGACTTATCGTATTAGCCAGTGGCCCTAACATGAACGCTCGGGTTCAATTTATCTCTTTATACGTCCCTTGGCTATGACACTAGTTAGACAAATACGCAGGGAGAGTTTAATCTAACTTAGACGGTCGTGTCGTCTTATGGCACTTTTGGATTCTGTCACCTTACTCACAATAGAATAATTATCCTGGTACCAGTCAACCGGATGTGTTTAACACTAATACAACCGCGGAATCAGTTGGCCGAATCAAAGTAATCGTCCCGTTACATACAGATGTAGCAGCATAATCGATTGCGACTCAATTATCTTTCTACAATGTAGTGATCTAGAAACGTGTAGTTATATCGTGTCATTTACCATAGCATTCAAATGTTACCCTAAATTCCCCGACATTACGAGTAGTGCACAGCAAACAACGGGCGTCACAAACTCGCGTGCTCCGAGCATTTAATGTTTACCTTCCTTTGTCCTGCCGAAGCCTCAGCCTACTACCGCGGTTACCAAGCGAACTGAAAATAAGCAAATGCATTATTTTTTTATAAATTAGGAAGGAAAACAAGCAAGTGGGTAACCTGATGGTAAGTGATCACCACCTCCCATAGACACCCGCAATGCCAACGAGATTGCAGCGTTGCCAACCGAGAGGGATAAGATGGAATATCTCTTGTGCTAGTAATTACAACGGCTATCTTGCTCTCCACGCCGGAACACAACAGTGCAAGCATTGCTGCTTAGCGGCAGGATTAGCGAGCAAGATGGTGGTAGCGATCCGGATGGACCTTGCACAAGGCCCTACCACCCGCCAAAACCCGCATGAAGAATATAATCCAATAATTGGGTTACACCTTCACACGCAAATTTTTGCTCAGGAGTTTTTTAAGGATGTCCACGCACGTGTTCCACGCGAGGAAAAACCTTTCGCAAAGAAATTAGAAATATTTTTTATTTTTCTTCATTTGCAATGACGATAAATAAGCAATATTTAAAACAGTTCCTTTCCAATCGGTAGCCTTACTAGTTGCTGGGATATACGGCTGGATAGGTAGATGGAATAATATTTAAAAGGTTCACCGTTTGGTACGGAACCCTGAAACAAGATCAGTTATGTTTAACTTTAATTACGAACATAATGGAAAATATTCTCTTTTTAATCGGATTGTTTTCTCATCTCTCATTCCTCTAGACAATTGGAGCAAGTGCGGAACAACTTTTTGCTTTAAATATGTATTTATTGAAACTATTTTTCGTCAGGACGTCGGTTTTTATGACTTCGGCCTTTTATTATGCTTATACAATGAACCTACCCAAAGCACGCTTAATCTATCCACCTTAAAGCCAAGAATGCTATGACCGTAAAACAGAGCACAAGGAAAAAATGCCCCCTGTCACGCAGGGTCACTTGTGTACGTCAGCTTCAGATGAGCCTCGTTCAAAACTTCAGCCGAATTGAGAACCACCTCCCTTTTGAAAGTCGGTAAACAAAAACTATTTTATTAAAAGTAAATTGAGAATCGTAAGTGCTTTTAAAACAATTCTTATGATAAAAGAGTTTATTGCAAGTGAATGTGAATAGGTGTCAAATATACGTTTTAAAAAAATTAAGCGCTTTAGAGAGTTTAAACATTTTCCGATACGATGTCAAGGCAACTATAATGTATGCAATAAATCGGATCCGATATCCGATATCTGATCGGACAATGTGAAAGGCAGGTATTTCATACATTTTACTCGCTACGATATTGTATGGGCTGGACGATATCATATCGGATATTATGAAAACGTTATCATTCTTTAAACTCACCAAATCGTTTTTTCACACACAAAATAGAAACGAGAACATCTGTTAGGAGCTGTTGGTGCGATCGTTTTTTTCCACGCTGGCTTTTGTTCAGTGCCAGTAATTCTTTTAAACCGGCTCGTTACAGATACGGCTGGCTTTGACGTCAGTCCGCCGCCATTTGCACTATTTACCACCTAGCTACCGCCATCTTTATGTGTAGGTATAGTCGACCAAGAAATTGCTTGACCACTTTTCGACCGTATTACAAAGGAATAAGGTCCAAAAGTGGTTAAGCAATTTCTTGGCCGACTATACAGAGTATTTGTGTACTTCCACGCTATTAGATGGTAAAGCATTCATATTAGAAGCATCTAGTCGAGCAAACACAGTCAGGTGGAGTGGCATGAATTAAATATAAATGAAATTGTGACATTAGGATTTAAATGCCTAACTTTGTCTCAGATTTTACATACAATGATTAAAACACTGGTGTTATAATATTACGACATTTATGGCAGAGATTACGTAATGCTACTCTTAGATTATAACAAGACCTTTTATAAGTGCTTCGTTTCGGTTGGTTGCGAAAACAGTTCGATTGCAGTAGTCCAATTTTGTACATAAAAAAAAAGATTGAAAATCTCCTTTTTTTGAAGTCTGTAAATAAAGTTGGTTTATTTGCATTTTTATTACAGAATATTCTAGCAATTTATAACTAGGTCAATTGAATAGAATCTTAATATTCTTAAAATGTTATTGAATAATGTAAAGTGGCTGTCTAGGTTGTGACCGGTCACCTTCCATCCACCTTTACGGTGCCTTAACAAAGTGTAAATCAAACTTGAATTATAATGGAAGCTTAGCCCTCTGGGTTGGCAACGCATCTGCACTCTCTTTGTTGTTGCTGGTGTCTATAGGCGGTGATCACTTACCATCAGGTGACCCACCTGCTTGTTTGCCTTCCTATGTTGTATAAAAAAAAAACAAATATTGTCAACATCAAAAGAGTGAAAGTATTCACAACTGTAAATATTACTAAAAATAATTTCGGGTTTTTAAGTTTTTAAGATGTTCATTATTCAACAATTAAAAAACTCTTACAAGTGTCAAAATATGCTACATAAACGGTATTTTTTGATTGCTTTAACTTAGATATTACATTTTTTACGGTACCAGGGATTGCAAACCTGAGTATTTGATATAAATTTCAACCTTATACCTCGCCCTCCTGAGAAAAAGAGTCGTGACAAAGAGACAGACCGACGGACAACGAAGTGATCATAAGGGTCCCGTTTTTTCTTTTGAGGTGTGGAACCCTAAAAATGCGCATAAAGCCGAAATGAATGCTACGGAACTCCTAACCCAGATATACTCAACCTGCGGCTTGCCAGGCCTTTGTTATTGGCCCCCCGAAGTTACAAAATTGTAAACTATTTTAATTTTCGTTTCGTTAAAAATTTTTGCTTGCGGCCCTCGACACCATGGCAGAAACGTGTTTGTGGCCCCTAAAAAAAAGTCGAATTTGGCTGTGCTAACCTATTCTGATAGAGAAATCGAGGGATGGACTCATATTTAACATACGGGACAATGTAAAAACAAAAGTGAAACAAACGCGCCCAAACTAACTATAAAACGGTTCTGTGAATTTTACTTAACGACAAACACGCCCGTAATTACTGAACGTGTCCTTATTTCGTAATTGTTCCCTCACTAGCGGCCCCCGCTGCTTTGGGAACAAGCCTGGAGCAAACTATTAGTTTAACTATATTACTTCATTTTGTCACTGTTTCTGGGTTTCTTACAGTCGTGGTGAAATTGTGGAATTCAAAACGTATTTGGATGGATAACATTAAAACGAGTTTGCAAATGCAAGACAAAGCCGGCTCTAACTTGAAGACCGGACAGCCTAGTGGTTAGTGACCCTAACTACAAAGCTTGAGGTTCCGGGTTCGATTCCCGGGATGGGCAAATGTTTGTATGATGAATACGAATGTTTGTACTGGAAACTGGAGTCTTAGATGTTATACGTAGTTGAGTATACATCTATATATATAAGTATGTATATCCGTTGTCCAGTGCCCATAACACAAGCAGCTTTAGTTAGGTACTTAATTTGGGACTAGGTCAATTGGTGTAAATTGTCCCAACATATTATTTAAATTTGTATTTATTTAACTTCGTTTATTAGCTTCCAACTTCTAAACTACCGATTAAAAATTAAAACTGTTTACAGTGAACCAAACGGCCAGTGACATAAAATATTGTGTAACATGACATGTGGCCATTGCGATCTCTATATGTAGCCCTGCCCTTGTATAGTGGATTAGGTATCATGCCACTTTTAAACCTCATCCCCTTGTAATACGATTAAAAAGTGACAATAAAGCATTATTGGTCGATACACATACCAAGAATCGCATTATCAGTATTAGTGGTCCTAGCATGACCTAATATGTTTTAGTTAAACTGAGTTTTTTCCATTTGCGTCACTTTCTTATGGCGCTAGTGTGACAGAAACTCAGGGAAGACTAAGTTAAACCTAGGTCGATTATGTTAGGGCCACTGCGGTTATCTAACTACTTAGAGAGAAGAAAATACTCAACATAGCGGCAAAAAAAATTAGGGCAGACACCTAAAACCTTAGGACTTTAAGAGTTCAAAACTCTAGACATAATGTGCTACGCGTGGAATGTAGTACACTTCCTTAATTAATACGAATAAAACAAGTAGGTAAATATTTAGGCTTTTATATAAACAAGAAATAAGTATGGAGCTTTCACGGTCAAAGCAAACCGGTCTCGAACGTAAACCCAAATGACATACCTACCCACTCCACACGGGACACAAACGATTTCCGATCACTCCATATTATCCACAATTATGCAGAGTATCCGTCCCCGGCCTCCTCGCCGTTCCTTTGTTTCGCCAACACGTCAAGCGTGGAGGGCCATTGAGTCCGCGTCTCCCCTGGGAGAGGATCAGATTTTCGCTTACTCGTATAGTCAGCAGATTAGGCTTTAATGGTGGTTGTCAATATGACCCTGTGTATCTTGGATGTGGTGAGCGTATCTTACCTTCTTACAGGTTGACAAGTTCTGAAAACAGTTTGGTTTACCTATTTCAAAGGATGGTATTACCGGACTAACCACTAAATCTAAAGGATCATTTACACGGTACAAAACCTTGCATAAGAGTTGCATTACATTGCGAGGCTCTATCGATCAATCGATCGCGTCAATCTTCAATAGCCCGCAATGCAATGCAACTCGAATGCGGAACTCGCACAATGTAAATGGCTCTTAACTCTATTTAGTACAACCAGCAGCAAAACGCATGTGTACATAAATCTACAAACCATGGCATCAAAGTACTTAATATTTACAGATTTTTTTTATAGATTAATGACGACATAGAGCTCTTTGTTAATCTGTACGCTAAAGTATAGATGGTGAAATTTTAGACAATGCATTTTCCATTTGTCACTTTCATTATCGTCAATAGACCATGTTTATTTTTTATTTTGTTTACTCAGGACAAAATAGCTTATAGGCAGCTTATTATAGATTTTATCTATTTATAAGCATAACAATACAAAAAGCCAATTAAAGATGTCCACCAAAACATTTTTGGATTTTTACATTTGAAACATATATTGTTCTAATTATTTTATCATCTTGTTCGAATGAATTGTGTTTAAAATAGTAAAAATAAACATTTGTGCACTGAGCTGTCTATAAATACACCCGGTATACTAAGTTTATGATTCGCACGCTTAGTATTAAAGTGACCCATTTCTGAATAATACACGTCCCAAAATATCACCTTTATTAAAAGACATAGGGTTTAATTTTGGGAAATATCAAATTCAGAATTGAGTCACTTTAATACTAAGCGTGCGATATTTTCGATAACTGTTTCATTTGTGGTGTGCACTTATAACTTATTACTATTTTGTAAACTATTTACAATGTCATGTAGTATAATGTACTCGTATTGTATGCCTACGTTGGGAGGTAGTCCTTAGACGTCATAACCATATATCTTTATAAGTTTGAGTAGCATCTATTGTGTCTGCTGCTGGTTACGCGAACCTTTTAAACTTTATCAAGACATTTTCCCCGTTTCGGTACAATAAAAAAACTTCTCGCCCACTCGCCCCTTATTGATTGCGACATATTAAACTTTCTGTTCGCTTTATTATTCAGTACACTTTTCACAATTTCGATTCATTGAAACGTATTCAGCGCCGTTTCCAATATCAATTGGAACTTCCAATTTGAAAGGTTTAGCAAAATATTCAGCTTCATCCATTCATTCAAACTTTGCTAAAAACTAAACGGAAATGTTTTCATTAAAATTTAATATTTTTGTGCGGAATCTAGAGCTGTATCACGTTTTACGTAGTATGGCTTTACGTCTACTGCCACGAAGAGCTACACTCATACCTCGTAGTAGTTTTCTGCTGTGTAGCGAAAATCCTCTACAAATAGAGAACTTAAATAAAGTTGTGAGTTATAAAGTATAACAATTAAAAAATGTACTTAACCCCTTATTCTTATAAGCAACATCAAAACCTTCCATAAAGCTTGGTCATTACACTAACATAATTTAACCATCTTCATATTAAGTTCTATCGACCAGTGGCCGTTGGTTAAGTTAATTAAGCCGGAGCGAAGCGCCGGGACCGCGGGGGAATGTAATTAAAACAAAACACTGCCGCTGCAAGTTGCCATTCCGTGTCCGGTTCCACTCAGCTTCCACTTGCAACTTCTACGAAAATCCTCTTTAGATTAAATTTTTAAACTGTCGCAATGCAATGACGTTGTGCTGTTGTAGCTGGCCAGTATTTATTAAGGAACAATTATTTTTGAACGACTTCAAAAACGGAAGAAGTTCTTAATTTGATGCATATGTTTATTTTTCTTTGTTATATGTTATCTCAGAACTCCGCCACATGTAACCGGTTTCGATTTTTTTTTTACTGAAGTGGCAAACAATCCCGATTGCTCCCCATTGAGGTCAAATTAATGCTTGATAATAGGATCCAGGAGAAACTAATGAAACTCCTCAAGTATAATAGGAAATAGACGATTGGACTCTTTTTTTGTAAAAACAGTGATATTACTCTGGGGCAGCACGATTTTGTGAAGCTGAACTGAAGATGAAGGTCTGGGTTCGCTACTAGTTTTCTTTTATGAACAGTCTTTTTTTTACTAAGTATGTTTTTTACACCACCATGATGGAGAATAGGCACGCGATTCACCCGATTGTAAGCAATTATCGACCCCTGTTAACGTTTCTCAAATAAGAAACATCATTCGCACGTTGCTTTTCGATACCACGATAGGACAACAGGGATGTGGATTAAACTAATTGAGATTATTCAAGGTACAGGTTTCTATTCTATATTAGTCAATGTAACAAGGCACTCGCCTCTGGCTTCACCTGCCTAGTCCACCGCCGCCGCGACATCTGGGGCCCTAGCACGCTAGCTTCTATCGCTGACATAAAGCATACATCCCTTTCTAACCAGTAAGGGTGTGCGAGAGGGACAGATGCGTTTTAGTGCGCGATAAAAGGGAGTTTAGCGTGCTACTAGACTAGAAGCACAATACATATTTATATGAAGTCAGTCTTTAATATTAAAAAGTAAAATTGCTTACCAAGCCACAAAACTGTAAGGTCTGATTAATTTTTGTTCAGAAAAGCGCTTGCTATAGTTGCGTGTTTTTGCTGTGCGTCGTTTAACGTGCTTGGAGAACGTAGCGTAGCGTTTTTCGTAGACCCTCTACAAATAGCGTAGCAAACATTACCACTAGCAAAAAATATCATCAGCTATATTTTCTGCAATAGTTTTTAAAGTCATTTTACAGACATGGTCCAACTTTAAGGAAAAATATTGCACATTGTTTAAGTACCGCTTTCTAAATACAGATAGTGTTTTTGTTAGGATTAAAAAAAACGCTAGCTTTCCCCTGCTACTTCGTCCGCGTCGATTTTAGATTAAGTATACGTAAAAAACTTAATTAATGCCCCTTTTGTATGTAGTTGTGTCTGTATAGAAAAGTCGACGCTCCATATTCGAAAACTGCCTTAGGCTCCTTATCAGCTCTGTACACTACTATATGCAAAAGGGACTTTACTCATTACTTACACCCACTTTCATCTCCCTTTTAACCACCATACTGGTAAAATAATAAAAAAACATAGCGCTCCTTTACACCCCCAAAGGAATACATGCTCCAAATTTCATGTTCCTATCTATCTTTAGCGGTTAGGCTGTAGTTATGTACGTTATCTATCACTTAGGCAGGGAAGCCTTTTATATGTATAGATAGGTAGATTATGACAGTTAGCAAACGGCGACTGGTATTAATTAAACGAGAGTTTCTACTCTAAACACGTCCACATATTAGCTGACCTCCTTAGGAATATCCTCTCCAAATACCGAAATCATTATCACATATTTGCCAACCTATCTGACATAGTTTGATACACAGTGTGAGGTCCGCAATCTGAGAATAGTTCGATGTTGGCTACTAATGTTAGTTTAATTAAAGTTGTTTTGAACAATGTTACACCAAAGTTTGGTCAAGCATTCGGTTTCGGCGAAAACCTGAACAAAGAAACTACTTATTCCAAACTGAGGAACTTTGGTTTCAAGGTGGGGTCTTTCATTACTACGTAGGTCGCGAAAGCTTCTTTTAACTTGAACTAAGAGTATTAAATAATTTGAATAATGGTTTGAAATTACTGTTTCTGTTTTACAAGAAACTAATTTCGTTGCAATATTTTTTGAGTCATATGAATGTTTTGTTTATTAACTTGTTAGTCTAACAAGTGTTATTGTTAACTCTTTCGTCTTCTCGTTTAATAAAAAACAAAATGCTAATGTAACTTACGTAATTTTCTTTCGATTTCGCGAGTACAGCCAACAATTCTAATTCAGCGATTCATTTTTTAAATTCGGCTAAACTGAATCTTCAATCGGGTATCGGTATCGCCACTAGTCGCACCACTATCACTAGCGAAAGGCTAGCGTGCCAGATAACACGTGGCGCCTCCCTAAATATAATAATGATATATTCTGACCCCGCTCTAATCCCCGAGGCGAGCTATACGAGAAGAATTAATTACTGCGCAATGGTTTTGTTTTCGTATATAAATAAGAACCGATAACTCGAGTGCTATCCTACAGTAACTTAATAATATATACGTAGGTACTTAGACGGGACTAAAGGCGGTTTCACTTTTTTTTTATGAAATGGGAAGGAAAACAAGCAAGTGGGTCACCTGATGGTGAGTAATCACCACCGCCTATAGCTACTTCTGAGGTTGACTGTACCTTTTGGTACGGAACCATACAAAGACAACTTTCACAAACATTTAAAACGTTTCCTGTATTATAATAATATGTTGGAGAACTCGAGTGTGCTTAAAACTCTTATAATTTTTAAACAAATTACAAAAATATCAAAATTCGCTGACCATAGGAACGAAACTGGAGTACCTACTCCCTTAACTTGCTTGTATTTTTTTACTGGAGCACAAACATTTTCCTCGGGATTATAAAAAACAAAATCCAAGCACTTCAGTAAATTACAAAAAAGGTTAAGGGCTCAAAATTAAAGCTGCCCTTATTAGGCGGGGTTCAAACGGCCCGTCGCGCGTCGCAAAGAGCGGCGATAAAAGATTTTGTACAATGACATGGAACTAGGCTGACGCAAAGGCTTGAGTAAGGAGATGTGCACAAAGCTGGATTTAAAAATAAGTTTTTATGAAAGATAAAGTTTTTTTTGTTAATACATTGCGTTATTGCATTGCTTCAAATGCGACCATTGGAACTAAGTCGAAATTACTAACAAGATTTCACCTGTGGCCCTAACATGACCAGCCCAGGTTTAGTTTATCCCTCCCTACGTCTGTCAAACTAGTGTCATAAGAATGGGATGGACACTGATATAAACTAAACTTGGTCGGTCACGTTAGGACCACTGAATGTACAAACTAACACTAACACGACAATTAAATTACAGTAAAAAATAATTGTAATGAAGTAAGATGTAATTTAAGGTGACTCCAACTCCACTAGAAAATAGAAATCACACAACAAGCTGAATTATACTTGGTAGGGCATTTTATTCAGTTTTAAAGGACTTTTCCCTTACTTATAAAGTGTGTGTCTAGATAGAAAAATAAGAATAAAAACAAAAGAATAAATGCCAATAGATAGAACAAATACACTCTTGCAAAATATATTTTAATTTTAATTCCAAAGCGGGTAAATTCAGCAACGAGGAGAGGCACTCTAAGCACTGTAAACTGTATAATAACTGTTTAGAGGTGATGGCTGATATTGCCGTGCCCTTACAGGGCGTCACGTGTATACCTAATTGTACCATCTTAATATGCCTGTAACGTGATATGCAATAAAGGATTCTGATTCTGATTCTGATCGCTTCTATGCAGTTACTACACAGATTTTATAGCCTTGATGGGATCCGTCCAAGGTCTTTAGCGCTCAGAGAGACTTTTACATTTTTGTGAGAAAAAACTCTGTCTAAATTAAAGTAGGTCACATTATGTTCTGTGCCTAGCCTTGTAAAGAGGCGTCAGAGGAATTGTTACAGAGCGACACGAATTGTGCCGCCACATCCGACTGTTGCGTAAATGACACGCTTTTAAAAATATCACTAAAGCGCGAAATCTGAAATGGGAGCAGCCTTTGTATAGGTCGCACTAAAACCTGAATGCAGTTATGGAAATGAAATTTTTATTTTGAAGCTCCTTCGTTGAGTAAAGTTTATTTTTTCTAAAATTTATTGGGGCTATAGTGCACTTGTGACTGCGCCAGCCTTTGAGTGAAGTTTCTTCACAATAAAATTCCAAAAATAAAAAACAATGCTTATAAGCATGTTCTTTTTTTAAATGTATTTGGCATAGTAGTAATAACCGTAAAAAAATTGTAGTGTGGCAATTATTATTAAAATAACCTTTTTTTTCTTCAATCATTGTGTACACATTGTATACACGTTGACGTTATATTGGATAATTAAGCATATTATGAGATAACCAGCCCCAAATATTATGGTTTGTGAATATTTTGCTAAAAAGATATAAAATGTTAGATCACCGAAAGGCACACACACACACACACAACTTCATGGCATTTAAGACAAAAAAAGCAAGGTACAATTTATGTAGAGCCCTTGTCAGCGTCCAAGTGCCGGCCGTTCTAGAACCTAACGGCCTGGCTAGAGACGATGGCAAGAGGCCCAATGGTTTCACATTGGTTCCTAGTAAGTTGGGTCGACCTTTGGTTTGGGACGCCACTTGTGTGGATACCCTGGCACCGACCCATCTTCCAAGCACCAAAAATAATGCTGGCTCTGCCGCAGCCTCAGCGGAAGACCTCAAACGTCGCAAGTATACCTGCCTTGGTGACAGCTACGTATTTGATGTGTTTGGGGTCGAAACTCTGGGGCTCTGGGGGCCAAGTGCGCGCCGTCTATACAAAGACTTATCGGCACGCCTTATAGAGGCCTCCCGTGACCAGAAGGCTGGGCAATACTTTGCCCAAAGAATCAGCATTGCCATCCAACGTGGCAATGCTGCCAGCCTTCTGGGCACCCTCCCTATTGGCGGCGATTTGGGACAACTTTATCTTTAAGTTTAGAATAATTTTTTATTGTTTTTTTTATTCTAAATTTATAATTATTTAAGATGAAAATTAAAGTAGAGCTAAATTACAAAAAAACTATAAATAAAGAGGTACAACGAGTACATAAAAAGCTATACCTCAATTGAATATGTGAAATCAACTACAAAACTGTTTAGATCCGTCGGGTTATTCTCTAAACTCAACAGCGATGAGTTAGGCGTCTAAACAACGCCCTGTCTCGACGTCGAGTTCGTTTTAGAGAATAACAACGCCGGAGCACATCTTTAGTTCTTAACATAGAATTAACCAGAAACCGCCAGCGCGCCTAAAACTGAGGCAACTAAAACCACTCTTAAATGGAGTGGTTGCGCTTTATTGCGCTTAGTCGCTCCTTTGCAAGTAGCGCGTCATGACGTATTGTACTACTGCCAATTTTAATTGTAAAATGCCGTCTTGTGTCGTTCCTTCAAGCAAAAATGCTGCTGGACATACAAAAAAACAGGATAGGACCACATTTCATCTGCTAGTAGCTCTTTTAAAAGTGAATTTATTTAATTATTTAATTTATTTTACTTATTGTGATTGACTTGGAAAAGAGGGCGTCCATTTTGTAAGTGTTGCCAGTGTAGTCAAAAATGGGATCAACCGTGTAAGTATGGGGAATCGGCCCCAGACGTCAATTGATTGCCCAGATTTATTGGCCCAGATATAAGATGCTGATTCACCAAATATTAACCCTAAAATGCCACAGGTATACGAGATTTTTTTTTTTTTATCTAAACTACAGAACCGATTTTTATGAAACTTGGATAGAATATGTAACTAACTTAGGTTTAACAAACTGGAACAAATTACCTTGCTACTCCGCGAAACCAGTGCCGGGCTCGTGCAAAATAGCTGCGTCTGTGCGACACATATATGTTCATGCAAAAACCCACCCTCCTCCGCTTCCACGCGAAACAACATATATCACACAGACTCAACTACACACCACCACCACTAAACACTAAAACTACACGATCGACGCGCGTTTCGCCTCTATACGAGGCATCATCAAGACCAAAAAAAAATTTTGCTTGGGTGCTTTTGTTTTTTTGCAAAAATGTTGGCGGTAGGCGGGATTAAAGAAAAATGTTTTAGTTTGTCAGTACGCCATTCGTTCAAGTACCGAACGGTCGTACTGTTCGATCTTGATGATGCCTCGTATAGAGGCGAAACGCGCGTCGATCGTGTAGTTTTAGTGTTTAGTGGTGGTGGTGTGTAGTTGAATCTGTGTGATATATGTTGTTTCGTGTGGAAGCGGAGGAGGGTGGGTTTTCGCATGAACATATATATATATGTCGCACAGACGCTGCTATTTTGCACGAGTCCGGCACTGGTTTCGCGGAGTATTATTATTATTATATTATAGGCGAGCAGCATCATTGCTGATATGCCTATCTCAAAGTTCCACAAGTTATTTCAAAGTCTTGAGTAGCAAGGTAATTTGTTCCAGTTTGTTTATTTTGTTATTAATAATACCGATTTTTCTTTAAAAATGCCGTAGAGTTCTTGCCACTTCTTCTCACGGAGCTTTTAAAGTAGCAGATAAAAAATAAAATATTTGTATTTTTGGAAAGAATAATTAAAAATTCATCTCCATTCCCGTCGTCTGGGAGGCTCGGTGCTGAGACTCAGATTGGGTACCCATCCATTAGATTTACTGCTAAGCAAGTTGCTAGTAAAATAAATAGAATGCAAAGAGGGAAGTCACCGGGACATGACGGCCTCAGCATCGAGCATCTCAAGTATGCCGGTGGTCATCTCCCGAGGGCACTATCCTTATTATTTAACCTATGTATCAGTCATAGCTACTTACCCGACGAGCTCATGTTTGCCACAGTGGTGCCTATTTTGAAAAATAAAACAGGGGACGCCTCTGACATGTCCAATTACAGGCCGATATCGCTAGCCACGGTTGTAGTGAAGGTGTTGGACAGTTTGCTTGATGACATACTAGGGAATAATGTTCAGCTTAACGATGCCCAATTCGGTTTCAGGCCAGGTCTATCTACCGAGAGCGCAATTCTATGTCTCAAGCAGACTGTACAATATTATACATCTCGTGAAACGCCGATATTTGCCTGTTTCTTGGACTTGTCAAAGGCTTTTGACAGGGTGTCGTATGACCTATTGTGGCAAAAACTCAGTGACAATAAATCTGTTCCGCAAGAGGTTACCGCTTTGTTCAGGCACTGGTATAATAGTCAAAGAAATAGTGTGAGGTGGGCTGGCGCTCTCTCTGATTCTTATGTATTGCAGTGCGGGGTTAGGCAGGGGGGTCTGAGCTCGCCTAAGCTGTTCAACCTTTACGTGAACGGCCTGATCGAGGAGCTCAGCAGTTCTCATGTCGGATGTCACATAGAAGGGGTTTGTGTAAACAATTTAAGCTACGCAGACGATATGGTGCTGCTGAGCCCCTCGATGGGGGGGTTAATAAAGATGTTACGCATTTGTGAGGCATACGCGGAGACACACGGACTTAGGTACAATGCTTCTAAAAGTGAAGTCATGCACTTTAAAGCGGGTAATAAAGCCTACCGAATGGAACAGGTCACACTTTGTGGTACGCCTTTAAAGAGAGTTGACAAGTTCAAGTACTTGGGCCACTGGGTAACTGAGACGATGTCGGACGTCGAGGACATCGAGCGTGAGCGCCGCGCGCTGTGCGTCCGCTGTAACATGTTGGCCCGCAGATTCGCTCGCTGTAGTGGGGAAGTCAAGCTAACTTTATTTAAGGCTTTTTGCCAAACCTTCTACACGTGCGGCCTGTGGAGTAACTTTACTCGGCGGGCTTACGGCGCGTTGCGCGTTCAATATAATGACGCGTTCAGGATGTTGTTCGGGTTGCCACGGTATTGTAGTGCGTCGACAATGTTCGCGGAGGCGCATACAGACTGCTTTTTTACCATCATGAGGAAACGATGTGCGTCTCTCCTCAATCGCAGTCGTGGCAGCTCGAATAGTATCCTGAGCATGCTAGCCCACCGCTGGGACTCGCCGCTTCTGTTGCGTTATGTGCAACTGCACGCCCCTGTAATGCCGGTGCCCAGGCGCCTTTAATTTAATTTAAGTTTAGTATCATTATAAAATACTAACCATAGCTTTAAGTTTGTAACCTCTAACACTATGGACTTAAAGTCCGAAATAAATGATTTGAATTTGAATTTGAATTTGAAAAAAAGATTTAGGCTTAGACTTTGAATTATGTTTTATTATTTGTATGACTAACTAAACTTAACTAAACGACTTTAAAGCAACTGGGTAAAATGATTGAATACTGGTTGTATACAACGTTAGTTTTAACAAGTGTCCTGGGTGGGTGCAATGTTTCCACAAAAAGTGTGGAACTGCTCACGAGCTGGCAACATTACGCGGGCAGGGGGCGGGGCTTGCGCGGGACGTGCGCATTGCTTTTGGACACAGCGCCGGTTATGACGTTTTAGTTGAACGCGCCTTCTAGTTAATTCTATGGTTCTTAAATATATTTTTAAATAATGGCTAAAAATAATTGTTGAAAATGAAATAACTTTTCTAAGGGTTTGTTGTTCGTTTTATCCTAATAAAATAATTTTCATCATCTATTCAAATACTTGGAAGTAATCCGTTCATTCGTTAAACCGTTGGGCAGTGGGTGGATAAAATAACGTTTGATGTGGTTTGTGCAACATTTTACCAAACATTTTCCCTTTGTTGCTGTACCCATCAGTCTCTAGAGAGGAGCGCGGCGTAGGAAGCATTATTAAGGCACGGAAAAGCTCTAAAACTTGGGGTAAATGAAACATGGTGGGTACACAATTCTATTGTATTATTGTTATATTTTTAATGAACCTTAATAGTTCTGAACGATACCCGACACGAATATCCGACAACTTTTGACCTATTCCCAGGGAATAAAAAAGTGTTCCAATATATTTGACGACTATGGCTGGTCCTAACTATTTAGAACTGACTGTAACACAGATAAACCCTACACGTATAGCATTGCCCTACATTTTAGTCAAAGGTCAGAGACAAGCATATCAAAACCAATTTAAAACCTGACACAAAAGGCTAACGGAGCCGAAATTCGGCCCGGAAGGTCGTTAACATGAGCGACAGAAGGTTCAAAGTATCGTGACAGTTGAGCAGCATATCGCTGACATGGTCGCACCCTCGTCAAACACTTGATAATTGGCCGGCGTACGCAAATGGACCGCGTAAACAACATTACTCGAGCTTCAAGCTAGCGTATGCAGTTTGATGGGAGTGTTTGTTTTATAAGAGATCTGTACCTTAGGCGTCTCATAGATGAGGCCATTAGAGGCAGCTGCTCCCCCTCACCTCCTAGAAGCACGGGTTTTTTTAAAGTTTAAACTAATGTCATAGTATGAGTGAGTAATAAAATATAGCACTCTGCACCCCTCCCTAGCTTAAGGGAAGGGTGGCGGTGCCCTTGATCAGTAGGTAAACATCCAAATCTTTGCCTCATTTAGATCGAATTTATGAATAATAAGTTAAGTTACTAATCTGATTTTTTTTTTATATATTTACAATAAGGCGGAGTAAGCAGTCTTTAAAACGAATTAAATCTTAAAATCAATTATTAATTAGTCTTTTATGAAATAAATCGCTGTGACAGATAAACAGACGGACAGACGGATGGAAGGAGTTGCATCATAATGGTTCCTTTTTAGGGATCAGTAATCCGACTAGGAACCATTACCATTACCGTAGTTTTTACCATGTCGGAATTATTGAGTCCTAAATGGAAAATTTTCATTCAATTGTAGTTATGTATACAATACACATGTATACCATACCAGACACTAAGCATGGTCTGACATGTTCTTGCCCAGTCAGTTTATCTCTTTGGCACAGAACTTTAAAGAGACACTAAGTAAAAGGACCTGCTTTATGTTGAATGTCGATTCGGGCAAATAAGTATTCGTAAAAGCTTTAATAGTTCATTTAAAGCGGGACGGTTCATACTAAAACTTTAACCTTTCATCCTGCCGCTTGGCAGTTACTTTTTCGAGTACTCACTTGGCAAGCGTTCAAATGTGCAGGATGCAGGATACAGGACGGAACGCAATCAGAGCGTGTGAAATGTGCTGAATCAGGTTTAAATTAATCATGCATTAAATGCGGTTTACACATTTTCGCTGTCCTTTATGCATTAATTATTTGACGATCTGTAATTTTGAATAACATTTCTAACATCAAAATTGATTGAAGGTGCGATACAGTTAATCAAATGTAACGACTTTTACAATTAAGCGTTTTGAAGAAATACAGCGAACTGTAATACTGTTAGGTGCTATTGTGCTAGCAGGACTCTTAAGCCTATGCCGTCCGTTCGACCTTCAAAAGACTCTATCTTTTGTACCCTAATAAATGTAACTTGGAATTCCCACAGAGTATGTTATTCTTGGCGAACAGCCAATCAATTAATAGTCAATTCATAAGGGGCCTGATACGAGAAACGTATTTTTTCCGGTATCTGGTATACAAGCATAAAACTTGGTATGATAATAATGCAAACTCTAAAGCATAACAAAAAACCGGCAAAGCGTGAATCGGGCTTACGTTTGCTTTCTACGGAACACTTATTGCGCGAGTCCAAATCCACTAAATACGTAGTTATTAAAAGTTGTCGCTAACTCCTGGTAGTTCTTACTAGAAATTTATCCTAGTCAAATCACCATCCAAGGCTCACAACCTCTTTCTTTTTCTAGAAGCATGACGGCCGCGTGGTGGGTGGCGGTGGCGGCTGTGCTGGCGGCCGGCGCCGCTGACGAAGCCCTTGACCCTGAGGGGCTCTTGGACATTGCTGCAGGTAAGAAAGTGCAGCAATGCACAATATGCAATGTTGTGCAGGTTACTCGGATAAGAAATATCCTTAGCAAGGGGGGAACAGGAGTCATGACTTTTTTCTAATTTTATTAACTAGCCTGTCCACGTGTATACCATTCCATAATGGGATTTATGATATAAATCGCATTCAGTTAAAAATCATACGAAATGGTCACGCTGCTTATGCAAAAATTTGCACCAGAAAGAAATAACCTCTAAAGTGTTCTACGAAGTGTTTTGAGTCCAATTGCGCAACAGCCATGTTCAAAGCGTAATATCTGTTCTCACCAGTTTGGAAATATAGCTATAATTCAGAGACCATCTAAAATGGTATCTTGATTTGAGCAATAAACATTCTAGTTGCTCAATTTAATTTCATATGAAACTTATGGCGTATTGTGTTTAGTCGAGAACATGATTGTACAGTAGGGGAAATAAATTCACGTACCACCTTAGAACCCTATCGCAATGACGCGACGCGTTAAGCGCCAGGCTATGTCATACAGTCATGCGTATGTCTCTTCGACTAGGTTCTACGGTGGTACCTGTTTTAATTCCCTTGACTGTACGCAGGTTGAATAAAGGCAACCGTGTTTCGTTTCACCCACTTGTTTCATTCAACTGTACAGATTAGTAATTTTGAGCATCTATGATCACATTTCCGTGGCGTGAAAATTACGTTTTTATTATAACGACTACAATACTACTTACGTTAACAAAGTAAATTATAATGTTAGTTATGACATTTATAGTCATGCGAAGGAAAAATACGAAATCATTAATATTTATTGCTAGCGATCTAACTTCGAAGCTTTTTTGCAACAAAACAATAGCTTTCGTTGCGCCGGAAGAGATATTAAACAAAATGGCGATCTCAATCTTACGTCCTTCTAATTTCAATTTTAATATCCGGGTAGTAAAATAAAATGTTGAACGTCTGCGTGTGCAATAAACCCGATATGACGAAATAATAACAGCACAGGATGAGTCTGCACATCATTTCCTCAATAAAGCTTGGGTTTATGTGAAACTTCCGAGCCTTTTGGTAGTAAAAAGTGCCTGGTCTTGCTCGCCGAATTGCAAAGGGCAGCCTTAATTGAGCGATTATTATTGTTCTTAATTTTGTTTCTACAAGGATCCCTAGCCACGTCGTAGGTGTGTCTACGACGTAGCGCAGAGAGCTACGAGGTTTTGTAGCCTTCTTATAGTACTCCAACGGTTTTGCCTTTTTTTGTATTTTTTATGTGCTGCACACACTGCTGCACAATAAAAAATACTATTTGTCATTGTTGTAGTTATTAAGATGGAATTCAGAGCAGTGCTCGCTACGCACACCTCATACAAACCGAGCGTCGCCAGCTATGTTTTTCATGGTATGTGCTTATATGTCGAAGTAAAATTTCGGCTTTTTGTGTTTTATTGGACTGCTGGCTGGTTGACCACGTAGTTATAGCTCCATTATGACATTTGATATTAGATAGTTTAATAAATTTGGATTTAACGTCTCCACGGGCTTATGAAGTACTTTTTTTTAACCATCCATAGTTTTTAAAGATTAAATATCTTGAGAACTGCTTGCCAGTTTTAGTCAGAGATATGATTAACAGCCTTAAAATATCAGCTATTCAATACAATAAACTGCATAAAAAAACGTCCATATGCCAAGAAAGATAGTTTGTGTCTTTGAATTCATACACAAAGTGAGCGAAGGCATGGACCGGTAACAATTATTGCTTCAAAGCGAATCACCGGAAGGGCCCCGCATGTGCGCTCCGAAACGTCCTCAGAAATATAAGTACTCTTGTTTTGCCAATCCTAAATTCACCTGTGTCTGTTTTGACATAAATTGCTTCCAAGTTGGTTTTATTAATTTCTGAAATACAAAGTCACATTTGAATGTGTCTTCAACTAAAGTAAGTTTTGTGCACAGTGTTTATCCCTGGGCTTATTCCCAGCAGCTGGTCAAACAGCGATAAGCCTCCAATTACACAGTGTTTGTGTTGCGCCGGACACGTTTTAATTGCTGCGAAAAAGGATTTATGCTAGACGTTAGTCACGGGTGCATTTGCATACGTTATTATTCAGTGCCCCCGCACGTCCTGTGCCGTACAAAAGGCTGATAAAACGTCACGTGAGTTGGTGTGGCTGAAAATGTTTTTTCAAATACGAAGCCTGCGAGCTAATATATCGTTTTAAGTGAAAAAGAAATAACATTGCAATAACCATTGTATGATCCCAGTTGGTCGAAATAAATGAATAATAATAATAATAATAAGATAATAATAAAGCATAATGCTCCTTGGAAATTTTAATATTCGAAAAAATTACCCTTCGTGATTTTGATTACAAAATAAAAATTCGAGAAGACAGTATTAAATTCGTGCCTTTTTTTTTAGATTCAATATTTCTGAATTTAACTCGGTATTTTAATTTGGTAATAAAAAGTCCGGAATGTTTGGTTGTTCCCTTTTTATCCCTTTAGAAATGGAATTTAAGAAAAAAAAAAAAACCACCTCTAAGGTATTCAAGGAATATTTTTATTAATTATATATCTGGTTGTCTGTTTATATGTTTCTGAGTTCGTACTGAGTTAATAACGGGTCTGTTTTATAGGTATAGTATAGAAGATAGATTAAACTTTTAAAATCCTAAAATATTATATCGTTTTACGCACAAGTACCTACGCCTGGCTTTTCATGACAGCATACAACAAAATTGCACTAAAATGACGACTGATGAGTCTCGGAAGCTTCTATCTTCCGTCATTCTTAGCTTTGAAGTTAATTTTACACCTCTTTCAACGAGGACTCAGTCTGCTCGTAAACAGGACATAAAAAGGCTGCTTTTAACTGAAGATAGCGACGCGAAGCGCCCGAGTACAAAGTGCATGCAGCTACGAGTATATGACGATGCAGTTTTAAAGTAAAAAGTAGACAAGAAATGATTTTACAGCCCTGAGTTTTAAAGCCATTTGCATATCATATGAAGAACGTTTTTACTAGCAAATCAACGTGGCATGTTAGGTACTGTCAGCAAAAGTGCTGAAACACCATTTTATATAGGTACTGACCGATCATCTGGTACCTGCCTTCACAAAGTAGAAATTCTGGCTGAAAAGTGTCGTACTCTGGCGTTTTCCGAGACGGATATTGGACACCGCGAAACTGGGTCACACCGCGCCGAGGTAACGTGCTATTACTAGTTTTATAAATGATAATATATATTGTATTGTATTTTTAGCATCATAAAATATTGTAGGTTATAAAAAATAAACAATATCCACGTACACATCTGACAAACATCGGGATAAGTTCCCCTTTGCACATCACTGTATCTTTTTTGTAAATTATGTTTTTTGTACAATAAAGAATTTACATACATACATGCAACATTCGACTACAAATGGACGTCGTGAGTTAAAACATCCTCAGCTAGTGTTTATCTCAGTAACTTACCTAGATCAGATTGCGACGTATTTAGTCCTTCGAACCGGATACTACCTTCACGTCACTGCCGCGTGCCGCTACGTTCTAATGATAATGAACGGCGGTTCTTAAGGGACTTGTAAAATTTCTACTCAAATTGATATATTATGTATGAAGCTAAAGAAGTGGGTTAGGACGAGTGAGGCTTATTCTAATTTTGGGACATCAGGTCGCGGTGACAGTGTATAAACATAAATATCAAACTTCCGATGGCTTCACCTTTGAATAATAAGTATTACATGAAAAAACGTTTTAGATTTTTGTTGCCTCTAGCTAACTCTACACTGAATATTTAAAATGTATGCTATTCGTTCAAGTAGCGAACTGTCGTACTAATTAAGATTTAGCTAGACGATGCCTCGTATAGAGACGAAACGCATGTAGATCGGGTAGTTTAAGTGGATGGTGGTGGTTTACAGTAAAGTCTATGTGATGTATTTTAAGATAATATTTTAAAGCTTAAAAATACTATTTATGTCAAATATGTTATGTATTTAGATAAACATATTTACATTCAAGTGACATTTACGTTACAGTTGTAATGGTTACAGAGTTAAGTAATCAAATTTTACTCATAGTATGACTAACTGCCCGATTTGAATTTATCGCTCTTGCGTCCCTATTTTTATGACATAAAGTCTGTTTTTAATCAAAAACAAAAATAACATTAGTTCCCATATTTTTTTGTCATTTCTCATAACCTGTCAATTTAGCCTTTCGCGTTCAGAAACAAACTATAGTCTGACAAAGCCGCAGGGAGGAGTAAATTAAACTGGGGCGGTCATGTAAGGGCTACAGACGATAACGCAATAAAAAAATAAAATTATTGGAATGATCGGTCATAATATACATAATATTTTCGTTTTAGTCATTGCTTTGATAAAATGAATAGCTTAATCTCATATAGATCTTATTAAAAATTGCATTAAAAATTAGCGTTATTATCGTATGAAAACCTCAAGCCTACGAGTACATTATATGCGATATTCAGGGGAGGTTTACGCAGCTCAATCGAATAATCCCTTGATCCGGGGCACAGGGTGGAAACTTATACTTCCACCCCCTGCTCTGGCGACATATTCCGGCGCAAGGGGCATGTTTTCTTATTCATTTCTACCAATTTGAGTGCTTGTTAACCCAGTAGCCTTTGAGGATTATTTATTCAAAATAGCTTTGGTATTTCATGTTTTTTCTTAAACTTTAAGACCTTTTCATAAATTTTGCAAAAGCTGCGGTACAGTGAACGTGAAAGACATGGATTGTATTTCAAGCGGCCAACAATAGTCCAATTTAAATATAGTCTAGTCTAGGAAATAGTTAAAAATTATGGTCTGTGTTATAATGTTCCTGATTGTTTTGTATATCTACAATCTACAATAATCTACACTAATCTACACTAATATAATAAAGAGGTAAACTTTGTTTGTTTGTTTGTTAGTTTGTTTGTATGTAGGGGGTAATCTCTGGAACTACTGAACGATCTCAAAAATTCTTTCACAGATAGAAAGCTACACTATTCATGACGGACATATACACTATTACACGTGAACGAAGTCGCGCGCGTCCGCTAGTTATTGATAAAGTGCTTAGGGCATAATAAACGAGAACTTTTCTAAGTTTTATGTTTTTTGCGTTCAAATTTGATATCTTAATTAATTAAAGATCAATTCTTTCTTACACATTTACAGTTACTAAATGTGGTTACCATTTACACTGAAGTTAATAAGCATAAACTTATGTTTATTATTTCATTTAATATTTGAAATCCATAATTTAATGGATACCCACAATAAAAGCTTAGAATTATTTTAATATAGCTCATACAATAATGCAGTTTAAACCTACCTAGCCTAGTACGAAATAAATGTGACATAGTTCTATTTGCTGATGACACCTCGCTAATTTTTAAAGTTAACTGGCAACAAGAAGACCAAAGTCACATCAATAACACTCTAATAGATGTTTTAAAATGGTTCACAGCTAACAACCTTCTGCTGAACACTGCAAAAACTAAGTGTGTTAAATTTTCACTGCCAGATGTAAGACAAGTTGATACAATGATTACTTTAAATGGAGAGAGACTAGATTTAGTAGATGAAACTTTTTTCCTTGGACTTACTTTGGATCGAAATTTACAATGGAGTCCACATATTTCGAATCTTGCTGATAAATTGAGTTCTGCAGCATATGCCGTACGAAGATTCAGACAGTACACCAGCGTGGAAACTGCGCGTCTCGTTTATTTCAGTTATTTTCACAGCCTTATGTCCTATGGCATTCTGATTTGGGGTAAGGCAGCCGACATCGAAACAATCTTTGTTCTGCAGAAGAGGGCAGTTCGGTCCATCTACAACCTTGGCTCCCGTGATTCACTGAGAGAACGCTTTAAAGAAATAGACATCCTTACAGTAGCTTCACAATAAATATATGTTGTAATTGTGTATAAGCATTGGAACTTTAATTCCTTCAAGAAACTGTGTGATGTCCATCATTTCAACACACGAAATAAAAATAAGCTTTTTGTACCCAAATTCCGCTTAAAAAAAGTTAGCAAATCCTGTCTAGGGAACTGCGTGAGGTTCTATAATAAAGTGCCTGTGGATGCATGGGAATTACCTCTAAATGCATTCAAGAGGTATATTAAAAACACGCTATTGAAAAAAGCTTACTACAAAGTCGACGAATATATATGCGACGATTTGACTTGGCCAGTTCTAAAGGCGTGAATATTTAATTTAAATATCGGCTATTCGCTATTTAATTTAAATATCTTTGACTTTAATAAATAATTGTATGTTTGTGTCATTTCTAAGCATTAATCATTTTTTTATCACTTAATTTTATTCCTATTAATTATGTATGATGTCCTATTAATTTATATATTTATTCTATATATTTCTATATATTTATCTATTTATCTATATCTATATATTTTTATGTATGTTAGTTTGTAAGGTATTTATCTAAGGGCCCTTGTTGCCTGATAATAAATGATTTTGAATTTGAATTAAAGTGTAATTTTTATCTTGGAGCACATTGTGATGTTTCTCGCCAGACGAGCCGTATTCAATTTCTCTTTTGTAGTCGTACAGCTTGAGTATGTCATGCTCGCTTAAAGGGCATTGCTTACGGTGGCGTCGTTGATCGGGTCGCCACCTTCCCTGCAATATGGTTGAGGGAGACGATGGCTGAGATACGCGTCATACTCGTGATCGGGTGCTGTTTGTGGGGTCCGGACTATTCATGCTGCAAAGACTAATGTAATTCTCAAAAAGCCTAAAATTTAGGTACTTAAATGCGGTTTGATGTGGGAGACTTCATCGTGTTGTCTATTTATTTATATTTATATATATATATATATATATATATATAACTAAACATAGATATATATTGAGTTCTTATTGTTCTATTACTGATTTTGTTGGATTTTCAACAGTATTTTATTTTTATTTGACATGAATATTTTTATTCTTATATTCTTTTGACATTCGGAGACTATACACCTCCAAGTAATATTGTACAATTTGACCGTGGAGGCGTTTTACACCTCTGCTAAGCATAGATTAAGGTAATTAATTTGTTTTTGACCCTTAGAGACTATACATCTCTAAGTTATTTAGACTAAGTATTTGATCAGGGACCATATACATCCCGATTCTAATTTCTTTGACCTGGGGACCCTATACATCTCCTGGTCAATCTGTACTAGTGCCAGTTCGTTCAATATGCTTAAAGCTTGCTGTGCTATTTATTGTTATCTTTTTTTCACACTTTATGTGAACTATTGTTATGATTGTGTATATTGCTTTGTAATCTTGTTTTGAAAAGAGAAGAAAAAAAAAAGATAATCTGCTGAGTTTCTTGCGGCGTTTCTTCTCAGCAGATTCTTCCATTTTCCGAAGCGCTAGTAGATTCAGACATGTAAAAGAGCCTATATGGCCTAATTGCAAAATAAAATTTTCATTTTCCATTCATTTTTCATTTTTCATTTTACTATGTGAAATTTATTTAAATTCGATAAGGTTATTAAGGTTTAGGATTAGCCCAACATCTTTAAAAAAGTAACCTTATAGGAATTGCTGCATACGTTTAGGACATTACCCTATAAATATCTAGAAAAAGAAAGATAGGTACATCAATACCTCTATGTTTAACGTTACCCTACTATCTGGTTATATGCGTAGCGTACCCACGCCACCATTTTCCGTGTCCTTTTACTAAACCACACATCAGTCACAATTATTTCTGAATGATAAACCAGTCTAATAATATCCATACATGCGCCAAACGTCCATAACAATAGCATGGTGACATGTTTATGAGCGCTGTTCACTCGGATATATCCATGCCTACCGTACATTGGTGCTTACTTATCATGAATGAATATGAAGCTACTGGCTTTCACACGTAACTGAAATCCATCGAGCACTTCGAAGTGCTCAAAATTCAACACGCTGCTCCGTTAGCAGTAAATAATATATAAACGTGACGGAAATAGCAAATCCAAGGCCTATAAAAGTAAGTTACGCGTTACGGTACTTTGTGCTTAAAACTTCTACCTCGATTTTTTGAGTGTTTGGGGATTATAGTTAGTTTCTCATTCCGAAAACTGCATTGTTTTAAAATGAAAGTCTTCGACATGGGATCGTTTAATATAGACATCATAAAAAAGCTCACGGTCACGCAGATATTGAATATTAGGAAACCTAGATCTCAAAGGATAAAACTATAGGTCGAAATTTTTCTATGAGATCGATCTCAAAAATGAATGGGATAGAAGATTATCAGCTCAACTAGCTGCAATTTTTTCCATTGAAATACTTCACCGAAACAGATTTGGCACTATATAAATCGTATTATCCAACACTTAATAATTGTATAAACTTGGTATACTTAATTATAATACATAAGATTTCAAAAACACTAGGTACTTTCAAAACTACTAAAAAGCAATATTAAAGTTTTCAGAACTGCTGTAATACGGTTGCCTATACATATACAAATGGTGAATTTATTAAATGAATGAATGAAAGTTTTTACTATTATTGTCGACATTTCTTTTGCATGTTAGTTGTGCAATTATTTAGAAATTAATTATTTAGATTCAGATTCAGATTTATTTGTTAAAAACAAGATAATTTTACAAGTCATTCTTATACTGCTAATACATTTTAACATTTAATTACGTGTATTACGTTTACATATTAATATTGAAAAGTGAGTTGAAACTTTTGTTTTGTGTAATTATAAGTGGTTATCATTGTTTGTATTTATATGATCTATATTATTTAAAATGTAATGCTATGACCGCTATTGGTGGATCAAATAAATAAATAAAGAGTAAACTGATTACTTTGCAGGCCCGAATGCTCTCAAACAGTCATAGAATAGTAGCACACACACAAAATGCACTAATCTACAGCATAATAATTCCTGTGTGAGTTTTTTCAACTAAGCTTAATAAGAAGTAAACTGGCTGTATACATCTCCACAGTCCATTTACACTTTAATCCGCCCCATCGCATATTTAGCTCAAAGTTTTAATGGACTTACACGGCCGGTCCATCGAGTGTATACTCGTACGTAGTTTTATGTATTGCGAGGCGTGTGTCGAACGATAAGAGCCGGCGCTAGCGAGGGGCGGCACTGCCACTGAAAATGTTAACATATATATATAATATAGGTTCTCGTACCACTATCTCTGTTACTCGACATTGTTGATATTACTTATGTAGGTAGTAAACGTCTCGTAACAAAACACGTGACGGAACGCACAAGACAACTTTCATGATTTCGTATATTTTCGTTAAACAGCTCGGTTAAACAAATTCGATTTTTTTTTCAAGAAAAGTTTAGGCACAGTTTAGGTGTATCATGGATAAGTCAAATTAAAATCTTGCAAGTAGTTACATAGTGGTTCTATAAGAAAGCGAAATCTAAGGTAGTTAGAAAGCAATTAAAAACAAATTTCTGCAATTGAATTGATGTAATGGTGTACTAAGAACGCAAGCTTTTCTATCTCTTCAGTCCTTCAGTACATTTTTATTTCAATAGTTAGATAAAATGGTAGATGCGTTTTGTTGTGTTACAACTTATAAAGATAGACTCGTATAGGTACTCAGAAATAGAATAACTTGCAGCAGGTATGCAGCGAATTAACTAAAACAGCAACTAAAAGTTTAATGGTACCTTACAACATCAAACACTTACCCATGTTTGAGATCTTTCACAAATAGTAAATGAAACGCGCAACGCAATTGAATGGCAAATTTCCGGATCGCATGCAAACTGTCTGTAAGCTATATTACCCTAGAAAACGTATTGTTGTCTCTGACTCTTGGATTTTAAAACTGCTGATAGCCGAGGAATCCCCACGTCGCCGGAACAGAGACAAGGCTTCGTCATTGATTTCCCGCTGCGATCGTAAATACCACAGATGCGTTGTAGTGTACTCAATATAAAATATTTTCTCTCGTCTTTGGTCCAGTCCCATTGAGACTTAAAGTTTTCTGCATATCGAAGTTTTCATTGGGATCCAGATAGCGTCAATTTCGCAGCGTTCTTTTTAATTCATAGTTAGAACAATGAATAGAAGTATGCCAATTGATCATTTTTCTTACGGAAAGGGATAAACACTTACGTAAATAGTTTTCATTTGAAACCAACTGACGACACTTTGTTGATTAATAAATAAGACTTCTAAAGAGCCTATTTTTTTAATATATTTGTATTTCTAATCGACTTTGTCAGTACAATTTCGGCTTAAAACAATAGTAAATACCTACAGCTACTGGAGTAAACTCATTACTCTCACTTGCTCTGTTTTAAGGTCATCCATTCTATATAAAACAAAGGACACTAGCTTAACACTTTATGTCTTAAACCGCTGCTGAGTCTGACTAAGTCCAAATTTATAGCCTACTGTGCTCTCATAAGGGACAGTAAGTGTTTCTAATACCACGACCCTCGGACACTTTTGTCTGGTTGTTTACACGCTCCAGTTAGAATATCGGGGCTCTAATACCTACTATCTAAATGTCACAGAAGTTATACTGAAAGGAAGTATCAACCATCGACCTAAAACGACCAATATCTGCAATAGTCAAAAAAATATTTCAAATACCAGTTGCCATTTGGATTCCAGTAAATAATTTCACTGTAGTATAAAAAGCAATGTGCAAACAAAATGAAGAAAGTTCACTTTTTGGAATATACATTCCTCGAATCCGGCTTTACGAATCGAAGGTTCATGTGCTGCGGTGTCAGGTAACGGCCCCAGTCATTGACAATTACCTAATCATTTATGAGTAGATAAATAAATAATAAATATCTCGGGACAATTCATACCAAATAACCTAGTCCTGAACTAAGCAAAGCTTGTACTAGACAACGGATTTACATATTTATATCGATAAATACATACTTAAAAACATAAAACATCCAAGACTTCGGGTACAAACATTTCTATTCATCATACAAACATTTGCCCCTCCCGGGAATCGAACCAAATATATCCGGTCGTCAGACACGGTAACAGAATACTAAAAACGAGAGACAATAATGTCAACCACTGGTAAAAACAATTCCCTACGCGTATCAAGTATTGGTACGGTTAACTTACTATAGTAATGGTTTTCCTCAGGTTAGTCACCCACAATTTATATGGAACGTTCTCTGATTAAAAAGTGTTCTCACGTACTATATCAACTAGATGAAGTAAATAGAGAATGTTTTCTAACACTTATTTGATTGGGTTCTGAAAGAGAAATCGTTGCCTCGCTGTTCGAGATTTCTTAAGTTACATTTTAAAAACGTTTTTAGACAGTATTCGAACCCACGTCCTCCGGATAAGGGGAAATGAAGTGCCAGTGGAAACCCACCGCTTCCGGCAACAATCGTCTTACTACCGCCAATAGAATAGATCGCGAAAGGTACAAATTTGTAAAGATTCGAAATTGTGCCATGTTTGCAGTGAAGTTTTTTCCCGTTGATTGAAATCTTTCATTTCCGACGAGCCTCTGAGACCGTGTACCTTTATTGGTTGATTCTAGCTACACATACCCTTATGCCAAATTTAATAAACGCGTGGAAAATGTGTAAAAATGGAGTTTTCCTGTATATTCGTCCTTTTTATAAAATATAAAAGTTCTTTTTTGTGTGTCGGTTTTATTAAATTACAATTTTTCAGCCTTGCCTAAAAAGCCGTGCAATTCATTTCAATCATGCGGTATCCATCCAGATCAGACCCAGGTCACCGACCTTCATAAACAGCCATGACATCCGTTCAAATCGAACACACATTATTATACAGAATATCAAATCTCCACTCATGTGCCACATATTGTCGTTTCGCGTTGATATTGAACACATCAGCGGGTACGCTTTTACCACACTGAAACATTTAGCGGCACTACAGCAAAACGACGGCAAAACACTGCAAATTGGATCCATTAGCGCGCATTAGGGACCGAGCTGGTGACAGCCTGCACAACACACCTATCTTACTTACCTTAGACGTACATATATCTATGTAACCGCAGCTTCTAAGGAAAGGGAAAAGAAAATTTCATTCGAACTTGGAACGTATCCAGACGTTTGCAAGTCTGAGACAAGTTAGCAAAACGCATTACGCTAGAAGCTTTCCGTTTCCTTCTGACATAATGTTAGGTCGCGACGGGAACTGTCATTACACATGCACCTAAAGCCAGGCTAAATAGAAGTTGTGAAAATGTTTTGTCAGACAGCGGTTGTTAAAGCCGATGTGACACAAAATACTCTTGAGACGCGCTCGAGATTAAAGAACACGAAAGGTCTTTTGATCACGAACCTTTGTATACTTTTAAAGTACCTAATACTCTACAAACGAAGGTTTATTTAGAAAGTGTTGCTGTTTGAAATGTCCGTAGAAAATATTCTGACTTCTAAACGTAAATCATGAACAACCACGGCGACTCACGAGCAACAAGGCAGAATCGCAACACAGACCCGTCAACTATCAACGTGATCCAATCAACTGAACGAGTTACTTACGAATCGCGTCATACTGTATCGCTCTAATGAACGTCAGGCCTAACTTTACTGTAGGTAATGAACAATATCGAGCCGGTCTCCGCATAATGTCGCCAACAAAGTTACTTTATTTCTGCCATGAACCAGTGGAGCATGATTTCACGGCGCGCGCTCTTCACGCCTCGCGTCAGGCCCAGCTTACCGCACGTTCTGGAAAAACTTTATGAAATATGTAATTTTACCCGCACTACGTATGAAGATGGAGATAGCCGCCTGTCAAAACCATCCCTTTAGTGTTATTACGCAAGATTTTCGCGAAAGTGGCCTATTTATATCATAATGGATACGTACACAAAGAACGGAAACTCAATTCAAACATTCGGAAAGGGTTCTTTTGTAAAGATATTTTCACTTATTCATATTTCGGATTTCTTGTTTAGTTTTAAATATGATTCACTTCACTTTAGTGGACATTGAATGCTAGTAATTTATTTTTAATATAAATTCTAAACATTCCTTAAACTTACTAAATGTGCAAAACTTGACGGACCACCCAATTTAAAACAAGAAATGTTGTAAATGACCAGAAAAAACCTAAACAAAGAAAATATTTTCGCCATTAAAGTATGGTAATCATTAAAATTATATCTTATACCCATTCGCGAAGCTCCCTTTGCTCGTAGAATCCTCCAGTCGGAGAGGGAGGCGCCCGCGCCCCAGAAATAAGCCTACTGACTGTCTTTATAATCTGATACACGTGTACTTAACAAAGGCTATATCAAATAATGAAAATACTTTAGCTACAAAAAATTTAAGCATTTATATTTAGATGGCTTTAACGGTATATTTTAATTTTAAGTATTTAGTAAGTAATAGTTCTCTCAGACCCACAATAGGCATGCCTTTTGACTATTGTTAAATCACCTATCTGTGTTGAAATCAATTGTCATTTGTTAAGCGATCGTAGCCGCCCGTACCCTTCGCGAGGACTACGACCAGCAAAAATAAAAGTCATTAAAAAAAGTATTCTATAAATTCTTTAGGTTTCCCTTGACTTACCGACAAACAAATATTTATAAAATAAACTAAATTACGACGATAAATTAAAAACAAAAATAAACGAATTATCGAATGTATCATTTCATGACATTTTTATTCCACTGACAGACGATTTCTGTCGAAACTGCTACCTTTACGGAATGGTCAGAATACCTAACTTAAAGTATGTAATCGTATTTGAGACAAATACTTGATATTTAAATTTACGGTGGAACACAGTTTTCAGTGAAATGAAATTCGGCAAAATGACACCATCTGATGTTGGAATCTATGAAGAATTAAGGATATTCGATAAAAGCACTGTTTATTAATAAGTCCATTTTTAATTTCATAAAGTTACGTAAAATGTGGTTCTTTTTTCTTTCCTCATAATTAACATGTAAGAAGAGTGATTTGTGTAAAAACACCAATACCACACTAGAACTATAGGTAAGCTAAAACTAAACTACAACTTCGTTTTCTTTCAGTTGGTATTATTTTTACGGCAATTTCATTTGTCACAGTAACTGCCTATCCGTAGATATAATACAATTGATAGTTTAGCTCATCCGTCGTTTCTTTACCGTACAGTATATTTTAAAGTAATAAAAGCCACTGCGCCTATTATTATTTTTTGCTGCTTAATATTAGCTTAAGCTTAAGCAACATGCCAGTGAATATAGCCATTTATTCTAGATTTACAGCTCGCCCAACGTAACATTACATGGTTTTAAAAATAAAATCCTCGTTTCATTTCCCGCAAGCCCATTTGTTATACTTAGCGGTATTCATACTTTTAGAACGCAAGAAAAAGGTACGTAATCTAATTTTCCACCATATTTCAAGACAAATGTATCATTTGGTGAAATATGGCCCCGGCTATCTACTCGAGCGTAACCCGCTCTGCGTTTGACAGGCAAATAATAGGAAACAAGGTTTATTAAGAGGGGCGCTGTCACACCGAGAGGAACATCCATTATTATAAGTTATAACATGAAGACATCCGTCCATGACCTCTACATATAATATTACTTTGTCAAATGCAAAATGACGATACGAGAATTAATACGCATATTTAAAATTAGTTAAATCCCTCAAATTTAAATTCCAAAGAACTTATCGCACAATAATGTATTAACTTTATCAATTATTCGATAATTGTGTCAAATTATTTCCCGCGATGCCTAGACGTAAAGTAGGTATTACGCCTAGGTGCCATAACACGATAAAAAACAAATACTTCTTAATTATTGCCCTAAAATCACTAATAACGTGAATTCGTCCCGTTGTTTCATTATACTTGTACTTAGTCTTAATTATACCATAATAATACGTAGTCAGTACCCACAAAGAAAACTGCCTTCTAACAAAAGAAACCTCACTTTTTTGAAGTAAATTTTCATTTTCTGTACATAAACATATCCCTGAGGGCGTTACCATGGTGTAACAAGAAACTTCGTTAAGTAAAGCACTTTCCGAGCTTTCTTGTGGCTCAACTTTGATATTTATTTGTTCTCATATTTCATATAATTTTATAGACCCTTTGTTATTGTTAAGAAATGTCGGTTTGTCCAGGTTTATCTGTATAAATTATACTTTGATTGACAAGCTCTGTCTGAAAATATATTTGTGGGTCAAAAATTTATATTCAAAAATACTTTCGTTTATGTTGATGATTGAGGATGTCCAGAAGCTGGCGAACCGTCAATATTCTTTCTTAACACTCATACTTACATTAATACTACAAACGGATCACTCACGCATTTGAATATGTCCAAGTGTCACGTCACGGTAGTTTTCTGCTCATACTTATTTATTTGCATTGCAGTGCGTGGCCGTCTTACTTTTAAATGTTCTTATAAGCCATAGAGGGATCACTTCAAGTGTGTCTGGGGGCGAGGGGCGTAGGGGGGCTGAAAATTACAAACTTTTCTAAACTTTGTGTTTTATTCATAGGTTTTATTGTAGCTCACACTCTATTAAGTCTACGCTTGTTTATTTTGACCAAGATTTCCTATTTAAATAACTTTTACTGCTCATTTCTGAATATGAAATCCAAATTCCAGGCCTGGCCTGGTTTGAATCCAATTTAGCGTGATTTAATTCCACATTCACGACGTTAACCGACAGCCGTCAATGCCGAACCTCACCGCTCCAGGGCGGGTTTCATTAAGGTTCCCAGCCGGAATAAATTCCGCAACTGTTTCTGTGACGTTGGGACTGGATACGTCACATTTGTTCAAGCTGTTCACGCCAATACGCGAAGATTGGCTTAAACTTTAGCGAGGAACTTATATTGAAATTCTAGCAGAGTGCAGCGGTGTGTGTGCGGTTCAGGGTCTTCAGTGGACCGCAAATAACAATGCAACCGGTTTCAGGAACAGCCTCGTATATTGTAATAACAATCAGGAATGCACAATACATTCATTACGTCGGATTTAATAAGATTAGGTTTGCGAGAAAAAATTAAGATGTAACACGAACAGAGTTCGATACGGAAGTAGAAAGAGACACAATGATGTTGCCAGCATTTCACTCAGGAAAAATACGTACAAAATCATTGCCAGTTAATATTGCTGGCCTTATAAGGACATACATTAACAAAAATAATTAAATTTTGTATATGTATACAAAAGGTCTAACTGTTTGTATCTTGGCTACATTGCAAATGGTATGGTCACAATATGCTTACGCGACAATTCTCGTCGATTCAACATCCCACATGGCCAATAACTCTTTAGGCGACTAAAGGTATAGTCGACCAAGAAATTGCTTGCTCAGTTTTCGACCGTATTACAAAGGGATAAAGTTCAAAAGTAGTCAAGCAAATACTTGGTCGACTATACATGCTGAGTTTCGGCCTTTGCGATGTTCCCATCATGGGGGATAGTGGCTTCGACGAGCAATGTCTATATTGTTATAATTATTAAACACGTATTTTAATCAGGCAATTGTAATGTTATTAATTCTATTTGCGAATTTGATACAGGCCAGGCTTGGAACAAATAATTTCATTCATTTTCATTATTCTCTGTATCCGGCTCTCAAAAACATACTTCCGTAAATAAGTTTTACACTATTTACAAATGTTAATGAAAACAGTCGACGTATTACGGTTTTCATTTGGTAGGCATTCGTAAAGCAAGGGACGCAAAGTTGGTAAATTTTGCAGAGACGCGTTTTCACAAAGTAATTTAGGTAGGTTCACTCGTACATTGCCCCGTTCTAGGTACCAATAAAAAGGTCAACGCCCGCATTCCTATGAAGGGCTTTGTTTCATGTCCACACAATAAAATATGTAATGTAGAATTATGTTCAACAATACGCGTATTAACTCCGACCAGTTTAATTACTGTATGTACAGTCAAGGAACTTAATTCCCTACCCATTTCGTTGAAATATCGTCTGACATTTGCAATGCATTAAGGTCGATATGTCAAACTAACGTCTTGCTCTATAGCTCTTATGGTGACAGTTTGCTATATGCTATTGAACCTTAGGTGGGTTGGAAAATAAATTCCTTGACTGTACGCTCATTAATGGTCCTTGCCTGTGTAAGCTCTCAGACTTAAAAAAGAAGTCAAAGATGTGGGAATTCAAGCTTGTTTCACTTACATACAATTTACAAAAGCATTCAGGTATTTGTTGTGTTTATTAATAACTTGTTCGAGCAATGTATAATACTATCAACTAGCAGAAGTTAACAGTAAATGTCTTCCTTATAATTTCTCTTCTTCCTTCTTCTACTACTTTTCTTCTTTCTTTCTTGTTCTTGCTTTTCGAGTATTTTTATAAATATTTAGTTTAGTTTATATTTTGCTATGCTTTGCATAGTTTAGTTTTGGAAATTAAAAAATCAATTTTTCTATTTTTATTTTAATTCTTAGGCATGCCAACAACATGCTACAAAATCACGGCTAAATGTTAATCTTACGGAGAATACAAAACGTTATCCTCGTTGGTACGGAGAGCGTTTTTATGACTATACGTCTTCTAAACTTCCTACCTTAATCTAAAAATACCTCGCCAACAAATTCAAAAATCGTAAACCTAAGCTCTACATCATTTACTTGAAGACGAAATACTGGGTCTATACCCAGTATTCTGTCTTCAAGTCAATAAGAAAGTGTACAGACGCACAGACGTACTGAGTAATTCTAAGTTCGGAGTTAAACATTAACTTGGAAGCTATCTGCCGATGATGAAGTCTGAGCAGTTCCTTCTCAAATAATTAGGTAGGTAAATAAAGTACAGCAACAACGTAAATTAAGCGTTTATCTTCGTCGTAAATTTCCGCTTTTAAGTCCCTTGGTAACTCTACTGTAAAACATTTTCCCTTAGGTAATTCTACAAAATTGTGAAGTGAAAATGTAATTGTTTAAAACTTGCGTGAGGTAAAAACGTCTAGTTTAATAGGTATATACGCGTACATGAGTATTTTACTTCCTAGGTTCATATTGCTACTTTTTTGTTATTTTTTTTTCTATCCGTAAAATAGTGGTAGAGCTACATTGTATTTATTTATTTAATCTTTGTTGCACAAACTTTAAAATAAAATGTACAAAAGGCAGACTTAATACCTTAAGGCATTCTCTACCAGACAACCTTTAGGAAAAGCTGAAAAACATGTGGGTAGTGCAACTACTTATACTACAAAGTATAAGAGATAAGTTAAGAGATAATAGATAAGTTGTAGCTAGTTGTTGATTACAGATCGAATGGGACGGCTCCACTGGGGTAGTGCCACACTCACAGAGTAACGGCGTTTAGTAGTAGCATACTTCTGCATTTCGTATATGCTAGTACTTCAATAAAATCAGAAATCTTCTGATTCTGCGGTGGTTTCAGTTTTCATTAAAGGTCAATTTAATCATTAATCATTCCATTTGTGGGAAGTACCGGGTGAAAACAAAAAAAAAGAATATTGTTTTTACCAGTAGTTAACATTGTCTCTCATTTCTACGCATATGATTCCGTATCTTCTCATCAATTTATTGGTTCATAGTCAATGACTGGGACCGTAACCTTATGCATTAAGTATTTATTACAAAAAAAAAATACAAAAATGCTGTTATTTGTAGGCACATACACCTAAACTGGAATAGCTGTACACATTCCACTGTGAAACTCAAGAAACTGAAATCTAAACTATACATCAGGTTTCCCAAAGCTATATTCATAAAGAATGCTCACAATACGAATATACAATAGAAGAATCAGAGCATAACAACGCCGTTTAAAAAATCCATTACCGCACGTAGGCAATAGAAAACACGTTTTATGCCCGTCGCTTACGACTGTAAAGCACTAGGTATCACCCCCTCTTGTCTGCCGGAGGGGGGGGGGGTATTTATCCCACCCCCTTTATAATCGATTGACTCTCGCTGTCGCCTGTAAAGCTCTAGTCTCATTATAGGTTCAAAATTAACATTAATATCAACTATCTACAAATAAATTCCACAGGGAAGATATTCTTCATTTGATTGGAACTGTCAGTCACATGGAAAAAATAACTTTTATAAAAAAGTTATTTTTAATGCTGTCTCTGTCAAAATATCCAAGTGGACGAGGTGACCAAAACATTTGAAAAAAGACTCTTTTTGGTTTTGCACAAAAAAATTAGCTTTGCTCTTTCAAAGCCTTAGTGTGTTGTCGTGTTGTAATGTCTAAAGTTGACTCGATTTTTCATTGTCGATTTTGATACGAATTACCCTTGAGGAGATTTATTAGCCAACAGCCAATTAGCCAAATGCTAATTTATGGCAAGAATAAAAGTGTTACGGTTTCACCTTGGTATACGGTTTTATACAGGTCTCCCCTAAGGCATATTTAGGCTTTTGAGAGATTTACATCACAAAAAAGAATATGGGTCTTGTTTTGCCCTTTTTAATTATTTTTTTAAGACGTCGGATTTATTAATGTTTTATTAATTTAAATGTAGAGAGTTTCGCATTGTGGACACGCCTTAAGGCTTTCGGGGAAGATGCCGCGCAAGCTCCCCACGAGTGGCGCTAAACACCGTCCTCGAGCCGATTAAAAAAGTAATCGGCGGGCGACAATTTCCAGATGAATCGGAAATTCCGCCTAATGAAAATTGATGCGTATCGGAAACGGGCCGATTTACCGCTAACGCTCCCGAGAGAGAGAGAGAACTACACTTTCTGCTCATAAAACCGCAGCGCGTTATCTGCGTATCCTCGCGATATTCAAGGTAATATTTTTATCATTGTTTCCCGAAGCTGACGTATTTAATATTAAAATTCCAACCCGCTCTTAAAGTAATAACCGTCGCGATCATCCGTTCTTACTCAGCTATTTTTATATTTCATTAAAACTTCAGAAAAGAAGGGGTATAATCCGGGTAAGAAAAACGTTGGAAAGTAAAAGTGGGGATCTCGAGCGAAGATTAATGCGGCGCACAGCGGAGTAAATCGGCGGAATTCATTAGCTTTATCCTTGCCCTGGGGTGCTTTGTGTGACGGGGAAATAGGAGGTTCAGTGTGGAACTCATTTGATTGGGTACCTGTGTAAATATCTATCGGCACATCGGCTAAACCGGAGCGTGAAGCATCTGCCCTGTCCAAATATAATTTACTTTTTGAAGACGCAAGAAGTTCGGACAGAGCCACATTGAATAGCCAGTTGCTGGTTGCAGTATAAATAGGCCGGCTTGGCCAGAGTAGTACAACACTCGCACAGAACACCAGCGTTCAATTACTTGCATTTCGTACGGTGAGTGAGACACCCGGAGGTTCATAGTCAGAAACGCCGATATTAAATCAGGGCATCAGTATAGGTAACAACGAGAGTTGAGGTGAAGGACACACGACTGCAGATCGCCAAACAAAACGAAACAAAATTTTTAAAATTCGAATAAAACACTCCATTACACACATGACATGCAGAAGTGTGCGTGATCTCAACTCTCGTTGCTTTACCTATATTGGGGCCATGTAGCGATTTCTAGTATGCGAGTTGCATTTACATTGCGCGGCTCGATCAATTGACGGATCACATCATACCTCGGTAAGCCGCAATGTACTACAAATCACATGCGAGAACTCATACCATGGAAATAGCCCCTTAAATTGCTGCAAAACTCAGTACAACCATTCTAGGGCTAGTCGTCCGAACATTGCGAAACTCCCGCAGCCAGCAGACACCCGCCGCTAATGAGTCGTGAAAATTTAAAAGGGAACATCCTAAGAGAAGACTAAAGCCTAGGAGCCGATGATTAACCATTGTGCTTCGCTCACAAAAGGGACAATTAAGCCTTTTCGTTTCGCTTGCACAGCGTACCGCCAGCCTCTTTGGCAGTGAAAGCAAGATCGTGTCGCGAATATCCTTCACAAGCATAGCTTTGAAAGTAAGAGACATATGTGACGTCCCGCGTATAACCCTGATCCTTGTCTGTTCGTAATGGAATGAGAAGTTTCTGACGCTAATTCCCGTAATGTTCCGACGCCCATTTGACGTTCCTTCTCGGCTGGAAGCCTAACAGCCTAACTTTGTATTAGTCGGCGAGGCGCTAGGCTAGTCACGTCTGAGTCTCATACGGCTACGCATGATTCTAATTTGATTCCGACTTGATTTATGATCCGTTCCGTTACCCGTCACGTTGAATTTCACACTTTATTTTTCACACGAAAATTAAATTTACCCCGCTCTGAAAATGAAACTCCGCGCCGACTTACACTTCAGTTTACTTTACTAAATGTTATTATAGAAGGATTTTTGTAAAGGTAACATAAATGTTCCTAGCTGTGTTTATTACCTCGTCCTCCTACCAAATTTATTACATATTAGCTTAATGAAAATGTAATTAAATTGAGGTGTTCTCTGAGTTTTTCGTGCCTATAAAAGAAAACGTCGAACTGACCAAATTACTTTTGCTGACATTGACTTCAAAGAAGATCTGGCAATAGAAGAGTTCGCAACGCAAGTGACTTCGTATTGCTGGGTAGTTAGGCCACTACATAATATTTATTGAAATAAAAGACAATTAATAGATTCAGGCGTTACTTTGCGGAGGTCCATATCAACAAACTGGAACAAATTACCTTGCTACTCCGCGTGGTTTCGCGGAGTAGCAAGGTAATTTGTTCCAGTTTGTTGAAATAAAAGACATTAGTCGCTATTTTTAATATAGAATAGGAAGATGGTAAGTGATCACCACCGGCCACAGACACCTGCAATACCAAGTACCAATCCAGAGGGCTAAGATGAAACACCTCTTGCGCCAGTAATTTTTGCCGGCCAGAACACAACAGTGCAAGCATGTCTGCTAGCGGCTGGATTAGCGGGCAATATGGTGTTAGCGATCCGAAACGAAACTTCCACAAGGTCCTACCACCCCCAAAAACTCCCCGCTTAGAGATAAGATCCAGTTTGAAACCTTCAACTACCTGCTTGTGATCTCCTGCGAATAAGAATTCTTTAAAGACACCTAATAAGCCGCCTTTCAAGTTAAGGTTTGCAGTTGGTAAAGGATCGCGTATTCAATTTCAATCTTGATGCAGTGGAATAAGATCTGAGCGTTTCATTCCAGCTGTTACCAACACTACATACAAGGAATTCCAAGCGCTCCAAAGAAGTAAGCTTCTTTTCGGTATAGGCCGTATGAATGACACTCGCTTGTTATTTTTGGTGCACGTTTTAAGACTAATGAGATTTTATGTTTCATCACCCTTCTACAACCGGCGCGACATTGGACGAGATATTTCATATAAATGCTAATTTTAACTAGATTATTCCGTGCTAAAGCGCGCTATCATTTTCAGCCTATAGTGCGTGATATCGTCTCGTAATGATGTTCTACCATCTATTTTGGCTAATTGACGTTCAAAATCGGCCGTTTTTTAATCATTTGTGGCTAGATTTTAACCAATATTTAAGTATTGTTACGCAACTTAAAAAGAGTTGAGCTGTTTAAAAGTGGTTTTCTCAACTATAAATTTGCTTTTGATTTGACCACAAATGTATGAACAGCATGAATGTATTTATTTGCATGCACTGGCTCTAAGCTTGCTCCACAATATCTGACCTGGTCGGATACGTATTACCACAGGGTAATAACTATGCATACAGAGCTCACACTCCAAAAACCCTGGGAGGGTAAAAGTGGCACAACTGCAAAAAATGGCCGACTTTACGAGCATAAAATATATGAGCGCTGAAAATAAAATGGCGAGCTTGTAGGGTCGTGTCCGATTGCGGGATAACAATGGAGAAAATATAGCGTTTCGAAGGAAAAAAACCGCTGGAATTCATACGGAATGTCTTGTTGTGATATACTTAGGGAGCCGCTGGAGCGAAACATTTTGATGGATGAATTAGGAGCGCATTACATATGAGAGATAATCGGCGGCGGAATTTGGGTCCAACCATGTGTGTTGGGTTGGGCTGTACAGAACAAAACGTATTAGCGAAAAAAAACACGTATTTTAGCTAATTCTAATTTGGTAATTCATATCTTCTGGCGTAATAATCCAACCTATATGCGTCCCACTGCTGGGCACAGTCCTCCTTACAGTAAAAGGGTTTGGGATTTAGTGTCCACGCGGACCATTGTGCATTGACAACCTCTCACGCACCAGTAAATTGCGCCGCAGAGGCACTTGTAACGGTTGCTATTAAATGAATAACACTAAATTAACCATCATCGTTTTCTTTCTCTCTTTCTTCAACAAGGACATTAAGTTAAGTACTCAGCCCTTTGTAGACATTATTATTTTGTGATATTTTATGACTAGATACAGAATCTTGTATTCAATTCCTTATTATTTACATGTAACACTACTCTACCTATTTGAAATTTAGCTCTAGGAATAATCCTGTTGTGTGTACACAAACAAGTTCTACGAGTATATCTGACGTTAGGTACACACCCGGAAGCCAACCTACGTATTTCGCAACATAAACAATATTAGCGAATTTTCCGCCTGACCAGGTCCCGACCGAACTCGGCGGCAAATGACCCGTAAATGTGCGGCTTCTTTTTTTCATTTGAATTCGGTGATCAGAGGACGGAGTTTTATATCTCGTTCACATCATAAAACTTTCAAATTAAAAGACGAACTTTCTCGAAACAAACGAGACAAGTTATTAAACTCATGTTTCTTGAGTAAGTTGAGATTGGGGGCGTGTTTTGTTTATTTTGGTTGTATGTACTTTGATGAAATCAATCAATTTTTTTTGTAGTCTTTGTTTTTGCGCATAACCCCAAAGGGAATCAAGTTTATTATTTTTGAAATTTCTGTTCTGAATTAGAAAAAAGTTATCCGGAGGAGAACCAATGTAAGAGATACATAACGCGAAACTTATTAGTTGAAAGCTGACGCAGTTGGTTGAAGAGTTAACGTGAAAACCTTTATATACTATACAGTAACTAATGATGATCCTTCTTTCGCAGTACCTACTGACACTGTCTACACAAAACAACGCCGACATAAGTGTTGGCCGCCGCTCCAACATAACACACACATTGCAATTAATTACAATGTATTATAAACATCAAGTCGCCAAAATTACGGCTTTTAAATAGATTAAAAACTTAACGCGCAAAAAAGGTTTAAGTACAGCTCTAGCGTTTTAACTTTCCCGGCACTCTGTCGTATAAAACTTTATTATTGGAGAATCCATCTTGTCAATTGGCCCGTGTCCTGGCGCCCGGGCGTTCACCCCGCCTCGAGCCACAAGATATTTTCACAAACAGGAATTGGAAAAGTTTCGCCACTTCACGCCTCCACATTTCCAAGGAGTCCCTTTCTAAGTGATGTTTTTATTGTAAATGACGGCTTGACTGTATATATTGGACTGTACTGGCCACATTTCCCAAAGGGACGCTGACACGAGCCCGGTTATACGTATATTTAGCTACTGAAATACATGCGGCACCATTATGTGTTTTATCGCTGGTGTTCAGTCGGTCCACCTTTTACATTTCCGACGTAGCATAACCACAGTTACTCAAAAATTCCATCTTCAAGTCTCCCAGTCGTAGCAAAGGATGTCACAACTTATTGTCTAATTAAAGCCGTGAAAAAGTTTGTCTCTACGTATACTCTTTGCAGTATGTGGGAACGAGGGTGATGGTTACGCGAAGTTTTCCGCGAACCTGTTTATGAACTCTTTGAGCTACATAAGTACTCGCAATCATTTTTCACTCAAATCGGATTTCATTTGCATACATATGAAAGACGTTGGAGCGAAGATAGTACGATAACGTAAATATAATAACGTGTTGCAAGCTGTATCGAGCCTGATTGCGTTAGGGCTGCCTCCGGGAATTAGATGGAAATACCCTCTGTCGGACGGCGGGGCGTAATGGAGGATCGCTCTCCAATCAATGTTAACAGTATTTTAAAGAGTGTTGGTTTCGGGAAATGAGCTTGGACGTGCCAGTAAATTATAATATAGAATGATCAGAGTCGTGTTTTTCCGAATAATTCGGCTAATGTTGTAAGTACTAGAGGTTTTGAAGCAATCGAATAAGTAAATAATATGAATATGAATTCTCTTTAATATGGCCCAATATCTTTCGTACGATTAATATTATTTCTGTTTCCTCCCTATACGTTGTCTGAACCGTTTAGGGGGATCCTGAGAGGAAAGGAAACCGTTAATAAAGCGGAAGCAGGTCCTGTTTAATCTTAACGCCTCTTTTACATGAGTACAATAATAGTAAATATATACACTACGACCCAAATGTAAGGCTATGGAAATATTAGATGAAAGCCACGTAGCGCAAGTAATTTAGATGAATATTTAATACATGAATAACGCAGGTAACTCAAGATAAAAAGTACCTATCAATGAATATTGTTAGTACCTACCGTTATTACATTTATAAAGTGTTTGCCTTTAAATTGATAAATAAACATATAAAATAACAAATCGTTTAATGCCACCACAAAAAAGGCACAATTAGGATAAACTTAACTTAAAATTAAAGAACCCCTAGAGAACTACAAAACAACAAACAGAACAATAATTATTAACAACAAACCAACAAAAAAGAAACAGAAACAGACAACAAGAAGAAACAAAATAAACAAGAATTAACTTATTTCTTTTTGACTGTTTGAAATGTGTCTAAAGTACATATGGCATTGGCTACGAATGGTGATTGACTGTAAAATTTTAAGTTATAATCATATAATTACATTGATATATTTTTTAATCATAAATTACTGGTTTGTTTTATTTAATCTCTTAATTACGTATTATTTTTTTTTCATTGCTTTACAGGCTGCGCGTTCTCGTTATATTTTTCAGTCGACGATTATAAATTTAAATTGTGAAATCATTGCGTGTTTCGATCCATCTATTTTCTGTTCGCGGCTGAAAGCGCGATAAATAATGATTGATTGGCCAATTTCATTTTAAATTGAAATTTCAGAACACAGGCTTTATAGTTAATGCCTACATTAATTCGGCTTTCATTAAATTTCAATACCCTACGTCCATGAACTACTACCAATTTGACTTTTTTGTTTGTTCTTGGTTCTAATATTGAACACTGGTTTTCCATTAGGTTTACGATACGGCAGTTAGTCTTTTAAGTAATAAAAAATACCACGGCTCGTAAAGTTCTCTTTGTTACACACTAAAAGCGGTAACTCAGTCGATTTTTAAAGATTTAAGTAAGTACACTTTTCTTCGAAGCCTACCAAATTGAACGTCTCTTTAATAAAGTTTTGTTGTTCACTTTATGCCCGGTGTGATTAAATAAAAAGTTAAAAACATTGATTTCTTACATAACTATCTAGTTGGCACAATTACTCGCAAATACTTAATTTCTGTCATGCAAGTATAGGTTGTAAAAGTTCAAACAATTCAAACGAGGCTACGGAATCTAGTTTGTCAGAACAAGGACAATATACTTGGAAAAGAATTTAAGCTATTTTAACTATCAACTCGCCTTACTATAGTGGGTCAGCCAAGAACTATGTCAGTTTTGAATTGAACCAAGTAGCACACTTAAGCACTCTATAAGCTGTACATCAATAAGCTGAATAAGAAAGAGAAATAAATCATTTCGATTTCTAAGCGGAATAGACGTGATCACCTTAATACAGCTAGGTACTACCTATAGCGCTTATGCGCTATATTATTTGAATAGAGTTTTAAACAACCAAATTTCAAATTACCAGATATAAGAATTTGAAATTCTATTAATCAGGTCTACTCGTATAAGTACATTTTATGGATTATTTCTATTACGTAGTCAATGATTATTAAAGTCTCTGTACAAAAACTTACTGACGAGTTAGCGTAGGCAGCCCTATAACAAAGCTTACATGTACGAAACTGTAAGGGTAATATATTTTTCCCTTTACATTCTATCCGATTGAGTACAAGTACTACATATATACTTAGCTATATTATTACATATTAAGGTGCTGAATGGTCCAACTATAGCTAAAGAACAACATATGGAAAACTTAAGGTGTCTAGGTCTAGACAAGGTGACGTTCTGTTAGCGTAAGCGTTAGTAGACACGACAACATGTACGGACTAGACGTAAGGGAGCGAAAGTAAACGTCAAAATGTGTCGATCATCAATGTCAAACCCATACGTTGTGTCCTTTGTGGTAGCGTTGACGCTGACAGAGTGTCACTTTGCCTAGACACCCTGGAGATCTACGAGTAGACCGGAATGTCCGTTGCGGATCTTCACCTGAACCTTACGCTTACTTCATCAGGCCCGCATTATGGCTGCACGCCTAATTTCATACAATGCGATTACATCCATTAAAGATAGAATCCCAGTTTCCCCTGACGATGTCTACGCCAATGGGTAATCAGAATGTATCGAGAGCCTAAGCCGCAATATCTGAATACCCGCTCTTGATTAAATCCGCCGGTTCGTTGAACTACGACATTTGATTACCATCCGATCGTTTACTCCAAATTTAATATCTACCTCGCATAATGTTTGCCCCAATTTAATATCGAGTTAAAACAATAGGATCACGAGCCTCTAAAGACACGGGTTTATGGCTCGTCTGATTAGATAACTGCCTGGCTCATCTCTAATTTGCTTTGATATTTGCGTGTAGATCATTATCGCGACGTTTTTCGCTTTGTTGACAACAGTTGCGTATTTTATAACTGTTTCGCTTTCCAAGAACAATAGGTATAATAGCAGACATAAAATCCTCAGTTATCAGAAGCCGTGTAAAATTTAACAAACCTGACACAATCTGCGATGACGCAAAAGTTCGATTGCACGACTTTGGCACCAATCTCAACGTACAAATTCAATAAACAGTTGCAAGAAGTTTTATGTATTTGCATACCTTTAATATGTATAAAACATGTACACCTAAGTAATTGCGTATTTCTTGGTTACTACCGGCTATTAAAAAAACCAGACATCACAAATCCAAAAAAATGTTAGCAACATAACTGCGCAGACTGGTCGCTATAGCTTTAGGTTTCCACACAGGCAGCTCCGGAGACCTAGACCGGAATATCCGATGCGGATTCCCACCTGACAGGGGATTTGTATGCAAATGTGCGCACTCAACTCGGTTATCCGTGTTTTCTAAACATTTCAAGCCGTAACCCGACAAAATACGTCTTGCTTTAGATTTACGCGGCCGGCAGCTGGAGCCTGCTACAAATTCGAATGCATTGTCCAATTCCCACCCCAAGTTATCGCACCTCATATATTGCGAAGCGCGGTTCCGTGCAGGTAATTGTGATATACGCTCATGACTCTATAACCATGCGCTTGGACGTGCTCTTGGCAGCTCTGCGGGATATTTTGTACCCGTCTTGCCGAAATGAGGATATGGAAAATGTACACATCTTTAGAAGGAAGGCACTTAAATAAGACACATCTAGTACGTCAACTTTCTCGTGTCTTTAACCTACATTTAAATCTAAATCTAAATCTAGAATCATACCACACACAATACATTTTTACTTGTACAGTCAGCAACGGAAGTAGGAACACTCGACAAGATCGAAAAGATTTACACAGGCTCTTACTTTCTTAACAAGACAGTCATGTGTAGATCTTTTTTAGCCCCTTTGGCTGTGTTCAGCTAGTTTTTGTTTTTCTTTAAATATATCAAACTTTTTTAAGAAGTAAATCACAAAAAAAAATTCGAACTTTAGAGGGTCGTACTTAATTATCTATGTGAAATAGCAAAAAAAAACATAGAGACGCATGTATTTTTAACACTCTAGCATATCCAAAAATCATTGCGTTTGTGACACAATTCAGGGAGCAAAAAGGAGACAACGTTTGTGTGGAAAATTGGCTGCTCTCATACCCTCGTAAAAGATTATTCTATCAGCCGTAGTAGGTACTTTCCTATATATTTCTGAAATAAATAACATCAAAAACGTCCTATGTGTACAAAAATGAGAAACTAGCTTATAATTTAACACAGTCGTTTAATAAATTAGCTAAAAATATGCTAGGTTAAATTAAAGGGCAAAATGGCTCATTATTCAGCACTGAATTAATTTTTGCTCGTTCAGTTCATTACCTATTCTGTACTTCAATTAAAAGGCAGTTCAAGTCCCGCAAATGAGTGCACTACATTATTATAGATCATTGGATTTCAATCAGTGGCCACCGCTAAACGGTTCTTGATTTTTAATAAAGGACTTATTTGGAGTTAGAGTCCCACTAAATTTAGATCTAATTAGTTTACTAGTAAAGTCTGAATTTAAAATGCTATCGAAATGGATGTTAATTCCTTTCCAAAGTCACATTTTGAATGCGCAGCGCATGGTTAACGCTACAGATCAAGCTTTTACGAGAAATATTAAATCCTACTCCATTGGCCTACTTTGAAAATTTTAGACCTGAAATATTACATCTAGACCACAATTAGAAGCGCTCAAAATTACTTTTTAAATACTCGTATATCTAAAAAAGTAGTTGACCAAGAAGATAATTGCCCACTTTTAAACCTTATTCCTTTGAAATACGATCTAAAAGTAATCAAGCAATTTTAAGTAAAGTAGCAGTTTTTATTCTTACCTAACTTAAGTATATGTTTATATCTATAACGGTGTACAGTCAGCTGCCTATATTATCTACACAGTCGAAGTTATCAAAAAAATCCAACCAATTCGATTGTCAAGTACCTAAGTATAGGTCGTTCATAGTCGCTGGCACCGAAAATGTATGAAAAGCTATCATTAATTTCATAGACATTCGTTGCCAGCTTTTATGAATCAACCTATACTCGTGTATATCTTTTTGACCTCTTTATGTGTTCTACATCACTACTCTACGAAGTTAAAGCTACCTACATACTTAACTTTTTTTTCTGAAACGAGTTACAAACATAATAGGTTCAGTTGATTACTGTTAAATCATTAACCAACCGTGAATCATTCCATCGGGCGTTAATTTGATGAAATATAATCGAAACCCGACCAAATCAAATAACTCATTAACCTCCCCCTGCCCCTCCCCAACCCTCCCCCTCTTAATAAATCAGCCGCCGTCTTAAACGCCTCCTTTTTATCTGCTTAATTAAAAATGGTCTTATTTCATAAACAGATACAAACTTTCTTAAAATTTTAATATTCCGGCTGTTAAAAGTGGCTGAGCTTGTATAACTTTATATAACTTCGCCTAATGTAAATGAAGTTAAATTAAACCGAAGACAATACAAGACAACGAAGCGTCTGAAGTTAGGAACAATTGTTTTGACAAACCTTTGGAGATCCAACACGAAAACAAGTAAACAAACAATCGCTCTCCAGAAACGTTATGAGTCAAAGTATACTGTATCAGCTTAATTAAAACATTGTTACCACCGTACCTTCTTTATCATCTTCATCTTCTTTATCTATTTACATAGTTTAAAGTAAAATCCTTATTTTTCCTGTCTGTCCTAAGTTTTTATAGTGTATCAGGCCCACCTTCTCCTACCCGTAAACAGTACCTAATCATTACCTAATCCAGAAGCGCGCATTATTCTTCCCCTTCGTACTTTAGTTCATATCTGTATCTACTTACATTATCCGCCATACTAAACTCATTGGTTCTATTTATTATTTCATTTTATTCTGAATCTTAATATTTATCGCCCAACTAACAATTTTTTTAAATTATCATGAGATTTTTTTGGCATTTTTATTTTACGTTTCTATACCTAATCTTAGTTTTTTTTCTTTGCTTGTTTTTTTCACTTGAAAATCTTAAATTGCAAATTTCTCATATTTTGTCATTTAAAATGTTATAAGAGTATATGAAATTGCCAAAAAGAAGTAAATAAATCTAATCTAATTCATACTGACACTTATGCAGTTTCAATTTTAGCATTTTCTTCTAATCAGTTCTTAAATATTTACCCGCTGAGAGTAAGGTAACCAAAGTAAGTGTTACCGTCGAGCGTCGAGGCTCTCGCCGGCCATAAACTATAGCTCTCCTGTGAATTTATGAGGTTTTTTGCCACACCCCGTCCAGTCTTCCCGCGCGAGTAATATATCGGGGGCCGTATTTTAATTACTGTTTCATGGCCTTGTTGGTGTTTTATACATTTTTGTAGCAGTTTTGCGTGACAAACGCAATATTATTTAGTTTACTTTTTTTTCGTGAATTGGAAATGCATCAGATTTTTGATTTTCAAGCGATCGATATTGACATAAAACTACCTACCTACACCAGGAAAAACTGAGCGTTTTCGTTTTTTTTTTATTTATTCAAGTTGCATTTTTTTTTTTAATGTAAACACATGCAGCCAGCGAAAACCGGAAAAAATATCTGTGGTTGCGATAGATACTCCAAAGTCATTCAACTGAGTAGTAATAATAATTAACCTGCACCTTTAACCCTGTCAATCTTTAACAAAGCTCTCTAATAAGTATTTTTCATTACTTACTTCATAACTAGCTGAAATTCTGCCTGAACCTCTAGAACTGAAATGAATCTTCAACTTGCCCTTGGCTTTTGTCACGGCATCCAATAGAAGCCGGGGAAATTCAAAACCACACACAGCCCGCCAATCTCGCGTGGAGCAGAACTTGTAATCTCACTTCTAAATAATTAAAGGGAACAATAGCTCTGTTTTCGGCCATTGTCTGCGAATGACACAACTTCTGAAGGCTTAACTAATAACGGAGTGCGACGAAATTTTCTTTAATTAAATTCTTGGCGTATTTTCAGCGGCTGATTCCGAAGTTTGAAAGAAAATTTATATTTGTTGGTAGGTTTTATAGATGAAAACCAACGTCGCATTGTTGTAAGTGATGTACATAGTCGATGTTAATGTTGATCATTTGCTTAAAATTTAACCTCCATGTTCCCCATAATTTATCACATATAGATGGTAATACTAAAATTCGGATTTGTAGTGCTGGGCTTGTGTTGAGATAAGTATTATTTATTATGATAATCAATCAGTGTAATTAAGTGTTCCCGCTATTATAATAGACTTGCTACCTTCCCTGGCTTCACACGGGTGCAGTTTATTACATAAACTTAATTAGACCTTATTGTATACAAAAAAACTTTCGTAATAAAATCTCTGAATTATGGGTGTGTCAAAACCGTATCAAAATTCGTTGCGTGGTTTAGAAGGAGTAAGCCGCCGGACATATGAGATAGACAGAGGCAGATAGCGACGTTGTTTTGTACTATGTAAAGATAAAGATAAAGATAAAGAAGAAGATACCTCACCAACTTTCGACCTGCTTTCAAACAAGGGGGTACAAGACATACAATTCTAAGCTTGCTCTGAATTGTAATAACTGGATAACAACAAAGTTTCAAACTTATGCTCATTGATGCAAGCGCGGAGAGACAAATAGATTGATATGAGCCGATTCGTGAGGATAACAAGCTCAAGTTGGGCTTGTTGAGCCAGCCTATCTTTTGTCGGCTAATATCTATAACTTTCCACTCGATTCGTTCCAGCCCATCGAGCTTTCTGCAATTGCACCACTTAAATCGATTACTTATCAGTTTTCATACAGTTCGATTGAATAATTTAATTCACCAAGTTGACCGTTAAAACCATCCCATTACGGTCAAACAACAAAACGAGCGGCAAGCTAATTCGATCGCGCCGCATCGCTCCTACACTTAATTAATTAGTATGAAAACTCCGTGGGTGGGGATTCTCAAAGCGCTCGATAATAAGGTGAGCGGGAATAGAATTACAGGCTTAATCGCGTTATTGTGTTTCTTGAGACAAGAGTGTGGGGTGTAAAGTAGTGAGAGACGCAAGAAGGGCGCCATACAAAGTTAAGGCATATTTGTTACGAAATCAAACAAGACGAAGCTCAGGGTTTGATTCTTAAATAAGAAAGTTTCGCTCGATTATGGAAATAGAATTGCCCACTAGCGCGTTTGGAATAAAAGAATTTCACTTCAAAACAATAAAGCGAATGAACTCTAGGTCACACATATAAATGCGATCACGTGTTATTGATATGCCACGCACGCATTCTAGATTTCAGTTCAAAAACCTTAGTACCTGCACAGGTCCGCACCAACCCCAGTGACGCGAGGCGAATATTTGAAGAACCCAGAAGCCTTATAAGACTTCGGTTGGTGTAGACCCGGCTGTTGTTTAATCTGCTAGCGGTCAAAAGCCTATGAAATAATGCTATTAATAGTTATTAGCTTCCGTCAACATAGGTTATAAATATTTGCTTACATTAACCTAATTTAGTTTTATATTCTTAAGTTATGGTCGGTGGGCATGAAATGATTTTCGTGTCCCCTATAAACCTTTTAGATGTATAAAATTGATCAGCAAGTAGGGCAAAGACATACTGACAATTACTAAATTGAAAACGCTAAATTAAAGCTTTTAGCTTATGTACTCTAATATTAAGTTGTCATTAAGTTGAGCAACTATGTAAAATATTTAAGTAGAGACTGTTGTGGTATTACATTTGGGAGGTAATTTAAATGTATACTTCTAATCATTACTACTGTATTAATATAATTTAACGTCTGTCTTTCGGATAGCTATTTTGTTCCGTAGAACAAATAAATCAAAAATCAATATCAACTATATTACCAAACGAAAAGTATAAGAGTAAAACTTAATTCCGAAATAATTGCCTAAGAATAAGGAATAAATTTCCCTAACAAGTACTTTGTATTGTCGACCGAAATTGCTTGACCATTTTTCGACCTTATTACAAAGAGGTAAGGTTCAAAAGTGGCCAAGCAATTACTTGGTCGACTATACATATACTCGTACTTTGCTATGACGCGACGTAGTCCTATGTGAACATAATGAATGTGATTTAATCACAAAATATAAACAGGGATGACGCGGCTTTAGTAAAATTGAATTAAGTACTAAATAAAGACTTCCAGTGCTGCCCTTTTATTCTCTAAGTGCATCAGCGTCGAGCTCGACGACGAGGCATCGCTCTGTTTCGCTTACTCGTGTTAAGAGAATAGCGTTGACCTCGACGCTGCTGATGTGCTTAGAGAATCACCCCCCAGCACATAATGTGCACAACTTGATAACTTCCCGCTCCCGCTTCGTGCAGCCTTGCACATGCAGAATTCTTTTCACTTCTTGGACTTTGGCATTTTAAGCAAAGTAAACTGTGACAGTTTTTGGTGTTTGGATTTTAGTTTTTTTACCTCCATATATTTTGGTTTTTTTTAATTGCTCTGACATGTTTATAATTAGGTATATTTAAGATTTTAAAAAGCTCTGGAAGGTTTATACGTGTAATATTTTAGAGATTAGCCAAAGGGATAAATTTTATCTGAAATAATTTGGTTTAAATTATAAATTGTTTTTTTTTATCTAAATGATTCAAAACGTAAGTAAATACATAAAAAGAAAGGTTATACGAAAAAGCTCGTCAAATATTTAAAAACAAACATTCAATTATATTTTTTCGTACTGGCCATTATTCTCGAGCAAAAAAAATAAAGAAAGTATTAACCGCGACCTTCCATTGTTTTTTCTTCTTTTTCAAACCAATCTCGCTTGATAAATGTTACGAATAGCAGTTCTATTTGTTTTAATAAATAGAATAAAAATAAACACTTACTTATTATGGGTGCTTAACTATGTCAGGTACGCCATTTTGCTTCTACATATTTCTATCGTATATTTATATCATTATAAGGTATAAAAAATTATGTAGTGTATTTATAAAGTTGCCTGTTTGTTCCAGAACCGTTGTACAACGCAGATTACTCCGTGTACGTGGGCCGGTGGACCGAGTGCTCCCCCCTGGGGGAAGGCGAGCATGCCACAAGGTCCATACAAAGGTATGTTTCTTTATCTTTACTACTTTCATTATAGTCAGAGAATTAAATCTGCGCTTATAATTAATTACTAACATAGGAATAAGATTTACTAACAATGTGCACCTCTTTGTTGTCTGAATAAAGATATTTGGGCCAAAATTCTTTTTAGTGCCTAAAAAAAAATTGAAAATGTATAAGCACTTTTACCAAATTGTAGATGTCTCGAAATATTTTCCTAGTAATATTACGTTAGTTCTCAACCGGGCCCCAATTTTTATTATGAATTTTCCCACCATCCTGGGTTTTTTATTACAGAAAATTCTCATTTGGTACCCAAATTACCACTGCGTTACCTGTCCCCATGACTCCTCAAGAATAGTGTCCACTGCGTTACCAAACAATAGTTTTTTTCTTATTCTGACCCCAAATATTTTTATAACAGTCATCATTCGGGTATGCGTATGTCATTCCGAATTTAAAGATAACATATTATTTTAAGAATATCAGAATAAATAAAAAATATGCGTTAAAATGTACAAAGGACATTTTTATAGGCATCAAAAAGAATTTTGGCCCATTTATTATTATTTATTATTATTATTATAGTACAAACAGCAACAAACTTAACTGAACAATTGTCTTAGCTCGAAAGGTTTATATCAACTTCATAGTGCGTATTATAAGCCTCAATTTAAAAATGGCACTTTCGTTTCGTTCCGTCGGTAATGGGCACTTATGTGTGTCTTTGACTTACTTGAGTACTGCAGGCTTTCTACAATTTTAGTTATGAAATTGAATATTTAAATCTGGGCCCGCCTCTATTATTTAGGTTTCTTGAACAGTTCTGTTCTATTCTGTCTGTTTCAATTCTAATTTAACTCAGTTCCTTTAGGTTTCAGTCGCAAACTCGATATTGCTTGAATTGTTAATTGCTTGATGTTGGGTAAGCGTCTCGCAATATTGGTACGAATTAGTGAGTCTAGACCAAAGACTTTTGTTTATTACTTATTAAAAAAATAAATCTTAGTCTTAGGCCTCGTTTCACCACTCTGTGATAAGTTCCCGATATCGTAACTAACAGATATCTGTGATACCGTCTTTGTCTGTTTCCATAGAACAAACAAAAATATTACAACAACAAACAACAAATACTCTTTATTGATTCACACAAGTAAACAAAATAAAAGAACACACGTAGGGAAATTTTACATGGGATTCAACAGGCGGTCTTATCGCTGAGCAGCGATCTCTTCCAGACAACCTTTGGACAGAGAAACGTTGAGAAATAGCTTAAGTACAACGGGCAGTGCCAATTAAAAAGAACCAAACACACTCACAATATAAATACTAAATTTCATTCTTTCAATTACTATTAAATGTCGTCGGACTCTGATCTATACTTAGAAGGCATAGAAGCGCCCTTAAATGAAATCATATCAAAATCAAACAGTACAACCGATATTAATCACAAATAAGCCGATGCCCTCTTAGAAAAGATTTTCTTGGAAATAAAATGGAACGAGGTTTCCATCGGCGCGGAATTTCGCCGTCCCGCAAGAACACTCCGTTTAATTTCCGTGTCTTGGCTGTGAAGCCGTTACGAGGTTTGCCTTTGTCTCGGTCAGCTTATTGTGTATCAATCTCAGGACAAAGATGCTGTAAGAAACGCAAAAGCAATTTTCAGTAACTAGATTTTGGTTGAATATATATAGAAAGTAACATTAAACCGCGAAAATCAAAACATAGAAACACGTAATGTTATCTTTTACGCACAGAACGTTTGATGGTAGATACTGTTTATTTTTATTTTAACTTAAACTCTCAGTTGTCATATTATGCACCGCACATCCAAATCAAAGACTTTAATTTTTATCTCAAATGTTAGTTTTATCATTTACATAAATAATGGTATGACACTTACGATCGTTAGTTGATACTAATTATATTTTGTATGAATTACGACACTTTTTTTTAAATAAACAACGTCGATAAAAATACTGTAAACCTATACGTAGCAAATCTTCTACTTTCCAAGTTTCGGTTCTTCGGTTACTCGCGGTAACAATATATTTCCGGAAGAAAAAGTTCCATAATCCATCTGCAAATCTACTTATCCGTAAGTCCATAACGAACCCAATCTGTCCACAGATACGGCAAGATTGAGAAATTAAATACAATTATTATTATTTATTATTTATTATTATTTATTATTTGTAATGCACAGGCAGCTTTAAGCTGGTGCGTGCATATCATTGTCCACTTGTGTTAATTACACCAACATGGGTCCCGCGGTCACTACCCGTCTTTAAATATTGTTTCCCATCTAGTTTCATAAGGCGGTATATTGGTATTATTGGTCCTGGAATAGAAACAAGTCGTGCTCTCGCCATAAAGGCTTTGTCTCACGGGCGAAAGTTCGATAACTAAGTTAGTACATATTGGTTTTCTCGTAATAGTTTCCAACGATCAGTTTTTTTTATTGGTAAAACTTAGTTTTCGTTGTTGTGCTATTTATAAACTCGATGAACATCTTCATTACATGTTTTTTAATATTTATAAAAATTGTGTAAACGATACGCACATGATTTAATAGTAATGTTGAGTTAAATAAAGCACAAAGTTTTCGGGTTTTGTAGAAAGTTTTGTAAAAAAGGAACTCTTATAGAGTTAGAATCACTTTTGTATCTTGTCAATACGGTTTTCTCTAAATAGAACTGCTACCTACTATTCTAGCATCGAGGTGAAATTTGGTAAAAACCCTCAATTCAGAAAATATCAGTGAAAATAATACCAAACAATTACGAATACTAGAAATCTGAAAAAAAGACTGTTGAAAATTAAGTTTACATTTGTGGTCGGATTAAACTTGCTCGCAAAAGATGTGAAAAAGTTATATAATACGAATATAGTTATTTTATTATCAATCTGTGGTTAGAATACAATTGGAGGGTAATGTCAGAACACTGTCATTTCATAGACTTGCGTTAAGCTTCATTCCTATATCTATGAAAAGACAGTGTGCTGACGTTACACTCCAATTGTATTCTAATCACGGTTTGATAGTAGATGTTTATTTTTTTTTTGTTTAGTTGTTATCAATTGCAGCAAAAAACCAATCGAAAACCTAGTTAAAGCATATATTTATATCGCAAATCCTAATGTGACATTTTTGTTTGTCCCCGTGCAGGTTCAATGCTCGGGCGGAGTCCGATTCGCTGGTCCACACCCCGCGACTGGGGCTGCAGCGGCGGCAGGTACAGTGCCGCAAGAAGGATGGACAGTTCGTAGAGAACATGTAAGTACCTATTGACGCGAGAGGGGTAGGTTGAGTCAAAGTATCTCTATTAAGATAAGGCTTGCAGGAAGGACTTATGAATGCCAGAAAATTTTCCACCGGTTCGCAAAAATCCTCTGATGCCGGCAAGAAACTCAACGATGTGTATTTTTTTCAGTGAACCATTTCAATGTTATTTTCACATCTTAGGTAATTAACACAGTAGCTATACACTTTTTAACATGAAACTACCGTGAGACTCAGACATATTAATAAAACGGATCACTCACGTATTTTTGCGTCGGGAAATGCCCGACATGTTTCGGACCAGTCCGTGGTCCTTAATCATGAGCCCCCGCGGCGGTGGCGCGACGACGACTGCGTACCGAAGCCCTGACAGCTCGGCTACTCGGCACAGGCGGCTCGGGCGGCGGCGAACAACTACCCTCGTTTGCTTCATTATTTTTAATGTCAAATATAGGGTTGCACACTACACTAACCACATCACTCTCTAAAGGCTCGGACACACCCGTCTCCGACGTAGTACTCAACACCGTTTTCCAGCTGGATGGCACCGACCATCCACCATCACGATTAAAATTCGGATGACGTCCAATTTCAATAGCCTCCCGTACTTTCCGCGGCACAAAAAACTTTTCCCTCGCCAGTACGGACACCTTATCGAAACGGATAAAATGCGTCGAATCCGAATTTAATGAATGTTCTGTCACTGCCGAAGCCTGGCTGTCCTGTTTCTTCATACTACGTATGTGCTCCGATAACCTTGTGGATATGTTCCGGTAATATGTAGCTATACACTATTTGGAGCCAGGAATCGCCAATACAAGTCGGGATGATTACCAAACATATAGATATAGTGTAGTGATTTTATAAAACGCCCGAGAAATTTATGTCTGCTATCTATTTTCTATAAAAACCTAATACATCAAGAAAAAATCTCAAAAGCCTCTAGAATTTCACCTTATGTTTTTATTTTTGTATTTTTACGAAACTTATCCCTTCCAAAAAGTACATACGAATAGTACTAGCGGACGCGCGCGACTTCGTTCGCGTGAAATTAGTAGCCTTTGTCCGTCAGGGATAGTGTAGCTCTTTATAAGTGAAAGAATTTTTAGAATCAGTTAAGTAGTTTTAGAGATTACCCCCTACATACAAACAAACAAAAAAACAAACAAACAAAGTTTATCTCTTTATTATATTAGTGTAGATAGTGTTGATGTACTTGTATTTAATAACGTGTACCCAACCAGACCGCAGCTATTTCCGAAACAATGCGGAAAGCTGATCGCTATGCGCCTCGTGTGCATTCTTACGACACTTTCTCTGAAAGTGGGTCAGCTGAATATTGATCTAAAACCGCTACCATGTACTAAGTGCGAAACTTTATAGTATTACCACTTACCAGTTTTATTGAGATGCTGAACGATCCCGCCGCTAACTTCGCGAGTCGTTTTATAGTCGGGATTTACAGTTTGTTTTCACTTTTTAGGTCACCATAGTCAAACTAGGAACCTTTATAATTTCGTCATGTCTATCTGTGTTTCTGTATGCCACTGTAAGATTTTGTAAACTATTGACGTTATAGAAGCGAAATTTTATAAGCATAAACGACTACGAAACACTAAACTGAGCGTGGCTCGACATGCCCTTCCCCGGTTTTTTTTTAGTTAATGTTAACGTCCACGTTCTTGGCTTTTGGGTAAAAATGCGTTAGACTAAAAGAAGGACATGAGAGTATTGAATTAGTATTTCTCATTATTTTGAGGCAACATATACACCTACAAATAAAATACCCATTCATTTCCTAATATTTTCTTTAAATTATTCTAAAGTCAGAGTCAAAATCTTTATTAAAGAACCAATATTATTCTTTATTTCTTAGATTTTTGGAGTTCCTAAGCAGCAACGTTGTTTCTATCTTACCTCCTATTGATTTGGGTTATGTTTCGAGCTGTATCTATGATGATGCCCATCTTTTAGAATATTCGAGCTGTTACGCCGCGACGTAGAGCCTCTACGCGTGTTTCGTAGCACTTGGTCCTACGCAATGCGAGTATTGTGTCACTAATCACATGCAATAATAACCCAATTGTGGGGTAATGCGTGGAAATATACCATGTCAGTCGCGTTTGTCAATTCCCATTCATAAGCACAATGACCTAAAGAATATTTAAATTCACAGGTCATAACGTCCGAATCGATTGTTCGCATTACAGTGTAAATGGCAAAGACAAATATTTGAACAAAGTGCCTGTACGTGAAGGGGTCGGAGTGCGGTCCAAAATGTTTGCTTCTATTTCCGAGCTCTAATGTATGCAGACAACAAAGAACCTTTGCGCATAGATTATTTACCATACTACAACTTTGGTATTTATAGAGCTTACATTATATTACATCATTACATTTGTGTTTTTGGTTGGATTACTACTACAAATACCAGGGACACGCTAAGCGGGTGAAATCTTTCTATGTATTTAGCTGTATATGAGCAACGCGGTTTCATTTAAGTCATCTTTGTCTATCATCAGCCATCGCTAGGAAGATTATACTATTACTTAGTGGAATCCTACTGCAACAGAGCTTTTTATCTTCAGGTACTGCGGCTCCGCTCTAGCTCGCATCGGCACGTCACGCGTCTGCGTGCTGCGCGAGGACTGCTCACTGGCCGAGTGGTTGCCATGGCGACCGCGCACGGACGGCGCGCTCGTGCGCACGCGCCGCCTGAGAAGATTGCCACATGGTAGGTTATACGATGGCTAGCAGGTTCAAAGTGTCCCTTGAAATTTTTACATTAGTTCATTCATTTGGAAAATCTTCTTTTCTTAACCTCTACTTTCTTCACTTCATCCAAATGCGCTGAAAAGGGGACGGAAGGAAAGGAAGATTTGTTTTTATAAAAACGTCATTGGAAATCAGAATAAATCTTTTTTGATACCTAGCTATAGTATCAATTTATTTTTAAATATACTAAAATCATTTAAAATGAAATTGTATACATACCTAGTCGTTACTAACAAAGAAACATTGTGTACGAGATAAAAATATTCCTATAATCGCAAATGGACAAAATATATTAGTTTGTGGGCAAATAGGATCACTGATCGTAGTACAGCTAGGTATATTATCAAACCACCCAAACACCTTGCTAACCTACCAGTCTTTCACCGAGCAGGCAACGGCAAGGAGTGCGACGTGGTGGAAGAAGTGCGGCCCGCCTCCCTCGAGGCCACGGCCCACTGGACTCCGGGGCCGTGGGGGCCGTGCCGCGTGGCTGTCGAGATGCCTGCTACTCCTAAGCCTTGTAAGAAACCCTAATAGGACTTCTAGGTTATGTGTAATGGATAAAGTATTCTGACATATACGTGTTTTGGGTCTTCTGACCATTGGCTCCAGAGACAAAATTCTTTCGATTTTTATTTTTAAATGTTTAACATTCAAATTATTAAATTAAAATGCTATGTAATGACAACACAGAAAAAATTAGGGTAATGGCAGGACAAGAAAAATTAGGGTATTTGTATTTGACTCAATTGTTTCGAGCTATCGACAAACATGTTTCTTGACTTAGGAATAGGCATGCCAATAATTACTTTTATAAGATAATCTTCGAAAGGTTTCTTGCTAACAGTTACTGTTCGTTCCTCCTTTGACTTTTTCGTATCATGCTTGCTTTCTATAACATGACTCAAAACGTAATTCCTCCACCCCTAGTCTTTTATAGTTCGTGTAATCTAAAATTAGTGCCAGACGACAGTCAGGTGATAATAAAGCACAAGGTTTAACTGATGCAACTGATAACGCAGCGACACAGATTGCTAGTTTTCACACCTTATTGGACCTTTTTCTTGGTACCCGATCAATTAGACCGATAAATCTGCAGGTTTACCGTTAGCAGTTTTTTTTAAATACCTAAACCGAACTATAGCCAATGACGACGACAACGACGAAACGGACGACGATGCAATCTACGACGACGACGACGACGACGACCTGGCGGAGCGCGACGCCGCGGCCAGCTGCGGCGGCGGCGTGCAGCGGCGCGAGGCCACCTGCGTGCGCGCCGACGGCCGAGCGCTTCACCCCGCACAGTGCGCCCACGCCCCTCTGCCGACTCTCGTGCAGCCCTGTGAGGTAATACAAGTGTATACGTACTTTATAAACATCGTACCCAGAACATATTGATAATTGACTTGCAGCTCAGTTCAAACAGGTGCGGAGTGGAACCGTACAATGCGAATAAAGTATGGCGACAATTTTGATGCAACTTACCTAATGACCAACGTCAGTGAATCCCGCTAATCATATCTTTAGTCTGACCGAAATAAAGCCGCCCACATAATCGGTCACGTTGCCGAAAGCACATTTTGAAGCAGGACTTCCAAACCAGTGGGGCGCGCCTCCCTAGAGGGGCGTAGAGAGATGACAAGAGGGTGCGGGATGCGTTTGGGATTTCTTAAGAAGCAAGCTCAGTATTCTCAGTATCTCACAAGTAATTTAACACTTATATCCATTTGATCATACCAATAATAATAAATAAATAAATAAAATAGCTATTTATTTAGGCATAAATCCCATTACAAATTACAATTTACATTACATTAGTTTATAGGATAAGATTAGATTAGATTTACATTGGATTAAAGTTAATATTAAATTAAATTAAATTATTATTATCATTACATTTTTACAATTTAATATTCATAAAAACATATTACTAAACATATTAATAAAAACTGTAATTGTTAAATCAATGTTGTTAAAATAACGTGCGTTTATAGTCACGAAAAAATGATAGGGGCGCATTAAAATTTTGTTTATAATTTGGGGAGGCTTGACACAAGAATTTTTGGGAAACCCTGTTTGAAAGGGAACGTTTCCGTGCAGGTGCCTTGCCCGCGCGACTGCGAAGTGGGAGAGTGGAGCGAGTGGGGCGCCTGCCAGCCCACCGACGGCTGCCCGCTGTTCCCGGTGCAGCAGCTCACTACTACCGGTATGTCAGCCATCGTGACGTTTAATATCATGTTTATGTATTTAAACTTTGTTGCACGATGAAATTATACAAAAAAATAATAAACGAACAGTTTACTTAATGGAGTAACTTGTGCTGTTCTGAATGAAAGGGAAGTTAAAAATTAGGTTTAGGTACACAAACACCTATGATTACGAATATCTTAAAATCTACCAACTAGTTCAGGTAAAATTTCCGTTGAAAACAAACTTGGCCGTGGTAATTTCCAGATCAAACATACCTACATATAGTATCCCTAGGGGTCAAATTTTACAAAGATCAGTCTTTCAGTTGTTTACTCGCCTAACTCTTTAATTACGCGAGTAAACAAAGATAAAGAAAAACAATTAACTTTTCATGTTGATAGATCAGTCAACTACATGAATTTCCTTCAGGTTTCAGCGTGCGTCGTCGCCGCGTGACATCAGCCGCGTCGGGCGGCGGCGCGCCCTGCCCGCCGCTGGAGGAGAAGCGGACCTGCGCGGCGCCGCGCTGCGCCGCCTGGCGGGCGCTGCCGTGGGGCTCCTGCGTGCTCAACCAGCCGCACACCACCTGTGGCCCGGGCCGGCGGACGCGCGAGCTGAGATGCGTGGGGCACGACGGGGTGAGACAGAGTGTTATTCTGAAGAGAAGTGAGCCTGGCAGGCTCGGTTGCTCTGTAGAACGCTACTGTGGGACTTATATGTGCGGCTCGGTTAGCGAAGAACGAGGGAGGTGTATGTAACGGTAAATAGGGAATAATAGTACATTACACCCCGAGGGTGGTGAAATAAAGAAGGTCTAAGATAGCGGGAACTTGTCGCACGATTCGAGGGCGAGAGCGATAAATGTAGCGTAGAATTTAAATGAAACGAACTGATGGCCGAAACTCTTGTGTATTTAAAATAAAAAACCCCGCTATCACTACCGAATTAAATTATTAATTGTTTACACGTCTTTCTTCTCTCACGTCGTACGTCTTTCTCCACTCTCCCATTCGCTCTATCCTCTATTTTATCTTCTCATTCGATCATCATTCACCAAACACATTCACTCCCACATAATCATGCGACCTGAGGCTTTCTTTGTCACCGCCAGAGGTGTGTACACAATTTTACGTCTTCTCCTGGCCAAGAAGTGTAAATTTCCGCTCGCGTAGCGGGCAGTAAATTGCTACTAACGGTCCGGGTGACGTCAAATAGGTAATAAAAAATCCCGTAATTCTTGGTCTGCCACATTTATCCATCTTTCTTTGCGATAGCTTGTATGGAGAGATATTCAGTATTAGCAATACCAGCACAGCACACCATGATTAGCGCCATGATTAATCCCAGGGTTAATCGTGCCTTTAGTTCGTTCTTAAGCTTTGTATGCAGCAGTAAAGACAAATACAAAAGTTAATTTATTAACCAGCACTAACCCCCTTATTCATAAACAATGCGTAAACGTTTGTTAGTTAACATATTTTATATCTTTATCTGTCATTGTGACGTTTGCCCTCAAATGAAAGGGATAAAACAAGTTAGCTTAAAATGAAATTTTTTTTATGAATAAGGGGGTAAGTCCGCTCCGTTGCAGAAGGAAGCGCAGCGCGCGTGGTGCAGCAGCACGGGCGCGCCGGCGCGCGGCGAGCGCTGCCGCATCGCGTGCGCCGGCGACTGCGTGGTGTCGGCGTGGGGCGCGTGGGCGCCGTGCAGCGCGCGCTGCGCCGCCGCCGGCCGCGCGCCGCCCGCGCGCCTGCGCCGCCGGCACATACTCGCGCACGCCTCGCCCAGTGAGTGCCTACTGACAGCTTACAGCAGTGCACCCAGCACGGGCGCGCCGGCGCGCGGCGAGCGCTGCCGCATCGCGTGCGCCGGCGACTGCGTGGTGTCGGCGTGGGGCGCGTGGGCGCCGTGCAGCGCGCGCTGCGCCGCCGCCGGCCGCGCGCCGCCCGCGCGCCTGCGCCGCCGGCACATACTCGCGCACGCCTCGCCCAGTGAGTGCCTACTGACAGCTTACAGCAGTGCACCCGGCATGCACCCAGCACGAATCTACTCGATACGCGTTAACTCGCTACGTGATTCCATGCGTCGCTTTCTAACTAACCTAGTCAGAGACGCACCGAGTTACATAGCGAGTAAACGCGTATCGAGAAGATTCGTACTAGATGCACTGTTCGTTTACTTCTGGATGCAAAGGCGTAATCAGGATTTTGTATGCCTATGATACCTACTTGTGTAGTGCAAAACAAGCACGGGAGATCCGGTTGTAGTTCCTGATTGACCTTTCCTCCCTACCCGTGACAAAAGGCTCGGTACGCCCTTGTGGATTCATTTTATAACTGTCATATACGTAGAAGTTTAGTTAGTTTCGCTGACACCACCTAAGGTGCAGTCGTTCAATTTACCGTAAGGGATCTCAAGTCTTCAAATACTTAGTAGTTTCATAATATCAAAAGGCGTTGCAAACCTTGAAAAAATATCCATGTCAACTGTTCAGCCCCCGTTTGTAATGCTCTCAAGCGAAACCACCATTTTTTTTTCTGTGTGCCTACTACTAACTACTGATAACTATTAGACATAGTAGAAACTAGACGCAAGTCACGTATTCGTTCCAGACGGCTGGCCGTGTCCGTCCGAGGAGCAGCTGGTGCAGCACGAGGCGTGCAACACGCACGCGTGCGCCACCTACTCGTGGCTCGCCACGCCGTGGGGCCCGTGCGAGCGCCGCCGCCAGGACTACATGCCGCAGACCAACTATACTGACCTACTCGTAAGTTGCCTGTCGCTCTACTGCCAGGCCAGAGTAAGTGCAACGATGGCGATACGTATTTCCATCTAGTTAGCAACTTTGGAACCCACTGATAGCTCGTTGACTCCTCCGGCCCGTTTTAGATATGATTTTATAAATAATTACTAGACGTATTCTACACATCACAAGAGCTTATACCAATTCGCCTGGCTCAGTGTCTTAGGAAACCAGTGCAAAGACAATGGAATTGAAGAAAAAGCACACTTAATGCTTAACTGTTCTGCAGGACGGAGAGACATTCAATGAGAGCGACGAGGAAGAGCCTTGCGTGGAGGAAGGCGAAATGTCCAGAGACGTGATGTGTGTTCAGAACAACGCTGATGTCGTCCGCGAGGCTTTGTAAGAAACTTTCTATGGTTTTTATGCTATGCAATGCAATTCAATTAGGTTCTAATGCAAATTTGATACAGATGTGCTCCGCTCCGTCGGCCTGCTTCTCGGCGCGCCTGTACCATCCGCTGTCGTCGAGGCTGTCGAGTCGAAGCATGGATGCCCTGGTCGCTTTGTCCCAATACTTGCGGTAAACCTATTTTCCGTCCAGCGGACTCTAACCTCTGCATATTTAATAGGAAATTATGTGTAAACATGGAGAATTATTCAGAGCTCCGTTTTACCAATAACATGAAAATAACATGTGTGTAGAGGGGGAAAAGGAAGTGGGGTAAATGTCGTTCTATGGTCTCTATCTACCCCAAGGGGAAACTAGCATGAGCTTATAATGATATATAATATGGTAATTAATGTTAAGTCTTAGAAGTCGTACCTACTTAGGAAAGTGCCTCAGCTTGAAAAATTGCTCATCAGAGCAGAAGTTACTGCAGACTGCTGCAGATGAGGGCCAAGACTGCTATCGTAAATCACAGCCTTTCAATAAATATGTACCTAAGCCTACGTATTAATGCGTGACCCTATCACTACAGACCCCGGCAAGCAGACCCGCATCCGCGCAGTGCACGGCGGGCCCAACTGCGGGCCGACGCAGGAGTCGCGCGACTGCCCGGTGGCGCGCTCGTGCCGCGCGCGCGACGCCGCCTGGGTCGCCGGCGAGTGGAGCACGTGCCGCCTGCCGCCCGCCGCGCGCTGCGGCGCCGGACACCGCGTCAGAAGTGCGTTTCTAATAACACTAGCGGTGCAATTTAGTAAAAAAAAAAACATTAGTTTACATAAAAACCTTCCGTAAATTAATCTCTAAAAATGACAGTGATAAACATATCAAAATCCGTTGCATGGTTTAGAATAGAAGGAGTAGGCGGTTGTAGATATGAGGACAGACAAACCCGGATTACGGTTTTGTTTTATGCTATGTAAAGAAATAAAGAAGAATACGTACATACTGCAACCCAAGCGGAGTAAGTACATCCCAGTAGGAGCAGTCAGACTCGCTGAAGGAAACATTCACAACGCATGAACTGCCTAAGTTTGTATGTGCAACGATACTCGTTTAGTCAGTAACCAAACCCTTAATTAGCATAAGGAGAATCTCAGAACTAGAACTACTCTTCTCTCCAATCATACCAAAATCTTTACAGCTATACTATAGTATGTTTTCTATAAGATGAATCGAGAAATGCATTGAGCACATCTTGAACTTTTCTAGTACAGAGTATCAGAATCAGACCCAATTAGTAATGAAACATAGATTCCCAAAACAGTATTCAGAATATTCATATAGAAATTCATTCAAACTCATTTATTCTTTAGAATTGACATAGAATTAGTCGTGGTCATTGGCTCTATTTTATTGCGTAGCTTTCTCATATTTAACCTTTCCCTGCAGGCATCTGGTGCGGCTCGGCTTCGCACCGCGTGGAGGCGGGCGCGTGCGCCGGCCAGCTGGTACCGCAGAGCGTAGCCACGTGCGTCGTGTCGTGCGACACCGTGCCCGCCGCCGTCACTTGCGACGACGTCTGCGCCGAGCCTTTGCGGTATTAACTCACTCATTGCCAGTCCCGGATTATCCGTATACTTAGGTAATGTAGGTAGCCTATGGGCCCTGCACCACCTGGTAACCCCACGACCCGTGTGAAAAATATCCTGCCTAAAAGAGAGGGGCCCCGGTGCTTACATTGCCTGGGGTCTCTATATGGCTTAATCCGGGCCTATTCCTTGTCTTTTGCCTTTGTTTGCATGTTTAAGTAAATTAATATATTCAGGCGTTACTTTGCGGAGGTAAATATCAACCAACTGGAACAAATTTCCTTGCTACTCCGCAAAACCAGATAAGTCTGTGCAATTTTTTCAACCCATTTTTTAGGCATGAAAAATATGTTTGTTGTGTATGTACGTCACAAAAGCTAGCGTGTTATTACGGTCTCAAATCGTTAGAATTTACAAAGCTTATCACGAGCAAAAGAGAACACTGAAATTCTGCCTCTAGCAGACTTTAAATAACTGCTGCACTAATTTTAAGGTGTTACCTAAAATCGCAGTACTACTACAATGCGTCATTATTTTATAATATTTTATGACCATTTGTATTATTTCAGATTTTTGGACGCATCGGATCCAGATATCCCAAGTTGCATTTGCAAGAATGTGTCCTTGGAACTTTTGCCAGCTGATTCCGATTGCATACTTCCTCCCGGGTAAGTTTTACTTAGATCAGTCACACCGACACCGAGTAAAGGGCTTATTAGACTATGCGGTATTCAGACAGTCCTAGTAAGACTGTCTAAGCAAAGCCGAACCCATTCAGTCGGTCTAACTTTTATTACACTATGCTAAATCTTAGCAAGACTGTCTGAATACCGCGTAGTGTAATAAGTCCTTTAGTCTTCCTTTGATGATATTATACAATTGCCTGACGTATTCGTTTACATTCCAGCATGGAATGCGGAGAAGGAAGAGCGCTAAGAGCTGCCCGGTGCATGTTCGGCGGACGAGATGTTCCTATGGACGTGTGCAAAAAGTTCCATCCGCTAACTGGTAGGTACACTATCTATAACTTAACCATTCCAATTTCATTATTTAATCGCACGCGGTAAGCATGTGTTAAATAAACACCTTCACTCCATACTTCACTTCATACCTATGTACCTAATATTAGTACCTTACACACGTAGGGCGGTATCTAAAACAAAGAATGCCCCAGATCGTGGGTACTTGTCGCACGACACTAACGGCAAGGTGTTAAACGTGCTAGCCAGAGCTTTCTTTATTCCGGTTCGCTTAGCTATCAATAATAGTATTTTATGCAACTGTTGCATAATGAGGGGTCTTAAAACACGAGTGTGGTTCATAATAGGATCACACAAGTGTTTTAAGACCTAATTTTGTACAGTTGCATACATTACTTTATCTACACACATATCATAAGTACTCTATGATGGGTTCAGAAGCCATAAGGCAATGACTTGCATTGCTACTATCAACTAGTGCTAGGTACCTATTAAATGTCTATAGACTGTACACATTAAAGTAATGTAATAAAAAAGGAATTTGAACAAATATAGAAACAAATTAGAAAAATTCTCATATTAATATTGGTTGTTATAATGCTGGTCATTGCCTACGGTTTCTGATCGCATTATAGAGCATTTATGATATATGTGTAGATAAATGGTATTAACGGCCCGGAGTGACATAAAATGTTTGGTCTGCTAAGGACCAAGTCGCGTGCGTGAAGCGTCGACGGACGGTTACACGTACGACGAGGAGTTCCCGTCGCTGCTGCGCGGCGCGTGCTCGGTGCGCTGCGCGCGCGACTGCGGCGCGGGCGCGTGGGGTGAGTGGGGCCCGTGCGCCGCCGAGCCCGGCTCGCGCGCCGCCTTCCGCTTCCGGACCAGGTCAGACTGATTGCTTATTATAACTTCAATCCGTATCACTATGTTTCCCTAAGGCACGATGCTCAAATGTTAAGTAAATATACTTGTAGCCAGCCTGTGATCCCAACGTGACCGCCCAAGTTTTAAGAGATTTTTTACTGAAGTTTGTTTGTACAGTACACTCGCACGTTCACATATAAACACACTAGCTTATATGTGAATGATCGGCTTACTTCGCGAAGCTACAAGAACACTGGGGCCGGCGCAATTGAATTGCGGCGCATGCGAATGAATAAGTGTTATACGATAGACAGAGAAGCGTACCTACAGTAGGACGTCTCTTATACCAAAACACCGTTTTTGGTCGAAGTTCAAATTAATAAATAAATAAATATCTTGGGACACACACCAATTGACTTAGTTCCAAAGTGAGCAACTAAAGCTGCTTGAGTTATGGATATAAATACTTATGTAGATTATAATATACTTAAATACATATAACATCCACGACTCAGCTACAAACATTCGTATTTATCATACAAACATTTGCCCCTCCCGGGAATCGAACCCGGAACCTCGAGTTTTGTACGAAGGGCCTGTAACCACTAAGCTATGCGGTCGTTAAACTTCTATATGTGCTTAGTACTATGATGTATTGTGTCGGGAGCAGGGAGGTGGTGGAGGAGGGCTCTGCGGGCGGGCGCGAGTGCGGCGCGACGCTGCAGCGCGCCACGTGCGCGGTGGCGGCGCCGCGCTGGGCGCTGGCCGAGTGGGCGCCGTGCGCGCCGCGCCGCGCGCTCTGCGGACACGCCGTCATCAACCGGACCGTCGTGTCAGTGCTTTGATGAGCTTTACTTTTTTGTTTTTTTTTGTGTTTTTTGTGTTCATAAGAATTGAAAAATAGAAAGATTCATTGCCACAATATTAATAAGGTAACAATGTATTTTGATACATAAATACAGTAGCATAAGAAAAGAATAACGGACATATGTATATACATACATAAATATCGCAGATGCCAAACAATCGTTACACTTTATTCCCCTGTTAATATTAAAATATAAATCGCCACCAGGAATTCAAATAGGTTTTTTTTATGCTCCTGGTCCTGCGGCCCTAACATGACAGCCCAGGTTTAGTTTAACCCCTCCCTGTGTCTCTGTCTAACTAGTGTCATAAGAAAAGGATGCAGATAGAGATAAACTAACCTAGGCCAGTCATGTTAGGGCCCCTGGTATTAACATTTTTTTAAGTAACCCAACTCATTGATGGATGGTGATGCTGAGATGTGCCCTTGGGATGCAGATGCGAGGACGGCGAGGGCAACAGCCTGGAGGACTCTGCGTGTGAGGTGGCGGGCGCCGGGCCCGCGCCGGCGCGCGAGGCGCCCTGCCGCGCGCCCTGCCCCGGGGACTGCGTCGTCAGCGCCTGGTCCGACTGGAGCCCTTGCGAACAGGTAGGCACCCTTCCAGCAGGTAGCCTCGTAACGGCCGGGGCGCGGGTCCACGGTACTATCGGTCAGTTAGAAGGGGCTCCTCATGGCGACCACGTTATACAATTGTTCATCTAGTTGAGTAAAGTTTTTTTTGTAACCAAAGTGGAGGGCACTATCTTATGGAGTTGTGACATGTAAAGGGAGAGACGGATTAAGACTTTCGCGCGCGGGAACCCAAACGGCTTTCTAGCCGTGTACTGTCGGCGAATGTGTTTAGGGGCTAAATCACGCTTGTCGTCCCGGAGTCAACTGTAGCCGCGATTGGAAAGAGATTTAAGCCGCGCTCCAGTCACGCTCCTGACACTGTAGTTTTGATCCCTCAAGTATGAAAACCTTCTACCTAAGTAGTGACTAAATGAACGTTCGGTAGAGCAAGTGGGGCGGGCGGCGCGACCGCACGCGCGTGGTGCTGCGGCCGGCGGCGGAGGGCGGCGCGCCGTGCCCGCCGCTCGTGGGCGCCGAGCCCTGCGCGCCGCACACATACTCTTGGCACGTGGCGCCCTGGGACGACTGCCAGCCGCTAGGTAACACTCGAACTATGAAGACCCACCCAAGTAGCACACGAGCGCTGTAAAAGCTGTATACAGGCGATCACCTTTATACAACTACTATACAGATCTTATAGCGCTTGTGTGTCACTTGGGCACTACCACTTTATGTATTGGCAAACATCTTCGTTTTCCGAAGGTAAAGCATCGAAACGTTATTTATACCTAGCAGTCTAATATTGTCGCTTATCATAGGTGGCCGAAGCCGACCGACTCGGTTGACTTCAGCCCCATTTTTCAAACGACTGAATGATGCCACCGAGTAGTAGGTCGCCGTCTTCAGCGGGCAAGCGAATCTTATCTTATTGTAAAAGAGCCTTGAACATTTTGTCACATTATTACTATTTTGTTATTTTGGCTTTTTGGTTGAGAAAAGTAATGCTGCAAATGGATAGACATGTATCAGTCTTATTAATCAGCATTTTTGAACAATAATTAAATCTCATGTTTTTCTGTTAGGCGGTTCGCCATGCGGGGAAGGAACGAAGAGGAGGTCCGTTCGTTGTCTGCGAAGCGATGGGATGTTTGTGAACGATACTTTCTGCCCCGTGAGTACGCTTTTAAACAAATTTGGTATGAACTGAAGTTGCAGCGATGCCCGTGCCGTACAAACTTGTGCCAAGATGTGACTGGCGACCGCTCGCACGCAAACAAGCGATCTGTGTAAAGGTCTCCTTTCCCCCTGTTGGTACAGAACACGACGTCGACGGAGGCGCGCGAGTCCTGGTGCTACGTGCCGTGCGGCGTCGACTGCGAGCTGGGCGCGTGGAGCGCGTGGGACGCCTCAGCCTGCTCCTGCGGCGACGCCTCGTCCGCGAGGCACATGCGCCGCGTCAGGTAAGCACGGGGAAAGGGTGCTGTCCTGTTGGACCTCTCTACGGTATTGGTGTAAGGGTCAAGATCTGTCAAAAGTATTAATCATAATTTATGAGACAAAAAAGAACGCGAACCAACTTTCTGTGGGTCTGGTCTGAGTGCCGAATAATACTATAATTTATATGGTGGAAAAAAGTAATGACACAAAGGCTTTTAGTAGATACTCAAATAACTCTAGAATATTCTAGAACTCTAGAATAACTAAGGTGTTTACACGGCTTATGGTAGGATCTGACTTCGCGTTTGATCAACGTGCTCTGTACAGTGCAAGTCCCCTGCTTTGGCTCAGTTTTGGTGTTGTGTCTGTGCACAGACAGCGGCTGACGGCGGCGGTGTGGCCGGGCCGCGCCTGCCCGCCCACGGAGCAGCGCGCGCCGTGCCCGCGCGAGCCCTGCCTGCGGCTCGTGGCGCGCCCCGTGCTCGGCTGCCACGTGCAGGTATATATACACACATTGGCCCACTGTTTAACATAAGCTTTCAAGCTACTAGGTATCACGGCTCGGCGGTTCTCGTGGCGAGCAGACTATTTAAATCTCATCTCACTTCTGATTGCCTTATCATATCAGTCATGTAACTGTAAAGTACTCGTAGTTGAATAGGTAGGTAGGTACATAACATTAATAACAGCTGCACCAATTTTCACAGTGGTTGTTGTTCTACCATAACACAACTTAGGGTTCTGGAGGCCACCTCAGCACAAAAATAACTCTAAAAAGAAAGTAATTCGTCTAAACTAAAGCCCTGTTCAACAGACGTCATCAGGGCAAGAGGCGGAGGGCGCGTGCGGCTGGGGCGTGAAGATCTCGCGCGTGCGCTGCGAGCTGTCGGGCGCGGGCGACGACGGCGCCTTCCTGCCGCCGTGGCGCTGCGCGCCCGCGCTGCCAGGACGCATCGTGGCGCCGCCGCTGCACTATCAGGTACTTCCACCGTTACCATAACACTGTGGCCCTAACATGACCGCCCACGTTTCGTTTATTTGAGTTTATCTCTGTGTGCATCCTTTTCTTATGACATTTGCTTGACAGAGACGCAAAGTGGGATTCATTACACTCTGCCGGTCTTATTAGGGCCACTGTAGAGAAATCCCCACTACTACATCGACCCTTAACAATCCATATCTTCCTGAATTGTAAAAGGGCGCTACAATTGAACTGATCAAACCTAAGGAGTTTGAGTGAGAAGTCCTCAATATTTTACTGCTTAAATTGTCGCAATGCTTAATACCGGCCTCTTTTTTCAGGTGAGAGAATTATGTTATAATATATCCAAAGAACTGTACCCATAAGCTGGGGATGAATCAATGACACCTTAGGACACTTCTAATATCTTCCTCCTTTAATTTCATATTTTTGAAATGATAACAGGAGGAGACGTGTGAAGTGGAGTGCGGGTGCAAGGAATCCGAGACGGGGCAGCCGGGCCCGTGGGGCGCGTGGGGCCCGTGCCGCGGCGGCGCGCGCTCGCGCTCGCGCCAGCTGCTCGTGCCGCCGCGCGAGGCCTGCCGCACGCCCGCCAGGTCAGCCCACAGTCCGCTAGCACCTGGCAAAGCCAGCACACTGCCATCATGGAGAGCTAGGAGTCGAGATCGCTATGGCAATCATTGTTTTGAGACGTGAACCGGGTGGATCACACTGCGAAACTGATATTGACCCTGGATTGCTCTTATTCAGATTTCAACTAGCCGCTGCTATCTAAACTTACACTTCTTACATGCCTCCTGACGGTTTGAAAAGGGGAAACTTTGCTTTAGAATCATACGTCTTTGGACATTTCGGATAAAAATCTCAGAGTAACTGCATGATCTGATCGTATCTCCAATCGCAACCGAAACGCAGTAGTTCTAGGTATTACTCCTTATTCTGGCTCGTGTGTTAGTTTGTATCAGAGGAAGTTGCTTGGTGGTGTAGTGGTAAGGGGGAAATAACGAGTGTAATCATAATTGTAGGGTATCAAGTTCAATCCTTATCGGTCGTTATTTACAAAGCCCCATGAGTTTGTCCAACCTACATACAATTACCTAAATATTAGCAGTAACCAAAGCCCTTTTGCTGAGGGCAATCATCCTATGCAATCATCTTAAAAACCCGCATATTAATGCAAATGAAATAGTAATCATGATTACAGAGGTTAGATGGGAGCCGCTCCAACGTAATTATCTGACCTGTCAAATCTGGGATCATGGTTAAAGCACAGCCTAAGCCAAAGCGTAACCCGAATGAAGAAACGGGAAAAATCACTAGGAGAATAATGATGACGTGTCAGTTTGTATCAGCGTGTGGTGTCGGCAGATACGTGACGATCGAGTGGGCGAACTGCTCGGCGGGCGAGGAGACGGACCTGGTGGCGCTGGAGCCGCGCGACGACGCGCCGCGCCGCGCCTGGCTCGACGCCGACCGCTACCACGACGGGTACATTGGTACGGACACGCTCCATACTTCTAGTACACGCAGACCTTGTACTTATCTTATAATATCGGTCTATAGTCGCTAAGCTCAGTGTGAGCCTTAGTAAGCCCGATTAAATGTTTAATAACCACCCAAATCAGCTGTTTACTTATTACTGATTTTTAATTTATTAGCTCATAAGTCATAAAATTACCTGATATATCTCTCGAATCTCAGTGGAATATTTCTAAAACAATTTAATAATTAAATCTTTGCTAAGGTGCCTCGTTTCAGGCAAAGTTTACTTCATTGTACCAAGTTCCGTGGTCAGCAGTCAGTTCACAAGCGCCTTCATCTTGTATCTTCGTCGGCTCCACGAATACTAAATAATGTAATAGGTGCAATACAATATCGCGTTGTTAACAGAGGGCAGTAGTTCGTTGCTGGCGGTGGTGTGGACGGCGACCATCGTGCTCAGCTTGTACGGCGCGTTTATGCTGTACCGCGGACTTATCAGGTACGCCTCGCTACACCGAGCGTAATTGCCTATGCTCAAAAAATAACATTTTCTACATTTTATTGAGACAAAGCACTTTATGCCACTGTTTCTAAAAATGACACCTTCTCTCAGTTCCGTCTTGGACTCTTATGGTGTGTCTCTTTGACTGTACTACTAGTAATTGAAAAGTTCTTTGTGCCTTTTTCACGTTACAGTAGGAGAACATTTTCAATAAACTTCAATACGTTGTAGTATAATGCAACAATGTTTCTCTAAATTAAAATTGTAATGACGACACAAAGAAAAATTAGGGCAATGGCAGGACTTGAACCTGCAACATCAGCATTCCGTGCCTTGCGTTTGCCAGTTTCGCCACACTGCCTCTAAAGGCAGAAGGCTCTAGAGGCAGTGTGGCGAAACTGGCAAACGCAAGGCACGGAATGCTGATGTTGCAGGTTCAAGTCCTGCCATTGCCCTAATTTTTCTTTGTGTTGTCATTACAATTTTAATTTAATAATTTGAATGTAAAAACATTTAAAAATAAAATCGAAAGAAATTTCGGTTACAAAAATTTAATGTTTCTCTACCCTCAGGTGTCTGCGGAGCCGGAAGCTGAAGACCGTGACCAAGGTTTAAGGCCACAAGGAATTTGTATTGTGTGACTTCGTCGCCCTGACGCCGCCGCCGCGCCAGGCCCTTCACTCTATGGTGGACTTGTATCACAACTTCCGTTGTCTGTTTATATACGAGTATATCTAACATTTTAAATGTGTCTGTTCATTATTCTTGTTAAGTTTACTTTTTGCTTCAAAGAATTACGTTAATTGTTAATTATATTTTGCCTCTCTTCTCTCGTTTGTTACTGTATTATATTGCGAATTAGTTAGTAATTCCACAACAACACCATATCAACTAAACAATAGGTTTGTAGTCGTCTATATATTTACTACGAACACTGAGTATTGACAGTATGTAACGTGTTAGTATTATATTTGGTATATCACCTATAGCCAGCAACAGTCTGTCCGCAGGAGTGCTTCCAAGTTTTTACGACGTATATATGCTAATTTAGACGGTTTTGATAACTTTTCCACGTACGATTGCCTACCGAGTGACGGTCGGTCGCGCTTTCTGGATTGACAATATGTATTCGTGAGTAGTTCGCTGCGGCGGAGGCCCGCTGTTAGAGCCGCGCGGGTCCCGCCCGGGAAGACTGAAGCCGTTATGACTTCAAGGGATTCCAACTGTTTCGTATGTAGGTGTTTATATTGGTATTGTAAGTGACCTATGATTGGGGGGTCGCGTTGAAGTCGGTAGTGTATAGACCCGTGTCGCCTGCGCTGGTATGGGCGCGTGCGTAGGAGCAATCCGGGATGCAAAGTCGAGGTGCCCGAGCTAGCGCGCGCCCGTGGTTCGGCTGGAGGTTGGATTAGATCGTCCTGTAGACCAAGTAAGACGTGACACATCATACCACATATCAGTGTTAAATTTATAGTCGTCGTAAATCAGCCAGTCTTCTGCAAGCGACTGATAGCTAAGGTCTCGTGTACTTGTATTGATATTGTTATGTCCGAGTCTGTTGCAGAAGATCATCATCTGACAAAAGCTTATGATATCATGCAAGTAGAGCTTTGGCGCACAAATACCTAGCTAATTTATGAATAGATTTTAAGAAGTAATATTAACCTGATCATACAGTTTCGAGATAATAATCGTGTATAACACTTTTTTTGTAGATTTTGCATTTAAACCCATGTATTGTGACGGGTATTTATAATGTGAGTGTGTTCTATTTCGTCGACTTCCTTCACCACATTCGTCGTTTCCGTTCCGAACTCTTCTTCGGTGTCGTTTGGTCTCAGCGAATCTTAAAGAGTGTCTCAAAAAGTTTGTTTCCCCGAATACGAATAAGTTACCATAAATAATGTAAAATGTAATATTACTTACTTGCTTACGGGTACAAATTGCTAGCTACGTCTTGTTCCTTTACGACAATATCAATATATCTAAACTTTATTTTTATAAAGCTGTATTTTGTTTATAAAGATTCGCCACGTCTACTTTTCTATTCTTGTCACTGTACTATTTCCGCCCTGTGAATCGTGTACCGTATTTGTAACCGTATATCATTAGGTACGTACCTACGCCATTACAAGATATTGATGTGAAACATGATAGTTAAGGAATCGTGTTAGACAATACAATATTTGATATTTAATAAAATTTGATTGTGTTTTGATAAACGTGACTTTTAATTGTATCCCTTACACATGAAATAACTTACATCGATGTATACACTATTAAACAAAATAATTAGAATCAAAAACAAGAATGGCAAGAATCTTCGAATACAAATCCAAACGACTCTATTGTACAGATTTTTAGGGATTATTGAAATCTTTTAAGATCTGACTTGATACTTATTACAAACTTATATTTGCACTTAGTATGTATGGGGACAAGAGTTTTCCAATGGCAAACTTAAGTTTGTCTCTCAATTTAGTTTATCTTTTCGTTAAAGCAATGTTTGAGGAAACCCTCGACGTGCGAGTCCGATTCACACTTGGCCGGTTTTTTATAATTAATTTTATTCTACCGGCGGACCTTCAAGCCGCTGAGCGTGGCTGGCTCATACCGCAGCTCCGCGAGACCTTTGCTGACGATGGCGTTGACCCGCGCCGCACGCAGCTCGCGCCGGTGCTTCGCTACATCCTTCGTTGCCAATGCCAGGTTCTCCAGATTGTTCAGTAGCACCTAGAATATAAAGTAGCAAATAAGAATAATCAAACACGCTTGCTCGACGCAGGTGTAATCCTTTGTCTTATGAAACTCTAAAATGTATTTATTTTTTAATTACGCCTATCTTTGAGCAGAGATTCTGATTAAAAAACCTTGCCGATGATTATTCACCTACCTATGAGTAGGTACTCAAGTGAACCCTCGACCAGATTTTTTTAACCGTCGATAGAGTGGTAATGTTCCACAGTAATTGTTAAAAAATGATATATGCCAATGCCTTCTTAGAAAATAATAACTTTACATATTGTGAAAAGATTCCACAGGGTTTTTTAAAACGGTCGGCCTATACAATACGTTCAGCCTACAATCAAGGATGCAGTTTTAAGTATGGAGGCACCGTAGGCACGTTAGAATATGGCGAGTTAAGAACCTCTTACTTTGGCGCACAAGCGAGTCGCACTCAAATGGATAACGAAACTAAGGATTTGGCACAATATTATATCCACTAATGACGCCACCTATACTATACTCGTACCTAAACCTAGTTGGACCGTCGCGTCGCAAAGAAACGCCTCGATGACATTAATTATTTGCGACAAAATCTGAAAGATAGCTTAATATGTACTTATATATCAATATCATGCCCATGAAATATTATTTATTTTGAATTAATGCAAAGCTCCCATAAGATAAAATAATAAATCAGGGGAGCCGACAAATAAGGTGTCGTTCGAAATAAAACTCGTTTTCAATGTAGTATACACGTTGGTTTTAATATTAAAATTAAACATAGTTAAATTTTATTGTAAGGACTATTCAAAAATTTGCAAACTGCTTTTTGAGCCTTTATCATAGCAGGTGAATTGAAAGTGAAGACATCGGAGCAGTAGTAGTTCTGGAGCGACTTCATTTCGACATCGATTTGCTGGGAGTTTGCGCTACCCGACCCTGTTTTCAACATCTGCCCAACCAAATTACCGAATGACTTCTCTTGAAAGGTTCCTAAACAATTGAAGTTAGGGCTTATCTGTCCCATCCTTATGTGCAAGCTAGCCAAATCACTATACGTCATGCAAATTCCCGTAAACTCAGCAAGTGCCCTAATGATTTTCCAATCAACACGAGCTTTGCCCGGTGGAGATACCGCCGGTAGCGCATGCTGCGATCTACACTCCATATTCAGATATAACCCTCCAGCCTCTGTGTAAGCACTGCCCGGCAGCACTACTGTTGCACACTCAGCGCCACGATCACCTTGAAAACCTATGTAGATGATGGCACACTCAGCTGGAGGCGTCCAGTCGTAGAATATCTCGTCTGCTCCTAGGCAGAGCAGCACAGATGGAGAGCAAGACTGCAACGCTGCAATCGCACCTGGCTTCCAGCCTGCTTCTAAAGCACCTGCAAAACTCGCCTCTCTGGTAATAATATTAAGAACTTTCCATTCTTTATCCTGGAAAATGCTTGAAAATTTTATTAGAAAAGTCATTACCTCCGCAGCGACATTGGTATCTAGCAAGGCTACACCTACAAATATTAAGGGTTTCTTTGCATCTTTCAAAGCATCACAAACTTTAGACAAGGCCTTTGCGTCAGATCCTAGATACGTCACATGATAGTTGTAGTCACAAGTAGGTCCAACTACGTAAATATCACATTCGTTACTTCTGTAGGCTTGACGAATCCATGCGTTTAATACAGGAGCTTCAAAGCGTGGATTAGTACCAACTAAGAGTATTTTATCCGCTTTACAAATGTCTTTCATGTTGATATTTAATGAATATGCCGCTCTTATATCGGTACCTGTTACCGAGTAATTTAAGCCTCGTCCCACGTAAGTGTGTTCGCTTCCGAGTATATTAACCAAGTCTTTAGCAGCTACTAAGGTTTCCACGTTCGTATGTGCACCTGCAACGGCTATTATAGTTTCGGGTTTGGCGCATTCGAGTAAATTTGCAGCGAGGGTCAAGCCGCATTCCCATTCAGTGGGACAAAGGCACCCTTGTGACTTATACATTGGCGTTACTAATCTCTGCATTTCGACAGAGTCTACCGCCCAACGACCTTTATCTGAGAGCCATTCTTGGTTGATTTCGTCGTGCTCGCGAGGCAATATTCTGATAACTCTATCATATCTACTATTTATCACAATATTAGTTCCGGTAGCGTCAGTTACGTCGATTGAATTCGTTCTTTTCACTTCCCAGGGTCTAGCTTTAAATCTGTAAGGGACAGACGTCAGGGCTCCGACAGGGCATAAGTCTATAATATTGCCGGAAAGCTCTGACAGAAACATTTTGTCTACGTAAGTACCGACAAGCATATCGTGGCCTCGACCAGTGGTGCCCAGCACATCCAAGCCGCACACTTGTGCCGCGAATCGTATGCATCTCGTACAATGAATGCAACGGTTCATTTCGCAATTTATAAATGGTCCGAGCCTTTTGTTTTCTACGGCTCTCTTGCCCTCAAAATGAATATCAGTAAACCGTGTCCGATCATTTCCGAACTTCATTGACAGGTCTTGCAGGTCACATTCTCCGCCTTGATCGCATATGGGACAATCCAGCGGATGATCAGCCAAAATGAATTCTAGAACGGCTTCTTGTGCTTTTAGTGTGATGTCAGAGTTGGTTCTTATCTTCATGTTCTTCATGACGGGCATGGCGCAGGCAATCTGCGGCTTGAACATGCCCTCGACGTGCACGAGGCACATGCGGCAGTTGCCGGCGATGGACAGCCGGTCGTGGTAGCAGAAGCTCGGGATTGTGACGTGTTCCCTACGCAGCGCTTGCATTATCGTGAAATAACTCGGCACACTTATAGCTTTTCCGTTAATAAATATCGGAGTTTCCTGCGTCTGTGTTCTTTTTTGTAAACTTTGTATAATGGTGTTTTTTAATAGATTTCTGGACGATTTGAACATTATTACAAAATAATTTTTTGTATCTTGTGTAACAACAACAATAAATTGTGCGTATTAAACTGTCGCATTGAGTTAAGGATTTACTTTTGATTGACAACAACAACACTGACATACCTGACATATTGGACTGACATACCTTACCTGGAAGGAAATGTTTTTTGTTTTCTTAAGTATCATGCAAGTTTCTATTTATGATTTGAGTAAAAAGTTTGTTATTTAGTACCGTATATTTTGCATACCTGATGAATAGAGTTGATTAGTTGAACAAGCGCTTCCTTAAACTGAACAAATATCTCCGTCGCTCTCTGATATCTAAAACACGAACCCGATTAAATTCTTGTGTCAAAAGATTTCATTGTAAATACTTTTTACCATGCATGTATTAGAACTGAGTAAAGGTCGTGGTCGGTCGTGACTCACTTGTAGTCGTGGAGCGTGTCAGTGAAGGCGTAGTCGAGCGCAAGCCGCAACGTGCGCGCGGCGCGCGGCGCGGCCGGCGCGCTCAGCACGCGCCGCGCGCCGCGCTCTAAGCAGCGCGCCTGCACCAGCAGCCGGCACGCGTCTGCGCACGCTGCCGTGCGCTCCCACCCGTTCCTGAATTGTCACATTCATTTCTTGCTAATTTGGAAGTATCATAAATATTCGTAATTTTATGGGCGTTTGTATTTTAACATGACCAAGACTAACACTAGGTACTCGACATGCAGCGCACAGCGGAAGAAACATCAGGAGTGTGCGAGCAGCTTTATCTCCATGTGCGTGCCATCCAAGAAAAGGGAAAATTGGCGCTCGGCAAGATTTAAAAGAACAGTCATGCAAAATGTGCTGATTTCATTACATTTTTACACAAGTAAAATAAAACCTTCTTTTCGGTTTCTTACATTATTTAAACAGGTTCATTTATTTTTTACTCTACTGCCGACAAAAAGGAGGGTTTTACTGTCGTGGACGTAAATTATGCAGTCGGTATTTGAATCTAATATAATTAATAAGAGATAGTATTTTAAATCACTTATCTAATTTTAGATGTGATAAAACGATTAAAAATAAATCTTTATAGAGCAAAATCGTATCCATCTCATGCTAAATTATAAAATGGTTATGTGCTACACTGACTTCCCGACGACGCTGAGTTTCCAGGCGGGCAGGCCGTCGTCCAGCAGGCGCACAGCCGCGTGCGCGTACTCGGCAGCGGCGCGCAGGCGCGCGCTCACGGCGGCCAGCGCGTCGCGCAGCGCCCGCGCACGGCCCAGCGCGTCCTCCAGCGGCGTGCCCGGCCGCAGTGTGTTAGCCCACACGTTGTCTATTACATGGAACAATCAACCGACTACTTAAATAAATATGTATAAGAGAAAGGCAAACGCCTGCAGCATTATAAACATGCTAGCTCGTTTGTTCCATTTTGATTTGCTCCATTTGTTCCATTTTCCATTCGTTCAAGTGAGCTTGATCTTCATAATGGTGTATAATTTACATCTACCTAAGAGGTGTTGTAACTGAGCATAGAGCGAACGCGTGCGCAGTATCTGCGCGTGCAGCGTTCGACGCTCCCGCTGTAGCTCGCCGAAACGCGCGCGTAGCCAGCTCAGCTCCAGGCGGCGCATCTCCTGTAAAAAACGCTCTCGGGTTACTTGAATGAAGTCATTATCTACTCACGCGCGGCTCGCAAATTGTAAGTTCTAAATAAAACCCTAACTCACAAATGAGTAAAAGTAGGTACCTTCCGATTGACGTTCGCCACGAAATCTTCATTTTCAGTAGCCAACATCGGACGGCGGTATAAATCCAAGCTCACGAATATCTAAACAAAAAAACTCATGTCATTTTCATTTTAGAAAACGATTTTCCGAAATTATAGAAGCCAAAATGGGCAAAAGCAAAAATAATCCATAATTCAACCACCAATCTGAGCACGAATCGCATGTTACACAAGTCTAACTACTAACCTGGTGAATAGTTTTGGCGTAGTTATCCTTACTTGCGGGAGGCGGCGTAATCTCTTCAAAACTTTTAATTTCCTGCCAGCAATAAATATGTATATTTTGAGAAACTTGCAGTTTTATTTTAGTTTTTATTTAAGTGCTTAGTTTTTCGGAAAATATAACACGTCGTTGCCTGCTTACACTGTACACGTGGTTACTCACCTGCTGGATGCTCTCGAGCTCCGCTGTGACGACAGCGAGTCGCGCCGCGGCGTGTGTCCGCTCGCTGCCGGCGATCTCCTCGTCGAGCCTCGCCAGGGCCGCCACCAGAGTCTCGCCCTTGACTGCCCGCTGCCACGCCATCTAAAGAAAAATAAACAATCAGTCGTTAAAATGACTAAAAATATACCTTTTATCGCTTGACGCATGAAGACATTAAGCTGATGCCTTCATGTAGTACATTTAGGATAAATCTAATAATTAATAGTCTCAAATTATTGTTTTAAATTTTAATTATACAATTAAATGATTACAAAAATGACTATTTAAAATCGAATTAAGTACTTCTAACATTATCATTTTATGAAGTGATTTGAATCATTTATTTCAGACACATATGTCCCATTTATTTATTAGCAACAATGTAACTTGAAATTATTAATGTTTAACAGTAATCAACAATTATTAGAAATAAGTAAATGACTTTTTAAAGTTTTTTAGGGTAACTTACAGGAGAGGATATTTCCGCGTGGACCTTCTGTGAGCTCGGCACGCAACCCATACCAGGACCATCACAGAACGCCGACGCTCGAGCCACCACTGAGACAATCCTAGCCGAAGAAAATATGCCAAGGCTACCACGATATTGTTTGGCAAATACGAGCGGAGAACTACGGCGGCAGACAATAGGGTATCGGTGCAGGGCGGCACCGACTCTGCGCGAGCTTTTTTTTGAAATAATAAATGACATGGATGTACGAAAGAGTTAATATTATATACAAATAACCTCCGAGTTCAAATTGACGGCCTGGAGTTTTTAAGCCACGCTGAGGGAGGACACCAAGGGATTTTTAGCAGATTTAAGAATCCCCCATGACCCGACGTTCTCCTGCGGCCCTAACATGACGTCCCAAGTTAAATTTATTACTTACTCCCTGCGTCGTTCTTAACTAGTGTCATTACAAAGGGACTCACATAGAAACAAACTATACTCAACCGATTCTGTTAGGGTCACTCATGGCATTGAGTATCCCATTGATGATTACCCTTCTTAAAAAAACAAATTACTATTGTAATGAAACTTCTAAGTAGATGGTAAATATATCTCTGTACTGATTACCAGCGGCCCTATCATGACCGCTAAAGTTAAATTTATCCCTACGCGCTATGTGCGGCTCTGTCTAACTAGTGTCGTAAGAAAGAAGAAAGGGGCGCACTGAGAGATAAATTAAATGCGGGCGGTGGCCACTGTCGTGAGGAGATACGGCACGCGATAAGGCAATGGGTTCCAGTTCGGTTCCCTCACGCGGCACGCAAAAATTTTCTCAGCGTAAATGATTATGAACCTTTAATTCTATACCTAAAACTACTCACTATTTCAAACCAGCAACCGCAGCAAGCAGCTTTCGTCAATACCATTCAGTTCAATTTAATTGCTATGTAATGACAACATAAAGAAAAATACCATTGGGAGCTAATAAAGTGTAATAAAATAGGATTCAAAAACATTTTCGCTTACAAAATTCATCTCAAGTGCCGTGCAATCAATAACCCATAATTTAACATGCAATATTTAATGTATGAGTATAATAACACTGTGCGGCCAAGTCCCAAGAAAATATGTGTTTTTACTATGCTTGTAGATGGAACCCTATAAAACCATACCAACCATATTATTTTCTCTTAAAAAGCTGCGGTTTGATGACAACTTTTGTACAAATATGTTCAGTGTCGAGGACCAGCTTCTATTCACACAAAAATATTAAAATTTTCACCCACTTAGGGTGGCCAACTATCCTGTATTTTACAGGACGTCCCGTTTTTCAGCTATCATTTTGCCCGTGTCCTGTATTTTAAAAAGAAAAACACAGGACCATTACCATACCAAAAACAACTTGGTCCCGTATTTTTCCATGAATCCTGTAATTTTAGATCGTATGTCCTGTAAAATGAGCATTTAAGGTTGGTCACCCTACGCCCACTCCACTAATAGGTATCTCATGAATCACTAGGTGATCAGGTTTTTGTGAGCAGATCTTCAACTGGAGTTCGTCTGAACGCCATATCCGTTACAGGTACAATATTTTTTCATACATCATGCGGCAGTACTGCAAATACGTATAAAATTAGTCACAATCACGAAACATCATTAATGAAATGAGTAACACGTTTACTACCTACACCGTGTGTTATGCTGACTATGAGCAGCTATGATTGTACACGTACCTATAGACACGAACCTCACAATTACAGGTTCTCAATGCGCCGCATATGTTTTTAGGGTTCCGTACATTAAGAAAAAAAACGGAACGGTCCGTCTGGCACGGCCAATTTGCGCCGAAACTGTTGGACCGATTGAGTAAAAATTTAGTACACATATTATGTAAATCGGTGACCCAACGACCAACGTGTAACGTAAATAAATGAAGTTTAAAGACGGGGGCTACTTTCGAGGGTGAATTAGATTTTTTTTTAATTTCGCAAACTATATCGTTTGACATTTCAAATGAATGGGCTTGTATGTATGTATGTATGTAAATTCTTTATTGTACAAAAAACATAAATTACAAAAAGAGATACAGTGATGCCCTTGAGTGATGGCTTGTTGTGAGAATCTCAAAAAAAAATTATATTATTAGGATATATGTATAGTATTGAAGTTATTTAAGGAAATTGGTGAAAATTGACCATTCCTCCGTATCTCTTAGAATACCTAACTAATACTAACAACTTAATATTATGTCAATGGAAACATCAAACACGAAATATTTTTTTTATCTCTGAAACTACTGGGACAATTCATTTTTTTTAATACAGAAAATAGTTAAGTATTTGCCTGCAGCTTACAGGAAAACATATAAGTCTATGGTATTTAAACTAACATAGAAGATTTCTTAAAATATTTGTGCGTATACAGAACCCTCTCCACACGCGTTTAACTCGTACTTTCCGGTTTTTTTTAATGATTTTAATTTTTGTTATCTTACTCCGTCCCTGTCAACCAAAATTTTTTCAACGATTTTATAATGTAGAGTACCTTCAGCTTGGTCCCATTGTTCAAAGTCTCATAATGAGATCGAGAGACTAACGGAACTTTTCGAATATTTGTAGGCAAGAATATAGTGATAGGACTGTTTTTCGCTAAGAGCAAGTTAGCTGGTTGGTTTATTTGCTCTTAGGTTTTTCGTAATAACTAGTGTATTAATGTTAGAAGCTGGCGCAGGTGAAGGCGTAGTGTCAAACAGCCTTGATAGCCTTAATAATATTATTTTTAGTTAAAGGAGATGCGAGGAATGGGAAAAGAGGGTCGAATCGGGTTGATTGCAGTGTGCGAGTGCTGACAAGTGAATCGCTTAGCTTGCGTGGCGTAGATTGCCATGGACCCCATGGCAAGCGAGATAAATCTCGCATGATCCGAGAATCGCCCCGCTGGACGGCACTGTATCAAAATTTATCAGGTGCCCTTCTACCCGACTGCGGCGAAGCCCAAAAGGAGGATAATGATTTTAAGGTTGGACAAGTCGGGGCCCCTGTAGCTAGGGGGGGAGGCCGTATCATTGATACGGCTGATACGGCCGAAAACTACGCCCATGTCGCCCATGCAAGTGATACAAGGTGAAGCAGTCCCTCTATCTTCTAACTAAACTGATAATAACGCCACCTATGCGACGTCATTAAAACTATGTTGTTCTCTTAACTTTAATTAGCCTATACATATAAGTTTGTTGTAGTACCTCAAGTGCCTGTACGACGCCATCCATAACAATATTATCGCGTATTGAAATTAAATTACGCGAAGCGAAATTAGAATCAAAAAAGGAATGATGAATGAAGTAAAAATCTTTTTTTTTATTGTTGAGTGTTGTTAAATTATCAGTTCAGCGATTTTAAAATGTCCTCAAACATGCTTGTTCTGTCAACGTCAAGCAATCGTCAACGTTGACCTCCTACCCCTCATCCGATTCCGATCATCTTGTCATATCGCTTAAGTTTTTGCAATAAATTCAATTTGTTTCATTTCTTTTTTTTCTACTTATAGATTATTCATATAAAAATCGAAGTGCTTAATAAACCAAGCTAGTGGTAAGTACACACGATCACTCGTTCTTATCGAAAGTTACAATGTGGTTACTCATCGTTTCAATTTCACCATAGATGCTAAAGAACTGCTCTTCTTATTTGTTTCAGACTTGGTAGCACTCAAACCCCGAGGCCTCAGGCTTCGGCCTGTGGTCATAAAATCTTAAATTCCAAAAAACACGGTAACAATACTTCAAATTTTTTGTTGCATTTCACCCTCTATTTATTATTTCACAATATTTTAACCGTCGCTAAAATGTCTCAGTGGAACAATTCTTACGCTTACAACCAACAATACCAAGGCTCGGGCACATGGAATGGAGAATTAGGCAACCAATATTCAAACCAGCAATACTATCCCAATGCCCAACCAACCTATGAGCCGAGCAATCAGTATGTTAACTTTCAGGAGTTTCTGTCTCAGATGCAAGGCAACAACGCCGCCGCGGCCGCGCCCAGTTCCGCTCCATACAACAATGCTCAGTATCAGAGTTACCCCAGTAATCAGTATGAATACAGTACAGTACAAACTGCACCATCATCCCAGAATCTTAATTCTTACTATCCACCACACACAAATACTGTAAATGGTGCTGAAGGCTACCAAGCTACAGCACAAAGCCGTGACAAAAATGCACCTGAAACTAACTATAACAACCATATGGTATTCAAATCCAATCTCACACCAACTGCTACAGAATTTGTGCCAAAAGGAATGTCGCAAGTACATCATTCTAGAGCTCCCAACTCAAGTCCTCCAGGAGACTCTTTAGCATATAATGGAGTGTCGGATTCTAGGAGTGAAAACACTGCTGATAGTAACTGGAGAGGAAAGCAGTCTGCTCAACCTAGTAGTTCCCGAAGTTATGATGAACCGAGAAATGATCAAGAGTCAAAACTTAAACTAGAAAAAGAGCAATCCTATAATTCCCGTAGTAATCATGAAACTAGGAGTGATCCAGAATCGCGACGGAAACCAGAAAAAGATCGCAGGAGACGTAATAATGAAAGCCGCAACAATGTTAATAATGTAAGTAATTATAGGGAGTCCAATAGTCAAAGTAATGAGCGTAGTGGCCAGAATGACCAAGAAGGTGGTGATTCTGAGTCAAACACTTATAGCTATGGTTCCAAAAAACAGAATGCTGAATATAACAGCCGTAATTATGAACAAAATAGCAAAAAGGCTGAATCAAATAGTCGCAACGGCCGAAAAAATGAGTCAAACCGCAAGTATGATACGCACAGCCAGAGTAATGAATCTATCAATAGAAACAATGATTCTGATCGTAATTATGATTCTAATGACCGAAACTACTCCAGTCGCGACTCAGACAACCGGCAATATGAGTCCAGTAGTCGCAATTATGACAGTAATGGTCGTAATTACGACTCGAAAAGACGGAACTATGACTCTAATAATCGCCACTATGAAGGCAGTAGTCGTAATTACGATGCTAACAGTCGCAGTTACGATGCAAATAACCGTAACAATGATTCCATACCTACAAGCCGTAATCCTGACTCTAGTCGTAGAAATGACTTCAATGGTAGGGACAGTGATTACAACAGTCGAAACAATGACTACAATAATCGTAGTAATGACTACAATAGCCGTAACTATGACTCAAATAATCGTAACTATGAGACTAATAGGGGCCAAGGTAAAAATTCCAAGTTGAAGAATAAGGAACCTGACAATCGAACTTTTTACAATAGTTCAGTGAACAAGGGTAGCCAAGATGTGAGAAGTGGAAGAAGCGAAAGAGGTGAGAGCTCAGGGAGGTATAAAAACTGGGCTGGTAGTCAAAGAGTCAGGCCGACAGAGAGAACAGATGATGAACAATTTGCTAAAGGCTATTTAGATAGTCAGGAAGACAGGTACTCAAAAGGATCTCGGTCAGAAGCCACGTTTAGTCCTATGAGGAATAGGAACAAACAGGTTGATCTAGGAGGTTAGTTATACTTTCAAATTTTGCCTCTATTTCTACATAAAAATCGTCATTGTTGTATAAAAAAATCTAACTTGTGCACTGATGGTTCGAAACTGCCATCCCAGCCTATTAGGGTCCGAAAAATAGATCCCTTTTAAGGTATGGCAGTCAGACACACTGCATAGGTTTAGTAATAAGGGTCACCCTATGAGTATGGAACCCTTAAAATGCTTGAATGTTACAGGCAACTCAGACCTAACCCAACGGGAGCGTCTCTCGGAGCAACTGGATAAGGGCACGCTGGAGTGCCTGGTATGCTGCGAGCGTGTGAAACAGAGTGACTCCGTGTGGTCCTGCAGTAACTGCTATCATGTGCTGCATCTGCGCTGCATTCGGAAGTGGGCCATGAGCAGTATTATTGGTGAGCAAATAACGCAACTACCAACCATATGGACTAAATTGATAGTTTGCTTCTGATATCACTGATCTGAACAGCTGTTACCTTTACTTAATTTCCTATGAATAAATAGATTAATCTTTATTAAAAACGCTTTTAACATAATATGTCTGATCTATGATGCTTCTGATGCAAAAGTGTGTATAATGATCAATTTGGATTTGGGCCAAATCATTCATTGGATTGAAAGTGAATTAGCTAAAGTTTTACTATACTTATTTAAAATACTAAATATTTACATGCTGATATGAGAAATACGTTGTTACTATTGCAGGTCCAGTGTAATGATTACAACTTTAAAGGTTATCTCAATGCCTAAATTGAAGATAATAATCATCCGTTATTTTTGTTTTGCGAATAACACTTAATTTGTATGTGATTTTGTGATACTCAGGGACACATGTTCTAGCCTAAAATGCGTGATAGACCATGTGACACCAGTCGTAAGAATAAAAAAAAGATCTAGGTCATGTACTTTTTAAATTATAGATATTAAAAAAATAACGAAAAATTGTCACGCCTCCACATTCCCGGATATCAAAAATCGAGAATCCGCAATATCACTGCACTATAGTAAACATGTTGTTTCTGCGCAGAGGGCAAGTGGCGCTGCCCGGCCTGTCAGAACACGAGCGACGACATCCCGGCCGAGTACCGCTGCATGTGCGGCGCCGTCCGCTCGCCCGACTACCACCGCGGCGCCGGCGGCGCGCACACTTGCGGACAGGTGCGTCACGTCATTTATTGTGTATTGGTAACTGAGTGTGGGAGAAAAGGACTCTGATATTCAACATTTGCTGTCGTAACACAACTCGATCAGTCTGTTTACGAACTTTAACTTATGTCGCCAGCCTTTATTTGGTCAAGTTTTACCATGAAAGGTAAAACAATACATGTTCACTTTATTAAATGTATGCTGTTGTTCGGTGCAGGCTTGCCAACGCGCGCGCTCGTGCCCGCACCCCTGCTCGCTGCCGTGTCACCCCGGACCCTGCCCGCCCTGCCAAGCCACCGTCAGCAGGTAGGCTCGGGGAGTCCTGTTTTTACATGCTATCGGAACATCGTGTCTCGGTCATTACCTTATATGAATTAACTTCGTCTCCAGGAAATGCGGATGCGGCGCCGAGACGCGCTCTATCCTGTGCAGCAGCAAGCTGCCGCAGGTGTGCGGACGGGTGTGCGCGCGCAAGCTCGCGTGCGGCGTGCACGCCTGCGCCGCCGTCTGCCACGAGGGGCCCTGCGCGCCCTGCGAAGAGGCCGTCCACCAAGGTAGGACGCTGGCGCATGGCACAGCCGATGCTGCTCGCACGATGCGCAGCTTAGGGTGGTGCCAGAGGGGAGCGCCACTACGGTCGTATAAAATTGTCTGTCGTTTTCAGTGTGCTACTGTCCAGCCGCGAAGTCTCGTTCCGTGCCGTGCACGGCGGAGAGCGGCGCCGAGGGCGCGTGGTCGTGCGGCGCGCCGTGCTCGCGCGTGCTGGAGTGCGGCGCGCACGTGTGCCGGCTGCCGTGCCACGCGCCGCCCTGCGCGCGCTGCCGCCTGCTGCCCGCCGCCGTGCTCGCCTGCCCCTGCGGCCGCACCAGGTCAGTGCTGGCCTGGCTGACGTTCGGCGCGAGACGTATTCGCGCATCGTCGTCTTAGGTCTCGTGCTAATGATCACAGCGGCGTGGTTAGGTGCATATATACTTTTTAATTCAAGCACAAACTCCTGATAAGCACACTCCGCTTGCGTTCTCTGTGGTGTGCAATACGAATCTACCCATCTTCTAAAAAAATGGCGAGCTTAACTGTGGTCCCTGTGCAGGCTGGACCCGGAGTCCCGCAAGTCGTGCACTGACCCCATCCCGCTGTGCGGCAACATCTGCGCCAAGCCGCTGCCGTGCGGGCCCGCCGGCGACAAACACTTCTGCAAGCTGGACTGCCACGAAGGTCAGATACCATTCACACGCATTATGTTTTACTTACTGGATAATCTGCGAATCTAATTCTATTTGTGTTGACGAGGTAGGAAGCATTTACAATGACTCACGGCCTCGAGCAATAATTAGAGTTGCAAATAAATGTCACATGTCTCACGCGGCCCCGTTAACAAAGCGTTGTTTATATACCAGGTCCATGCCCCGTGTGTCCGGAGAAGACGCTACTGCCGTGCCGCTGCGGGCATTCCAGCCGCGAAGTGCCGTGTGCTGACCTGCCGCAGATGCTGGACAACGTGTTCTGCCAGAAGAAGTGCAACAAGGTCGGTGCTGGCAACTCAATGTCCGTCGTGACCTAGCTCCGTATCCATTTGGTAGACTAATGGCCGGATTCACATGCACCACTTAAGCATTTTAAGTTAAAAAGTAAATTTTTCGGCAAGCAACTAAGTTTTTTTTTTTTTGTTCATCGAGTCATCATGCGATCAGTCAAATGACTATGAGCAGATGGGTTGAGTGATTTGTCACGGGTAGAGTAAGCTTCTCAGCAGGAGCCCCTCCGTTTGTGGCTGGATCTTTAGGCAAGTTGATCCAGTTCTAGGATTCTGCGCCTTTTCAGACGTCTAGTTTGGTCGGGTACAGTAAGTTGCCCTGCCAGCTGGTTAGGGTGATGTTGCAGGCGTTTTTTGTATTTGATGGCGAAAGATCGAATTTCTTCCGTCACTGTCTTTATATTGAGGTGGTAATGGACTTCCGAGTTTTTGATAAACCAGGGCGCATTAGAGACTTGCTTAAGGATGGAGTTTTCAGCTCTTTGTATGAGTGTGGTATTTGAATTGCATGCGGACCCCCATAATTGGATTCCATAAGTCCAAATAGGCTTGAGGACAGTCTTATATATGAGAAGCTTGTTGTCAACCGAGAGCACACTGTTTCTTCCAAGCAGCCAGTATAGCCCACGGAATCGAATGTTGAGTTCGTCTCTTTTTGCTTGGATGTGTTTTCTCCAGGTCAGTCTACGATCCAAGTGCATTCCCAAGTACTTAACGGAGTTGTTATGGGGGAGTTGTTGGTTGCCTAGTGTGACTGTTGGGCAATCTCCTCTTCTCAGTGTGAATGTGATATGAACTGATTTTGATGCGCTTGCCTTGATCCTCCATTTTTTTAGCCATTCTTGAACTTCATTTAGGCTATTTTGCAAGTATTGGGAGGCTTCCCCTGGATTTGGGCTAGATGCTAGTATAGCTGTGTCATCAGCAAATGTAGCTATTGTGACTTCTGTGCTATGTGGCAGATCTGACGTATAAATTGTGTACAGTACTGGTCCTAATACCGATCCCTGGGGAACTCCAGCAAGAATATTACAGCATGCTGATGTGCTTTCTCCTTCTCGAACTTGGAACACTCTCTCTGAGAGGTATGATTCTAGGATCCTATAGAATTTATGCGGTAGGCAAGTTTTTATTTTACTTAGGAGTCCTTTGTGCCATACTCTGTCAAAGGCCTGTTGTACGTCGAGAAATGCTGCCGAGCAATATTCTTTCTTTTCAAGGGATGTTCTGATGACTTTGCAGACTCTATGGACTTGTTCTACTGTGGCATGATCCTTTCTAAATCCAAATTGATGATCCGGTATTACTGATTGAGATAAAAGTGCCTTTATTAGTCTCTTCAGAAGGATTTTCTCAAATATCTTTGATATCACTGGCAGTAGACTTATTGGTCTATATGACGTTATGTTATGTATTGGCTTGCCCGGCTTCGGCACCATAATTATCCGGGACACTTTCCACAGTGCAGGGAAGTGGCCTGTTCACATTATGCCGTTAAACAAACATGTCAAGTAGACAATTGCTTAAGCAACTAAGTTAAAGTCATTTTAATTTAAGACCAATTTGAGTGACTTATGAATTCGGCCAGTAAGAAATCATATTAATCGCAACAGTCCACTATCTCTGCACAGCGATTGACTGAATACACCGACTCGCACTTAATTTGACTTTTATGGTTTTACTATTTTTTTTATTGGCATGTGTGTGAACAGAAACTGTCATGCGGCCGGCACCGCTGCCGCGCGTCATGCTGCGCGGCGACGACGCACCGCTGCGGCGTGGTGTGCGGCCGCCTGCTGGCCTGCCAGCTGCACCGCTGCGACCAGTTCTGCCACACCGGCCACTGTGCGCCCTGCACGCGCGCCAGTCAGTATACACCGCCCGTGCCGGGCCGGGCATTCATTTTATTCTACAACTACCATTTCTCTACTACTTTCCTCTCATTCGCAGACTAAGTTAGCAATTTAGGGAGTACTTTTATATGTACATAGATTGTGCACCGACAGTTCAATTCATTTTGTGTTTCTACGTAGCTATACATAACAAACGTTCGTCTTCAGGTTTCGAAGAGCTGACGTGCGAGTGTGGTGCAGAAGTGATTCTGCCCCCCGTTCCGTGCGGTGCCAAGCGGCCAGCTTGTTCCGCGCCCTGCCGCCGCCCGCGCACCTGCCCGCACCCCCCGCACCACGCGTGCCACGAGGGCGAGTGCCCGCCCTGCGTCGTGCTCACCGCCAAGCGCTGCCACGGGCAGCACGAGGTCAGTGCCCCCGCCGCCTGCCCGCACCCCCCGCACCACGCGTGCCACGAGGGCGAGTGCCCGCCCTGCGTCGTGCTCACCGCCAAGCGCTGCCACGGGCAGCACGAGGTCAGTGCCCCCGCCGCCTGCCCGCACCCCCCGCACCACGCGTGCCACGAGGGCGAGTGCCCGCCCTGCGTCGTGCTCACCGCCAAGCGCTGCCACGGGCAGCACGAGGTCAGTGCCCCCGCCGCCTGCCCGCACCCCCCGCACCACGCGTGCCACGAGGGCGAGTGCCCGCCCTGCGTCGTGCTCACCGCCAAGCGCTGCCACGGGCAGCACGAGGTCAGTGCCCCCGCCGCCTGCCCGCACCCCCCGCACCACGCGTGCCACGAGGGCGAGTGCCCGCCCTGCGTCGTGCTCACCGCCAAGCGCTGCCACGGGCAGCACGAGGTCAGTGCCCCCGCCGCCTGCCCGCACCCCCCGCACCACGCGTGCCACGAGGGCGAGTGCCCGCCCTGCGTCGTGCTCACCGCCAAGCGCTGCCACGGGCAGCACGAGGTCAGTGCCCCCGCCGCCTGCCCGCACCCCCCGCACCACGCGTGCCACGAGGGCGAGTGCCCGCCTTGCGTTACGCTCCAGTCAGTCCTCCCGTTGCCTGCTTGAAGGCACAGGGGCAATGGAAAGTATACTCCATTTAAAAAAACGATAATGTCATATTATCGTCCACAAAATGCTCACCTTGATATTTGACTTTTAGGAACGCAAAACGATTCCGTGCTCGCAAGAAGAATTCTCTTGCGGATTGCCTTGCGGCAAGCCGTTGCCTTGCGGGAAACACACGTGCCAGAAGATCTGTCATAAAGGACCCTGCGACGCTGGCAAGTAAGTTTAAAACGAATCGTTTGCCGACTAATGGACTTACATAGTTTTATTGCGCAGTCATTCTCACTTTTACAAGGCTCAAATTTTAGATAATATCTCCAGTCATCATCATCACTCCTCATTTAAACATGTATTTGAAAGATGCACTCAACCGTGCAACGAGAAGCGGCCGAGCTGCGGACACCCGTGCGCGGCGCCGTGCCACGCGGGCGACGCGAGCACGAGCACGAGCGGCGCGCGCAACGCGTGCCCGAGCGCGGCGCCGTGCCGCAAGCTCGTGCGCGCCACGTGCCCGTGCGGCCGCCGCGCCGCCGAGCGAACCTGCGCCGACAACGCCCGGGATCTTGCCAAGTCAGTTCACTGCTTGTTTTAATGTTACAGTTTTTGTTTGTGTTACTTCAAGCATTAACTGATTAACGGCAATAATATACAAATACTTCATGTGCCTTAATTGACTGTTGGATTTTGTGGACCAACAAAACTCATAGAGATTGCAAAAGAACTATTACAATAAAGTATATTATGTGTTTGGTCTTACCAGGATTATGAGCGTACTAGCTGCTTCGAAGATGCAAGATGGTGGTTCGGTCGACCTGTCTGAAGTCCAACGCCCCGCTTCTATGCTGAAAACGTGAGTGTTTGTGCTGCAGTGCAGATACAAATTTTGACTAAAGTACGCCTACCTACGCCATAAACGTTATGTTGACACTTTGAGCCAACTAAAAAATCTTTCTCTATCGGAGGTTTTCTTTCGCTTGACGTCTCACCGGATGACAAGTGAACATGTCAAGGTCTCAGGCGGAGCACGCAGTGCCCTAAACTAACATAGAAGAGATCTCATTTCTACTGCGGCTCCCTAGTTATCCACCGGATCATGACTGGAGTAGCATGGCGCCGTGGGCGGCAGGTATTACCCTGACTTCTCCTGAATGCCGTTCTGTATTTTGATTCGGGAACCAACTTGAAACTAATTTTTGACCATGTTATTTTAGTATACTTACTAAACTATTTAGAACCGGATAAATACCTTGGAAATACTGATCACCACTGACCGACTAGCGCGCACATCCGTCTTCCTCGTTCATACCTTTTCTCTCTCACTCACAGTGTTGGTAATTCTAGGAGTCTTAAATATTTCACATCCCAACCCCGTCCGAGCAACCCATTGATACTCCTTTATGGCGGGCCAAAAAGCCGAAACAACATGGCGGGAAGACCGGACACCCGGTGTTCGAGCTGGTTGGCGCTTTAATAAACATGACTTGTTACGTATAGCGCTACAAGCGGACATAGTTGTCAACTTTTGATAGATATGGAAAGGTTTACATTCATGTCGAAACGTAGCACCTGCAACGTTCGACTTCCCGGGACCTGTGCACCTAGCACGAATCTTTTCGATACGCTTTAACTCGCTACGTAACGCGCTGCATCTTTCTCCTACTGGGCTCGTCAGAAAGTGACGCACTCAGTTACGTAGCGATCTAACGCGTATCGAGAAGATTCCTGGTAGGCGCACCGATTTGACTGCGCCGGAGCCGTCAGCCATGACGATGGCAGGGTGACGCGTGGTGAGCGGTGAGTGCTGCCGGCAGGCTGGAGTGCGACGACGAGTGCCGCGTGGAGGCGCGCACGCGGCGGCTGGCGCTGGCGCTGCAGATCCGCAACCCCGACGTGTCCGCCAAGCTGGCGCCGCGCTACAGCGACCACGTGCGCGCCACCGCCGCGCGCGAGCCCGGCTTCGCGCGCCAGGTGCACGAGCGGCTCACCGACCTCGTGCAGCTCGCCAAGAAGGTGAGCCGTCCGCGCAGGCGCACATACACACACACACACACACACACACACACACACACACACACACACACACACACACACACACACACACACACACAGAGAGAGAGAGAGAGCTGGTCCATAATCAAAAACATTATAGGGTACAATCAATTTTAAGACTCATTTTTCTACACCTTCGGTTACATTGTTCAAATTTTACCAAGAAAACCTAATTTTTTTCAAAATGAAATGTAGCCTATGTCAAATTAGAAGAATGTAGCATTCTATTGGTGAAAGATTTTTTTAAATCGGCCCAGTACTTTTGAGCCTATTCATTACAAACATACAAACATCCAAAAATAGGTACAAATCTTTCCTCTTTATAATATTAGTATAGACTAGCGGACGCCCGCGACTTCGTTCGCGCGGAATGAGTAACCTATGTCCGGCAGGAATAGCGTAGCTTTTTATCTGGGAAAGAAATTCAGTATATCCAGAGATTACCCGCTAAATACAAACAAAAAAAGTTTACCTCTTCATTATATTAGTGTAGACACCTTTTTATATTCCTGGAATCTACATCTCCGTATTTCCCGCGCAGTCGAAGCAGAAGACGCGCGCGCACTCGTTCCCGTCGATGAACTGGCAGAAGCGGCAGTTCATCCACGAGCTGTGCGAGCAGTTCGGCTGCGAAAGCGTCGCCTACGACGCCGAGCCCAACCGGAACGTCGTCGCCACCGCCGACAAGGAGAAGGTAATCTAATCTCTTCACAACCGTGCAAGTGTTGTCTTTTACTAGTGCCCGCCCCGGTACGCACACGGTACAATTATAATTATAAATTAAATTTATTTATTTCAAATAAGTAGGTATCTTCATATATTGTTAGTAAATACAACCCTCAAGATTCTCAGATAAATAAATCCAGTCCAGTCCACTCCAAACTTTAACATTCGAAGTTTTCGCTTGAGTTATTTATCTTGAACAATATGATCAATGGGCTCTCTGGAAAGTGGAGCATCGTTTTTTTTTATCCAATGTTATTTCGTGAGAAATCATACAATGCAGGTAAAACACACGCGTCCGTCGTCGTGACGAGGATTAAAGGATTCCATAATCCAGTCGTGGATATTTTTGACGGAGACAAGAATGATGATAAAATGTCCCTTCGGTGTTACGGGTGTCTATGAGCGGTGGTGATCACTTTATATATTTGATGCTGAATTTGTCGTCGCAGTCGTGGCTGCCCGCGATGAGCGTACTGGAGGTGCTAGCGCGCGAGGCCGGCAAACGCAAGGTGCCGGGGCCCGTGTTGCGCGCGCCTGCACCCACCGCGCCAGCCGCAGCTGCCGCGCCCAACAAGTCAGTCTCGTACAATCCATACAGTTCTTCTAAACTCACCTACTGCACTCAATTATCAAGGAAGTCGTCACAATTTAAACTCTATTAGACTTCTGGACGGTAACTCTAGTTCACACCTGTCGGGACAGTGACTATAGATTAGTATTATTATAATCTAATGCAGTTACAAGAACTCATTTCAAAACAAAGTATCTATTTAAGTATTTGTTGAGCAGTTTGCTTATTTTAGTTTCCTATTTGAAGACTCCTCCTCAGTAAGAGAAGACTGTCTGCAAATTTTCTTGAGACAAAAACCGTTTTCTATTGACATTTGTTTATCGGTCATGTAGCTTCAGGGATTTTTTTGTGGAAAGAGTGATTTGTGCTTACAAAATATGCATTTTTTTTAGTTTTTTGAGACAAACAAATGCTCTTTTAATATTTTTTCATCTAGAGATGTTTACATATGATGATCGTTATATACTGTGATCGTTACTTTTTTATTACTAATCATAATTTGTCTGAGTTTGGATCCCATGCCAAAGGAGGTGAACCGTGTCCCGTTCATACACTAAGCCAACGAGTGAGATGGGCTCTCGCTGTGTCTCGGCAGGTGTAAACTGATCCCCAGTGCCCTTAAAAATTACACCTCGTTGAGTTTCTTACCGGTATCTTCTCATCAGAGGTTTTTCCGAACCGGTGGTAAATTTTTTGACATTCATAAGTGCTACCTGTAAGCCTAATCTGAATAAAATATTTTGACTTTGACTTTGACTTAGTAAGTCTTATTGTCGCGTCCGGCAGGTCTGCGAGCGGCTGGGCCACGCTGACGTCGACCAACGCGTGGGCGGCGCGCGCGCAGCAGAAGCCCGACGACCCGCCCAAGATCGACTACTTCGACAACCCGCCCGACAACTAGTGCGGCACCAGGGATGCACTCAACACTACACACCAGTTTTAATCCTTTTCAACAATCTACAGGTCTAAGGCCACATCGGAGATGGCACACTGGGATTAAAGCCGGGAATTCACAGGGCAGTAGCTGGCACGCGCATGTCAGATTAGTAAGGAATATGACCTACGCATGCCAGCTACTTTCATTAAACTGCGCAAGGTACGAGCATGTGTATGCCAAGTTGAAAGATTACGTTTCCCCTTGTGACTAGCAAAACTGGTATCGTGCCGTGCCGCTAAACGAGCGATGTCTCCAGGCCCACAACCCGACCTACGTTATTTTACTAGGTTTTAATATCTAGGAGATAGGGCTAGTTCTAAAATCCATGGAGTCGTTATTTATAAAAAAATCTTTTTAAAACTTAAAGAATATGTGACATTTGTAATACAATACATACGTTAACTTAGACTTTGAAAAATATTTTTAACAAATAGCAACTCCATGGATACTAGAACCACGGCATGCTACCAAAAATCCTAGCCCCTAAGTGCGCTTCTTTACGGAACCTTAGCCTTAATACTTCGGCCGTATAGTAGCACTTTACGTGGATTTCCATGCCGCGAACTTGTCGGGAAGGTAACGACTTTGGTATTTGACATGGCATCAAAAAGGTTTACCTTTTCATGATCTATGGCGCCTGCCACACAGAAAGTGGTTTTCGAGTTTCGAGCGGTATGTTTTAGCACAAAAATAGAAAATAAACGAAATATGTAACGAGTGAATTAAATATTTTATGAACTAAAAACACTGAAAGTGGACATTACATTGTCCAACAAAACTATTTCGTACTTTCCAGGAACTTCGTTTAGAAACTTTCGATAAAATTTTCAAGCGATGAACCTCAAAAATCACTTCCTGCCGCCCCAAAGACCAACTTCAATCCGACCACATGGCACAATGAAAAGATTAAAAATATTCAAAATGTTAGCTTGCATCCTACTTTAATATTTATGTCCTATAAAATTGACTACCGTTCTATTTCAGTTTGTTAAAAGGTAAGGACAAGGTATAGGCAACAAAAATATAATATGTTAGTACTAGGTATATCCAAAACCAGCTCTATATGAAGCAAATAGAGCATGGGGTCTTCAAAAGGTTTATACAGGGTCGACAACACGTCACCTTTTCTAGGTTTTTCAAGCGCCCCTAATCTGCGGAACTTTCTCATCAGCCGAGCCTAATTCCTGTTTTCCATAGATTTTGATTTAAATAAGTTGTTACAATAACTCCAAGCAAATAATCGATTTTGCATGTAGGTACTTTTGTAATTCTATTTCCTTTTTATGATTATTTTGGCAATGTAAACTGAAATTGTAGTTAATTTTATATTTGAACTGTTACTTTTACCTTTCCAATAAACTCAGTACTTCTGGCAATTTATTCTTGTTTTTAATGGTACCTACTGAACATCGACGCAAAGTATCGTTTACTTCATTATCAAATATTCCATATTATAAGATTGCTACTTATTTTTCTACCGGTTGTGACTTCAAAGTATTATATTATAGCCAATTTAAACAGTTTTGTCAAAGGACCAAGATTACTGGAAAGCTGGAAAGGGAGGTCAATTTTGTAGAATAAATTTAATTACTAAGGGGCTGACAGACACGGCAAATTTATCGATAGAAACCCTGTATGTTTACTCGTATTGATAAGAAATCTCACTGACTGGGATCGCACTAGCTATAGATAAAACTGGCAATACTTTGAAGGCATTTTCTCTCCTACAAGTCTAATAGTGGTTAGTAGCAATTACAAGATGGAAGATGAATTAATTATTATTAACAATCAATCAAACCAATCAATTGTTTGAAATTAATTAATTTAATTAATTGATTTCTAATAATTTATTGGTAACGGACTGGAAAGTTTAGGTTGCACAGTATTCATATGTCACTTAAGTTTACACTTAACAGACTTCTACAGACAAAATGCTTTTGACATTCTTTATTAATTTAAATTATTATCAACTACATACATTAAGTCAAACTCAACTTTCGGTATAATAACTGCAGAAGTCGATTTTCCTTTCGGGTTTTCCTTTTCAGTCTTTTATTTATCGTGACTAACTGTGGAACAGATTTCAATTAAAATTCCTAAAGTATAGTTAGACACCCGAAGGTATAGAATATACTTATAGAATTGTTTTTACATTAACCGCAGAATTATTTTTAACATTTTGAACACGAATGACGCCTAAAAAGTTATCGCCTACACGCTACGTCGTCCTATCCAGCGCGAACTTAAACGCTAAATATATGTACGTATAATAGGACACTATTGCACTGTGTGGTCTCACACAGCTATGGGTCGTTGGCGTCCTAGAGACGTCAGCTCGCGACCTCTATAGTTGCCATTGGCATTACAAATTTAAGACTATCATGTACCCAGCGCTTTCCATACAAACGGCGATAACGTATTCCACCCTCTAAACCTTAACCTTAGCCTTGGCTTTTTATGTTATCATTATTTAAGATTTAGAACTAGGTTTTTTAAATATTCTTTATAGTTGTCACATATATCGGTCATTGGCGTTGAAAAAGGTTGAGCACAATTATTGCCAGCTTTATCTTTGATTTGTAATTTTAATGGATGGCCACGTCCGTATGCACGCTTAATTTTAAATTATTAATTGTAAAGATAAGTAGGTAGCGTGATGAAATATCGACATGTGCCCCTTACCCCTTTCACCTATTTATTTATCTTTTATTTACACTTTTGAAATACTACTTAAACCTTTTTTTACTTTACATTTTCATAAAGTTCAACGCCTTCCACGTGTGCGCTTTTAGCGTTGCTTAACTTAATCATTACTTATATTTAATGTAACTATCGCCAAATTAGTTATGGCGATTACTAACCGGACTTGCGGCAATGACGTTATACGTATAATGTATTTTAGCCGCGAGTACAGTCAGCGGTAGAAAAAGCTGAACACTGGAAGATGTCAAAAAATCTGCAAAAGCTCACTCTCTTGGCAGAGGAGTCGTGTCTAGATATTTTTTGACCTCTTCGAGTGTAGAGATATTTATATCATTTTTTATTCTTGTCTTCACAAAAGACTATCTCCCATGGGCGTCGGCAGGAGGGACAGGAGTGGCAGCTGAGACCTTCATTAAGTGTGTAATCTACCAGTCCACTTCAGTTGTACCATAAAGTATTAACTTGCCCCCCTCCCCCCTAGCCGGGCCAGGGTGCCAGGCTGGCGACGCCCATGCCATGTCCTAGTAACACCTATTATTTTGTTCGATGCAATAATGTCACTAGCACACCGGCACATGACGTGGCTGCCACTCGTTTATTATAGGTAATTATGAATTTTAACGTTCCACTCTCTTCGAGAACTAATCTTAAATATTATAACCACAATGTGCTCAATGGAACTTGATAATGTTGATGCATGCATGATGGAATAACCAGTTAAAATTCTAGTACTTTATCCGTGGTGGAGGGGATGCGTTCTTATGAAACAGGTTTGCGACTCCATTAAATGTAGTTATTGTATTGTAACGAATATTTGCCACTATACAAGGTGGCACGTGTATTAAAGTGTTAAGTATTTGTTAAATTGCAGTTTTATTTTTTTATACTAACTTTTGCCCGCGACTTCTTTCGTGTATAATTTAGAGTATAGCTCCGTTACTCAGAGATAGCTTTATTGACTATGATAACGAAAGTTAGATGAACCGAACCTCTTCTAAAGTGACCAACAAACAAACACTAAGACGAAGCCTTAGCACGCTAGGTTTTTTCGCTGACAAAGCATATATCCCTTTCTGAACAGTGTGCGTGTACGAGAGGGACGGATGTTTTTATGTGCGCGATAAACCTTAGCGTGCTACTAGAGCAGGTAGCGTTTTTAATCCTATAGTTGTAGCTAATGACTGGGCCTCAACACGGCAGGTACCTAGTTTCGAATGCATTATACCTTTTTCTGTAAATATATCTTCAATGTACAGAAACGCTTCTGTTACAGTTCATCACCATCGTTGCAGTTGAAATACGTCCCCTGCTGTGGTCCTAACATGACCGGTCAAAAGTTTAGTTTTTCTGAGTTTATCTCTACGAGCCCAAATTCAAAAGAGTTCGTCTAGTCACTTGCATAGCGACAAACATTTTTTAAATCTTTGATTACAGCTGCAATGTTAATACTGCAAAAATAGTACATTTCGATACTAGTGCGGAAGGTATGTCATTACTTTACGAGTTCCGAGATATCTTGCCACGAGCCGCAGGCAAGTGGCAAGACTCGGGACGAGTGAAGAATGACATTTCCGCGCGTGTGTATCGAACGACGTTTTTCAATACAGTTGCGAAAAAATTACAATAAATTTGCGACTTTTACTGAAGCTCTTAATTAAAGTAAAGTAAGTACAAACTTTAGCAGTGAACATTTTTGACAAATTAAACGCGTTTTTGTTAGCTGTCGTATTTCATAAGGCAATGGCTTTTGCTATTCAGCCAACTCAATGAAAGTTTTTTTTTTCAAATAGATATTAATATGAGCGTTAGGACAATTTTATTATTAAAGGATAACGAAATATTCTTGCCGGGAACATTAATATTTTTACTCGCCCGCCTATTTTTATTTTTTTTTAACGATTCCGTTCTTAGTGGCCAGTCATTCAAAGGCGTTTTATTTTTTAATTTAGCTAAGCGCTTCAAAGTGCTTAAAAACACCCAGAATCGCTTATTGTTTGAATATCTTTGCCATTTATTTCTGAAGAAGTGTAACTAAAAAGAACCTTATTTTTTTAATGTAAATAAATATGGGGTACCAGAAAAGACCCAGTGTTCTGATTGGTCGATTATATGTCGTATGCAGCACAAGTCGTGTTCTGATTGGTCGAATCAGTGATCAGCGTGCTGATGTGATTGGTCGATTTGCGCTTTAAACAGGCCAACAATGTTTTTGTCTCAGAGAATTCCGTTCCATTCAGCCACCTTAATAAGAACTGTTTTTAGGACTATTATTATTTAAAAAATCATATTTTTTTGATGAACAGGCTAGTAATAAAATATAAAATCTCAATATTTCGATATTCTTACATTAATAATAGGTTTTTAGTTTTATTACGTCTTGGTACAAACTAAAACTATAAAAACTCTTTGGTAAGTAGTTGTGAATTGGAACAAGTACAAATTAAAAAAAAACTGGAAAAGTAAATCGCACTAGTTCGCAAAAACGAACTTTGCGCACGCAAAACAGCCAAGAAAAGGGCACTTTTTGAGCAACTGTATTGAAAAATATTTACCATAGGTGACTATGACGACAATTACAGTTTTCATTTGTTTATTAGTATCAGCAAACTGGAACAAATTACCTTGCTACTCCGCGAAACCAGTGCCGGGCTCGTGCAAAATAGCTGCGTCTGTGCGACACATATATGTTCATGCAAAAACCCACCCTCCTCCGCTTCCACACGAAACAACATATATCACACAGACTCAACTACACACCACCACCACTAAACACTAAAACTACACGATCGACGCGCGTTTCGCCTCTATACGAGGCATCATCAAGATCAAAGAAACAGTACAAGTACAACAAGTACAACAGTATGATTGCAAATTCAAATGGCTACACTGAGACAATGGTAAATAGTTTGGTTAAAAAGAAACAGAGGCGTATAGCTGATAGCATGTTATATAGCGGCCCGTCTACTGAACATACTAACAAATATAAAGCAAGTATTAATTACGTTGGCCCTTTGTCAGATAAAATTTATAATATTTTAAAATCAAAGGAAATAAATGTAGCTTTTAAGACTAATAATTCTTTGTATTCTAAACTATGTAATGGTAAGGATAAAGTGGAAAGAGGGAGTAGATCAGGAGTATATAAGCTCACTTGTGACGATTGTAGTAGCGTTTATATAGGACAAACCGGTCGTAGTTTTAATATTAGATATAAGGAGCATGTTTCATCTTATAGGCATAAGCACGCAGAGAAGTCCAATTTTGCAAAACATTTGATAGACACAGATCATACATTATCAGATGCTCATTCTTATGAAATATTACACTTTTGCAAAAAGGGATTTCGTCTGAATGTTTTGGAGCATTTGGAAATAGTTAGGTACAACAACGCGGGATCCATTGTCAATGAACAGGTTAATTTTCCTTCTTCTCCTTTATTGCGGGTATGCTTAAATTCTGTCTTTAACAATGGGGGTAGCTGAGATTGAGATAAATTATGTGGGTAGTTTGTGATAATATACGGGGGTACTTTTGTTTTATTTAAAAATTTTGAGGGTAGGCTTTGGGATAATAATAAGGGTAGTTGTGCAAAAATGTTGGCGGTAGGCGGGATTAAAGAAAAATGTTTTAGTTTGTCAGTACGCCATTCGTTCAAGTAGCGAACGGTCGTACTGTTTCTTTGATCTTGATGATGCCTCGTATAGAGGCGAAACGCGCGTCGATCGTGTAGTTTTAGTGTTTAGTGGTAGACGGGCCGCTATATAACATGCTATCAGCTATACGTCTCTGTTTCTTTTTAACCAAACTATTTACCATTGTCTCAGTGTAGCCATTTGAATTTGCAATCATACTGTTGTACTTGTTGTACTTGTACTGTTTCTTTGATCTTGATGATGCCTCGTATAGAGGCGAAACGCGCGTCGATCGTGTAGTTTTAGTGTTTAGTGGTGGTGGTGTGTAGTTGAGTCTGTGTGATATATGTTGTTTCGTGTGGAAGCGGAGGAGGGTGGGTTTTTGCATGAACATATATGTGTCGCACAGATGCAGCTATTTTGCACGAGCCCGGCACTGGTTTCGCGGAGTAGCAAGGTAATTTGTTCCAGTTTGTTGATATGGACCTCCGCAAAGTAACGCCTGAATCTATTAATTATTAGTATCAGATTGATATCGTACACATCAAGAGAATTACTCATTTATTTGTTCACGTCGCACAAGCAAAAAAGTTCGTTTCAAGTTAATTGGTGCAAAATAGCTCGGCAAGGGAGTAGTTAACGGTTTAGAATCAAGTTAAAAACAAATTTTGTTTGAAAAAAGTATTATTTAAAATTTAGAAAATGTCCCTTTGGCTATAAAAAGGCCAATTTTTCGAATTTTGTAATATTTACCAAGTTTTCATCATCGCGGTAAACCAATATAGGACGACATTCGAAAAGTAATAATTTCAAGCAGTAATGCAGGAAAATCTGCGTACTATTTAGCTCAAGACCTTCACCTAGCGAGACCTACCTATACAATCTATTATTCAGCATAACAAGCAAACTGGATATACCAAGCTTGAAGAAAACTGGTCACCAACGCATTACAACACCAGCCGAAAACCGAGTCCTGAAGAAGATTATTAAGCAAAATCGACGTGCTCGAACAGGGGAACGCACTGTGAGCTGGCGAGAAATGATCAACAAAGATGTTTCTATCAATACATGTAAACGAGTCATAAAAAGAATGGGATACGGATTCTATGCGGCGAAAGAAAACCCTTTATTTACTTAACTACAGAAAAAGAAGAGGCTGAAATTTGCTTTAGCTCGTCGGGACTGGACTTGATCAGTGGGGGTCCTTAATATGGAGCGACAAATCGAAATTTGAAGTGACTGTCGGAGACGAACGGAAAAAAGTTGTTCGCAATAAGGACGAAGCTTTACATAAAGACTGTCTAAAAAGAAAAGTAAAGTTTCCTGCCTCACTCATGATCTGGGGCTGCATGTCAGCTCAAGGTGTGGGTCTGCTGCAGTTTATAGACGGCACTTTGAATGCTACCAGGTACCAAGAAATCTTGAAGATGAGTTTAATACCTTCGATTTCCAGTTTACAACATGAGGACGAGTACGTTTTCCAACAAAATGGTCCTTCTTGTCATACTGCCAGGAGCATATAGGATTGGTTACATACCCACAGAATTCCTACACTGGAGAATCGGCCACCTAGCAGCCCAGACTTGTTCCGAAACGAAGCTTTGTGGTGGAAGATGAAAAAGAAACTGCGTCAAGAGCCCTCCAAGTCGAACGAAGATTTGAAGAACAAGATAAACGCAGTATGGAAGTCAGTAGCCTCTACACAATGTTCAGCGTTAGTTGACACAATGTGACTAAGAATTTAAGCCGTCATCAAGAGGAAAGGCGACACTACTCAGTGGTAGATTAACTATTTTGCACCTAACACAGTGGTAGACGAAGTATTTTGCTTCGACGACTAGTAAATAAATATCTTTATTTTACAGCAAATTACAGAAATATGTGCATGTTTCATGTATCAAATAAAAATACACTATTTATTAAGTTTTGGGTGTTATTTGTTTATTGCTTTAGTTATCGACTGAACTCAATATTTCAATTATAAAAAACAGTTTATTGTAAGTTTGGTAATAGACGAACTCTTTTGCATTTGGGCTCGTATATGCCCCTTTCTTATGACATTAGTTTGACAGAGACGCAGGTAGGGTTATCCCTCCCTCCCTGCGTCCCGTTAAACCTGGGCCGGTCATGTTAGGGCCGCTGGGGGGGGGTGGACCTCAAAGCGCAACAGCGTCGAGCTTAACGGCGGATCCAGGGGAGTCCAGGTCGACCACGGTAATTGTTCTAATCATTGATGGTCCTGTCGTGACTGAAGTTCGACTTTAAGTTTTGGGGCTAACTCGAAGGTTGGATCCGCCCTAAGTCGAGCTCAAGCGTCGGGACGGGCGTGCAATTAAAACACTTATTTCAGGCAAAGTATAATCAACAAACAATTTATCTATGAACAATGTCGTCAACATCAGACTGCAACATGTCATCGAGGTAACGCACGAGTTTCAGCATCGGGTTCACGACCTTCTTGTGGCAGCAGCAGTGGCAGACGCGGCCATATTGCTCGTCGATCTTGAGGTCTCTTGGCCAGAAGCTTCCAGAGGATCCGCTGGGCCCTCTCCGATTTTCGCGCCACGGTTCGCTCGCTCTCCGGTTTGTTTCTCTGCTTTCCGTACAATATTTGGAGCATTTTTGCCAGAGACCATCCGAATGACAATTACCACCCGAACGCCTCGATGCGACCGCTTTATATACGCTCGAATTAATCTGCAACAGATTACACGTTTTGCAAATGAACTTGTGATGGGGTCGTTGGATGGAAAATTTTATACAATTTACCATATGTTGGGACGATTTCCTGTTTTTTTTTAACGAAAGACCCTTTTTCCTTTTTGCATTTTTGTAGCTAACAGTGACACTTTCATCCTCGTCAGTACATAATTTTATCGGAGAAACGTAGGGCTGCAAAATATCACCTAAAATTAAACGGTTTTATTCGTAACTTCATTAACAAGCAATTTTTATCGAAATGTTAACCTTCCGACCTTTAACTATGAGCGGTGAGCTGATTCACAAAAAACCTGAAGCCTCGTCGGGATTAACAAATGAAACATGTCCGAAAATAAGATGTATTTTTCGCTCCAATACTAACCTATGATTACAGTAAATCCGCAGCAGCAAAAAGAATCCACAGAAAAGTGCCACAAACTGAAAAAAAATAACGAGTAAGGTTCCTTTATTGGGAGAAGGGAGTTACGGATAGACGCACTTACACATGCGGTTGATGCCTCGGCGCAGAATGTCGCACGCGAGCACCGCGGTCATCAGCTGCGAGCTGTAGTCGTAGTAGCAGTTGCCTGCAATGCACACAATACGTAATTGCGGCCCTAACATGACAGCCCAGGTTTAGTTTAACCCCTCCCTGTGTCTCTGTCTAACTAGTGTCATAAGAAAGGCACGCAGATAGAGATAAACTAACCTTGGCCAGTCATGTTAGGGCCACTGAAGGCGCTCTTCCCCAGATCAATAAATAAATAAGCACTATTATATCTTACCATGGTTGAGTTGTATAACTTGATAAGCAAACGAAACCATGCGAGTCCACATTGTAAACATGCTGTTGTCTAAGAAAGAGGCATTCTTGCGAAGCGCCTCTACTTTGGGGCTCGACCGTTCCAAGGACTTTACGCTAATCTCTTCCTCGGATGTCTTTTCCCCGTCTGACATAGCATATTTTTCGAGACACAGCATGTTTTCCTTGACAGTCTCGAGTTGTAGATTAATGTTCTCCGCAATATTCCTTTGCACGGATTCCAACTTCTCTGTGAGTGATTTCTTAGAGTAAAAAATTCCGTCTGTCTTTTCGGGTACACTGTGGACGCTTTCGGTGCAAGTTCCCTCGTTGCGGAGTTCATCTAAGCACGTAAAGTGCTCCATATACGCTTTCTCAATCTCCGTGTCTGGCTGACTGTCGTCGCCGTCGGGTACTGGGTCCGCGGTTCGAAATTCGTCTTGGAGTTCACAGAAAGTTTCGTAGAAGTCATCGGTGGTGGTGCTGAGATGGGTGTTGTCTTCGTGGTTTGTCACGCTGCGCTCTGCCCGGTCATCGCCGAGGCTAGCGGGGCTGTGCTGGTAGAGGCGGCGCCGCGCGCGCCGCTCGGTCAGCTCGCGATGCAGCAACCGCTCCTGGTATGACCGGTTCTTGAGCTGCTCTGCCGCGTCGAGCTGATGCTTCTCTAGGGACTTGTACTGCTCGTACAAGTACCAAGAACGCATGCGATTCGATTTCTTGTCATTTGTATGCAAATCTGTGATGTAAAATACTCTGATCTGGTAGATGCTCTTTGAACTAGTTAGAATTTTGAATTATCTATAGAAATGGAGGAAAAAAAACTCACCGAGAAAATCCAGAAAATCCATCCAAAACTTTAAACAGTGAAATAAGAAAAAATATTTAAATTTGCGATCAAATATTTACATCGTTTCTTAATGTTAATTTTTTCATAATTTCTATACCCCGTAATAGAAAAAGTGTTGGGAAATTGTATTTTTATTCTTCTGTCAGACTGGCGCTCTGTAGGTTGCTTGGTAATGGCTGAAATATTGATGGCCAGTTTCTTAAAGATAATAATGAAACGAATGTAACCTTCTCAACTTCCTACTTTTTTACTGTCATCTATGCTCTAAAAACCGGGTACCATCATAGATAATAATAATGGTGCCATGGTACACACAGGGAGCATTTGTTTGTTATGTAAATGGATGGATTTCATGCAAAAACCCATCCTCCTACGCTTCCACATGAAAAAACAAAATTATGGTCAGTAGAAGCAATAAAAAACAAACAAGTTCTTGTTACAAGCTTTATTAATTGTAATAATTCTCCTTAAAATCGCCAAAGTTCCCTATTTTTCACACACGACAATCACAACATAGAAATTAAACGAAGCCTCCTGTTCAGAGCAATTAAATTTAATTCCTGTACACATATATAACTACTGATTATTATTTAAAAAATGCTCTCTTATTTCATATTGCTGACTTACTTTATTCTCCTATTTTTGTTGGTCTAATAATTCAGTAAGATATCGCCTATACCGAACCATCATCACGCGTGAGGGAGTCAAATGATCGGCGACCGGCGTTCATTTCTTACACAGCGATTCATTATCCGTTCATTATCATTGTCCGAGTTCTTGAATCTTCACGCTATGATGTTTGGTATAGGCTAGAACTGGATGTGAGGGGCGAGGTTTAGTAGAAGAAAATGGCGCCTCCCGCCGGCTGCCGGCTGAAGCCAGGGTTGGTCTGCGAGGAGTGCACGCCCGAATTCATCAGCTTCACGCTGAACGGCGACTTGCGCTCGGTGATGCCGCCGCGCTTCATCGAGTGACCCTGCAAACACAACTCGTGAACTTCAGTAACATCCGGGTTGACCCATGAACGCTAACCTAAAGCTAGTATAGTTAACCTTAAGGGCCATTTACACGGTACGAGTTTTCGCACGATATCGGTCGACCACGTCATACCTCGGTAGCCCCCAATGTAAAGCGACTCGCATGCGAGAAATCTCACCGTGTAAATGGCCCTTTACGGTAGTTACTTGTGGGTGAAGCAAATGTGTACTTATTCATAAGTTTATGGCATCTAAGTGGTAAAGCAGCGCATCATAAACCTTATACTGAGGCTCACTGTACAGTCAAGGAAATTGAAACACGTACCACCGTAGAACCTAGTCGAAGAGACATACGCATGACATTTGTATGACATAGCGTGGCGTTTAACGCGTCGCGTCATTGCGATAGGGTTCTAAGGTGGTACGTGAATATATTTCCCCTACTGTACACATAATACGCAACACTAAATAACGAGCAAGACAGAGCAAACTCGACGCTGATGCGTTTAGAGAATAAGGAGGCAGAACCATAACAGAACGGTTACCACTCGTTCATTTTCTCGCTTATCGCTCAAAGCGCCTCTAGCCAAATTTAGATAGAAGAGTTGCGGTACGTCGTGCTAGTCGCCCCGCAGCTATTAAACACACATAAAAAGCAACATGTTTCAGACAAATCTTTTATCTCTCTGTCTCAAAATTTTTGGCGCCATGGTTTTTTATATCCAATCACTGACTGTTTCAAGCCGCGCATCACGTGGACCGTCAAGAGCGTTTTATAAAGGTATTGTCCAATAAAAAAATACCATAGGAATCCTAGGGACAGGACATTGATGGTACGCATTCCTCAGCCTTCGCCAGGTCTCGCAGCCTATGGTCTCCGGCTGGATGTACAGATCCTCCTTGTCGGCGAACTTCTCCGTCGAATGGTTGTAAGTGGACGTCAACACCAAGTCTAAGCTGTCCTCTGGCAAGCTGGGAAAAAATTATTAAAAACTATATTATTTTTTTAATCATAGTTCAGAGTATTTAATAAATATATTAATTATACACCGAAACATAAGTGTGTGAAGGAACGCATGTATAATAATTGATGCGACGAACGCTCGGGGTAGTCGGCGCACTATATCTCTCTAATCTGTGAGTCGGCGTAGTGCCAAGCCAAATCGTTGCGTATGTTTTTTATCCACAACTGAACAAAGAAGGTGTGAATGTGTTTAGGGTGAGAGGTTGTTTGTTTTAAACTTCGGGAACTAAATTCGTTACAATATACGCTACCTATATAAATCGTTGAACTTGTTTCATTTCAACGTCTCAAGCTCGCGACAACAAGAAATCGTTACCTATTTTAAAAGTTATATCAATAACACTTACAAAAATGGATGATAAAAACTCATTTTTCTCACACTTGCTAGCGTATGATGAGAAAATAAACGAGATCCAGTAGGAACCCCATGTTTTTCTTTTGTAGATAAGACTATTTCTTTTGAAAACTCTCCTTCCTTGCTCAAATTAGGAAGAAGCTTTTTGTTCCTCACTTCTTTAATACCTTTTTCAGCCAACAAAGACATGATTAACTGATACAGTAATAATTTTATGGTTGATTACCCCAATTTAAACTGCATTATCTAAATGATAGCGTAACGTAAATAAACAAAATGTGATGGCTGGCATGGTTGCCTGGAAACGACCCCACAGTTTAAAATTCATCAAAAACATTATTCTCCTTTTTTGAGCAGTCGTGTAAAAAACTAAAAAACCATGACGATAAATGGCAATGGCAACACTGTTCTTTGGACACAGCTAGTTCCGTTTCCTGTGTTGGATGTCTTGTGTTGCTACACTAACGTAAATTCCGTAAATAAAAAATTCAAAACCAAATCAAAATCATACAACAGTGATGATCGAATTTAGCCTAAATAACTGAATAGGGGCCAAAATAGTAATTATTGCACAACTAGGAAGTTTTTCTACAAATCTAAGGGCACTACAAACTTTTTAGCTTCTATTAAAGATTTTTTTAAATAGAATCTGGCAATACCACTCGCTTCGAGGCAGCGGCCCTAACGAAGCGAAACTGTTCGAAACGACGCCATTTTCATTGAGTCAACGAAGTAGTCGTGTCGCATGCTTGCAAGACGCCATTTTATTGCAGTGGAATTTCGGATTATATTCATTTAATACCATCTAATTCTATTACTAGTGCAAGTTAAACTTATTCAAGATGAGTTACGGAAGACCACCGCCGCGTATTGACGGCATGGTATCGTTGAAAGTGGATAATCTTACATATCGTACGACCCCTGAAGATTTACGCCGAGTATTCGAAAGGTGTGGTGAAGTCGGCGATATATATATTCCCAGAGATCGGTATACAAGGGAGAGCAGAGGATTCGCTTTCGTCAGGTACTATTTTGATTATTAACATTGATAGCACCGGTAAAATGACCACGCATGATTTAACCTTGCTTTGGTTGTTTGCGTAGATTCTACGACCGGCGCGACGCGGAAGAGGCTTTGGACTCCTTGGATGGCCGTATGCTGGACGGCAGGGAGCTTCGCGTGCAAATGGCGCGCTACGGCCGCCCCTCGTCGCCCTACAGGAGTCGTTACGACCGTCGTCGCAGGTACGTACGATTTCTTTTCAGGAAACTTATTGCGATGTCAGCCATCTACCATAAACGTGGTGATTTTACTTCTGTGCAAGTAATTAGGAACACTTAAAATTCAAGATTTCTGTTACTTTACATGAATCGTTGTTAATCAATTCATATTATCAACTAATTAATCATTGATTACGTTTTGTATGTCAACAGCTTTGGGTGGGTGTTTTTCCATTAATTATTACTGCAGCTTTACTTACACCCGACTCAACGAGTTCACGCTTCAATTTTATTTCTATAATCTACAGATGTAGGATGAACCATTTAGATGGGTCAGCGTGGCAAACTCCGAAATTATATTACAGAAAATATACTCTAAGGAAACGCGTCATAAATTTTAGTGACAAGACAAGCTGTATTCATAGATTTTAAAAAGTAATTCATGGTTCCCAAATCGAACCCAGTCATCATGACTAAATGCAATATTTCAATATTGATTGTGTAGGTTGTAAGCATACCCATTGTACCCAATGAAATGGTTCACCCTGTATATATTTTTTATTTATGCACAAAATCATTCTGATTTCAGTTCTCTGACCATAAGTAACTTGAGTTACCATTGATCACCACATTAGCAACCAATAATATAGTAATTAACTATTACGGTTGCTAATGTTTGGTTGTCTAATGGGTAATTTGCACTTAAATAAATGGCAGTGGTAGTTACATTTTTCACATATCATCAGTGGAATATGTATGAAACGCACACTTGTATCAATAGAGTGTCAACTACCTATAAGATTTGGTTAATTTTTCAGTCAGTGTTGTGCATAAATGAAATATTTTTACTCTTGTGCAATAAGTTAACTGATGGATTCATGGTTGTGTTTCTTTTAGCAACTCGCGTTCAGGGTCTCGTTCACGTCGCCGCTCCAGGTCGCGATCGCGGTCGCGCAAGCGCTCGTACTCGCGTAGCCGCTCCCGCTCGCGCTCGCGCTCCCGCTCCGACTCGAAGAGCTCCCGCGGGCGCTCGCGCAGCCGCAGCCACTCCAGGTCCCGCTCCCGGCATTGAAGTGCGGAGTAAGTATTAATATTAACCATTGCACATCTCATTTAATTTAAGAGCTAAACTCTTTTGGATGGAGTAATTGCAGTTCCTCTCTGTCTTTTGCCGAGGACCTGACAATAAAATGCTCCCAACTGTATTGAAGATCTAGAACAGCGTTTTACAAAAGTTTTAAGATTCATTGTTAGGTAGGTGTACTCCTAATGAAACAAAAAATTCTGTGTAAAATCTTCTCTTATTTGAAGTGTAGCTAAGTGTAGCTAATTGCGTGTGAAAATGCTGACCTTCCCTTTTGATAAAGGCAATATAAATTGCTCAATAAATAAACTAAACTTGGAAGGTGAGGGTCTGTAACAGTTTTACGCAGGGCAGTTTTTTTACTCATTTGTGGGTTTGCAGATTAAGTTTGAAAAAACACTGGTTCAGAAAACTTTAGGAGCCCTTTCTTTAGTCCTAAATAAGAAGTTCTCAAAAATCTCTTCTCTAGATGAATCCTTTTTATTCTTTTTAGGATTCTCTCACCCTGCATTCTATTTTGAAAATGAGAATTACAACAATTTGTCAAAATTATCAATTTCTATTAATTATTATATTACTTTGAGATTGTTACACTTGTCACACCTTTTAACAGGGCCTACTGGGGTTCTGACCCCACATTGGTTTATTCAAACATGCATTGTAACACAATACACATAAATTTATATGTGGAAGGACAATAGAACTAAACGATTGTCAGCGAAGTTTGCAGAAATTACTGTTTCTACGTACTTGTCATAGTTTTCTGTCTCCCTTACTTTTGGTATATTTTGTTATAGAACTAACAGAGTATACTGAAGAAGAATTTATATAGTAAAAACTAGAATGATAACATTGATTTTCCTATTTTTGCTTATTCTCTGGTCAAGTCAAGATAAGTTGTGATTGCTAAATTCCACCTTTGTGTTGGTTGCAGGTTGAGAGTACCGGTTTGAGCTGAAGCTGTGCCTGCTATCGAGCGCACTCTTCGGCCAAGGTACTAACTCACACTTACACTTAAGCCATCCACAGACCTAACTATGATCAACATAGTGGCAAACTTTAATGTAACAAATTAACTTTTTAAGTTTCTTATCTAGTTTAACATAAGTCCTAATGATTTTTGTCTTTTTTGTTTACATTATCACTCTGTATTGTGATAAATTGATGAGCCGTTTCAAGTCAAATATCCTTTGATTGATTTTAAATTACATGGCTCCATTTAAGGCATCAGTGAGGCAAATATTCTGTTAGATTACAATATTTTGTTTCTGTCAAATCATAACCCAAGCAAGGTACCCTGATAACAAAATCCTTGTGTATTGTGTGGTTCTCAAAACAATCCTACTTTAAGTGGTTTTAAATGTGTATTTAGAAATGTATAAAATGAATTGATCAGTTTGTGTAATTAATCACCAATTAGGTGTGGCCATAACGGTCCTTAGATATATTTCAGGTTAAAATTCAATTATCCAGGAGATCATGTTCAACCCATGGGCATTGTGGGCTAAATTGGGACTAATTTGGGACACCCTCATGAAGTGTGGTAACAGAATTGTAACAACCAAATGCCTTTTCTATCTTTTTTTTGTAAGGCTTATTTCATTTGTACATTGTTAATCTGCTGAAGTATTATGCCTGTATGTTAAATAAATGTAGAACAATAATCTTCTAAATAAAACATGAAATTGTAATCAAATCGTCGCACGCAACAGCGTATGGACCGTGAGACGGCGGTGATAAAATTATTCAAAGACGTACATTATAACGGCATACTACTTTAGCTAACTATCAGTATGAAATACTTTTGTATTAATGAATAATGATATCCTGCGATATTAATTCCTGTATTGGTATGCTCAGGGCGTGGAGAGCGCGGGGTGCGCGGGCGAGCGGGCCGGGGCGGGGGGGGTTTGCCGATTGCTGACAACTGCTGAATTGCTGTTGTTGCTGTTCATAAGTTATGAGTAAACTTTTATATTTATTGACCAACAAATCCAGACACGCATTACGTAGGTACAAATAAAAGATGGCTATGCCACACCCTAATCTGCAGTATTTCTTATCTTATCATTATATTACAGTGAAATACACTCTAACTATATATAACAAAAAAAATGTTAAAGTAATTGCCACCTGCGCCCCAATGACTATTCAAAAGCGAATCACATCTTTCCGAGTTTCATTGAATAAAACAATTAACACCACAAGTAACAAATGAGTGAAACATATTTAGGTGCGGCGGCAGTTTGAGAGCGGACTAACGTATGCATTTGTTTGGCAGGCCGGTGCTGCCCGCTGGCCTGTTTGCTGTGGCAGTTTCCTGTGCTGATTGCTGTGATTTGCAGATACGCGCGTCTAGTCTAGGTTTATTTCTCTAACAGGACGTCGCCCACCCTGCCCGCCGAAACGAGAAAACAGTACATAATAACACCCTTAGTACGTAGTTCATTTCAGAATAGTTTTAACGTCTTGCGAAATATTTCATTTAGTTATAACTTAATTCAAGATATTTTTGAAGTTCAAGAAAGAAGATTTACGTCGACAATGTGGGACACCTGGATTGGATTCTGTATGTAGGTTTAACCGTCGTAAATAAATATAGTTACGTGAATCATTTGTTTTCATTTCTAAAGAAACCCCACCTTACGCAACATGTGGTTTACATGCAGAAACAAATGCATTTGGTCTCAGTCAGCAGATCGTGGCTGAGCCACGATACATAGATGTAGCACAATATGCACTGCCGCCGGTACCGGCATACTCCGGCCGCACTTCAGCAAAACTCCTATATTTACTGACCGTACAGTACGTATGGGGCATTGTCTGAGGTATGGGGATAAATTTCCAACGGCTAAGTTAAGTTTGTACCTCAGTTCAGTTTATCTTTTCGTTAGAGCAATGTTCGGTGCTTATTAAGTTTGTACGGACCCGTCGGTGGGCGAGTTGTATCGCACTCTCACTGCCGGTTATTTATGTACTAATAAAAAAAATTACAATCAAGTGGGCACCTGATGGTATGTGATCACCACCGCCCATAGGCACCAACAACACCAAGGAGATTGCAGATGCGTTGCCAACCTAGAGAGCTAAGGTGGAATACCTCTTGTGCCAGTAATTTCACCGGCTCTTGCTCTCCACGCCGGAACAAGTGCAAGCACACAGTGCGGCGGCGGGATTAGCAAGCCGGATGGACCTTGCACAAGGTCGTACCACCCGCGAAGACCCAGGCCCGCCGTAAGCGGGCGTGCAAGGCATGCGCCGCACGCGGACGCCACGTCCAGGGAGGCGGCAATTCTTCTCTTTTATCACACCCTTATGAGACAACACTAAATAGCCTTTCTGACAAGCTCAGCGTGGGTAGTCGTAGATAAAATAGGGGCGGCAAAATCGGTATTGCACACGGGCGTTTAAATAGCTACCGGCGGGCCTGCAAAGACCGTTAAATATAAAGGTCGTTCTCGACAAGAGAAGATCAAATTAGTGCGATTAGTGCGCCATCTACACTTTACTGTTGTCTATTCTGGCGCTCATCGAGATTCGTCATTCATCATGACAGATTTTGAAGGGATTTGACAGCTCTTTTTGGCGTATCTCGAGTGTAACTTCATCTATACTGACGCGAGAATTGCCCCGCTGTTCTGTGCTACAGCGTACAGTGCCCGGCCAAAAAGATTGCACATCGGTCTTTGGAAAGAGACTCGGCTAATTTCGGCTTCATAGAGCGTTGTCTCACACTACCTATGTGACATTCGTCAGTCGTTGTACGGCTCCTGTAGGGCATGGACGCATTTAGTTGAAAATATATAATATAGAGTTGTTGAAACCCTTCGATTTTAAATTGTACGATTGCATTTTTAGGTATAAGAGGAATACCGAAAAAAGGAAGACTATGATGTTGTTACACTGATAGACTAGTTATAAATATGGCTGATAGTGACACTAATATTGACCACATTAAGAGCACTGATAGTGAAATGGAAGGAGCTGAGAATTTTTGAAATTTTTGATTTACAATACTTATTGAAAAAATAGGTCTAAGTATTTTATTCAATTTCAAAATAATACATAATTGTTATACTATCCTTTTTCTAGTAGTTGCAATAACTCTCTATAGATATTGAAAGTTTACATGTCATCGATTTGACGTAAACTAATTAAGTCCATAAAGTGTAGTATTTATTTGGTATGGAACAACACTCAATAAATACGATAATTGATGGACGGTCGGCAGTGTTCGGAAATCTTCGCAAACAGCCAAATGTCTCTTTCCAAAGACCGATGTGCAATCTTTTTGGCCGGGTACTGTACAAAGTGTCGCTGCCTTATTTCCTTTTTTTAGATTAATAGAGCAAATAATGATGACTTCATTGATGACTTGATAAATCTCCAGTATTTCGTGGAGGATAAGCATGAAAAAACCCAGAAAAAACATTGAATTGGTATTAGCACTTGCTATAGGCAAAGCATTCATCTCTTGCACATACACTGACAGGTTTGGAAGGGATATATGCTCTCTGTAACAAAAGTTGCCTGCTTATGGCAAAAGGTGGGGTAACTGTAAACTTAAGAAACTAGGAGGTTGGGTGAAGTAAAATAGAACTCAAATAATATATTGATTTTATTGTAATTAACTTAAATACTATGACTTAATCTTAAAATTGACAACTAACACTCCATTCTTTGCATAGCCTACTTTGAACCACCTCCCAGCTTTGTGTTCCTGCCCTACTGCTGCATACAGTTGGATGCCATCACTAGTAAACTGCATAGAGTTCACAAACCCATTGATTTCAACACTAAACATTGGCAACACTTTCCTATATGCATCACTGACTTTCCACAGCCTAATATTGTTGTCATAAGAACCAGATGCAAAAATATCAGAGTTCAACAATGTGGCTATACTAGTGATCCATCGAGGAACATTATTTTCAGAGCCGTGTGCCTCTGTTACTGTACACAGAGGCTTTTTCTTTAACACGCTCCAGACACACAGTGAACCGTTGTCACTGCCTGATACAAAATGCTCCTCATCTAAAAGTTTTACTTCATCTAAGCTACCTTCTGGTCCATTGAAAATGAGTTGCGACTCTTCAACTATTTTCCATATTCTAACTGAAGCATCCCTTCCTCCCGCAGATATTGCCCTTTCTCTTGTAAGAGCATCTATAGATGTTATAGAAGACTGGTGTCCAAACAAAGTCTCAACATAAGCCATTTCATTTAATGACCAGATTTTTATTGATCTGTCTTTGCTGGCTGAATACAATTCATGAGTATTTTTCCTAAAGACAAGTCCAGTAATCTTATCCTTGTGCCCCTTAAATGTATGAATGTGTTTAAGTGTACTAGGGTCCCATATTTGCACATCCTTTGATTCATCAGCAGTTGCAAGATATTTGGAATCTGTTGAGAGAGCTACAGCTGATACATTGCCCTTAACAAACTTGGAATGTGTTTTAAATGTCAAACTGCCAAGTTTTCGTTTTTCTTTTAGTCCCCATTTGACTATAGTTCCGCATTTACTGCCGGTAAATGCGAGGACGCCGTCTGTGCTCACACACACGCACGTCAACGGAAGCCGATGCTCCTTGACGCGAATCAGCCTAATATCACTTGCAATGGGTGCGATATACGTGTCCGCTACTTCGACGCGCAATTTACCCTTCTGTTCCAAATAGTCCCTCTGTAAACGTTTTCCGATCGCGTCCTCATCCTCGTCAACTTCTTTTAGCTCAGCACGTTTTGCTTCTTCTTTCTCTATTTCTTCCAGATACTTCTTGGCTAGCCGTAATTTCTTCTGCTCTGCTGTTTCATGATCACTCTCGGAGTCTTCTGCATCGGAAAACTTCTTTATATCCAAATCACTGCCTGAAGATTCGTTGCCGTTTTCTAGGTTAGAAGGATCTTGTCTTTTCGGCTTAACTTTCTTTATTTTATCACCTTTTCTTTTTTGAACTTGCCTTGATTTGCCTTTTAAAAAGAATGAGGAAGACATTTTTTCGTAGAACTTTATTGTTGTAGAACTTTTTTATTTAAAATTTCTCAAATTTAGTTCATGTCTCACACGTGTGACAAAGTTTACGTTGACATTGACAGCTGTTTGTCATTTTTTTCTAAAAGTCGCAATCTGTCATAAAACTATTCGAGATATTGAAAAAACTATCGCTAGGACCACACACCATTAACTCATACATATTAATTTTATTATATATTATATTTTATGACTTATCTCACATGGGGAAACCAATATTATATCCTATAATATAGGGCAGTATGAAGAGAAATTTCTTTCTTAAGATAAGATGGACCTCTGCCACAATTAATATTGTACTTTATTTGTACATTCCAAATTCTGTATCAACTGACTGGCCCCCAATTCTAGCGTTCATCGAGATGCGTCTCACATTCTAAATATGTCACTAAATCGCAGATTTTGAAGGGACCTGACAGATCTCGCGTTGACGCGAGAATTGCCTCTCGGACTCGAAGGCAGGCTGGATCTGCTATATTAGCACGCTAGCGTTTATCGCGCACATAAACGCTTTGGTCCCTCCCGCACACGCATATTAGTTAGAACGGGATGAATGCTTTATGTCATCGATAAAAGCTAGCGTGCTAGGACCCCTGCTCTTGCATGTTACATGTTATTTTGACAATGATCACCTCATACCTGATAGATATTTGAGGTATCTTAACACAAAAAAAAAGAAAATTATGTTAAAGTTTTTAAAAATCTCCTGGATAAACAATATCAAATACAGATTTGTCTTAAATTAAGTCACTTAGTTGTTTAACATTACTGCAGTCAAAACAAAACAAAGTTTTGAAATAAATGTTTAAAGGAAATCTCTTGGTACTGCTTATTATTTTAGATAACAACAAATTAACCCCTCTGTACCTGTACCACTGGCATCATACAGCATCAGTAAAAATGTCTCACAACACCTTATAATATAATTTGATAAGATTCAAAATTGCAATTAAACCAATTGATAGATGGTTCCGAAAAGGTTAAGTTTAATGTTTAAACATAATTTACTTCTGTTTCCCCAAGCAAACTTCATAACTGTCGTCCTTATCCTACAATAGTATTAGCACCTCTCAGTTGTAAATAACCTGCTGTAATGTCCATCGGTAAGCTCCGGACTGTCGCAAATTCCTCCGCATTGCTGTAGTACAGTTTTGAATGCCGATCTATGTATGGAGCAGGTAGGCCTGAGATATCAGAGTACTTCTTGGTCGGTTTAAATGTCGGCGGAGCATTTATGGAGTAATCTGAAATTACAATACAATAAACTATATTTAACTGAAGGATGTTATTCTGACCCTGAAACGGTTTCTATTGGGTGGTTACTGGTTACTTTGAAATCATGCATATATGAAGCGAGAATTATTATTTTCTTACACAAAACAACGTCGTTAGGCCACGGCAGACTGCGTTCCGCTGTAAGTATTTGCTTGAGAGACCTCCACATACGTTTTTTGCATCCACTTTTGGCGATGAATTTGTTTTCTGTTTTAAAACTGTATATTTTATCCATATCAGCTGTCATTTTGAAGTAACTAATAAGTAAATTAATAAAATAATATGATGATACTAAATTTATATTGTAAAAGCAAAATTTAAATTCGCGACGTCCTTTTGTTATGACAGTAAGAAAATAATACCAGCACTAAAAGTTAAAATTTCTTAATAAAACACAGCAGACGGCCAGTGGCCGGTTTCACGAAGCTACAAGTTACAATTTTACAAGTCTAAATGGCCATTCATTCTGTTTTTAATTACATTAATAGACCTACTGCACTGCCTATTAAAAGTAGTACGACCCGCTCATCATCCTAACATATTATATACCTAGAACATAGAACTTGTTGGCACCGTGGTAATTTATTGTAAAAAAGTACGGTTTTATTTAAAGTGAAGAAAATGTCGTAAACTTGTAACACAGTATCCGCCAAAGCCAACCGGATATGCTCACTTTTTTTAATAAATCTTAGGAAACGCGTTAAGAGCGCGCTTTTTATATACGCTCAAACGACTCCACATTTGCTCCACGGCTCCACACGTGCTTGACAGTACTGTCAGTCAGTAACTAAATTAAGGTTAGATAGAAAATATCTCTTAAATCTATTTACACAGAGAAATGTGCAGCATTTGTACTCAAAAATGGATATAGTTAATGAAATTCTAGAAAGAGAGCAGAAGAAAGCAGAAAAATATAAACCAATTACTGTTGAAAAGCACTTGGATTTGGATTTTGATGTGGGTACACTTCTTGCCTTTGACTCCAATGATTTGGACGCGAAACGATTGAAGTAAGTCAAACATGTGTTTATTTTATTGCAATAACAATATGTATAGCAAGTACTGATTAAAACTTTCATCTTTCTGTAAACGATAACCTGTTAGTTATTGTGTTATTATTATAAAACAAATATCTTTGTAGTTGAGGGTTCCATTTGTATCGTTTTAAAATGAAGGTTAAAGATATTATAAAAAAATTCGTATTTCTGTTATTTAGGTATTTAAAGTATAATTTTGATAGTTGATTTCTAGATGTTCTTAATTTCATATACTGGCAAAATTGTTACTTATGACAGAAGCTAATTTTTAAATAACTAACTATTTGCAGTTCAGACAAAGCTCGTGATGAGTATCTCTTGTCGTTATCACGCGATAATACACAGCTTCTATTAAACAAGATCTGGGAGCTTCCTACTGAGAGAGTTGAAGAAGCTATAGTGGTCAAGTTGCCAGAACCAACAACTGTGTTGCCGAGGTCCAAGCCTGTGCCCAAGCCTCGGCCACTGACCAAGTGGCAAGAGTTTGCCAAGGCAAAGGGCATCACTAAGAAGAAGAAAGATAAACTGCAGTGGGATGAGCAGTTGCAGAAATGGGTGCCACTTTATGGGTTTGTATTTCTTTTATTATGATATAATGGATATGTGGAACATTGCAGTATAAAAAAAACCATTGAATATTTACCCTTCACCTTTACTTAGCCAAATCTCAGAAAGGATGAGATTCTGAATTTGTTAAAAAAAATACCTCACAATAAATGGCAAGTAACTGTTTACTTAGTTTCTTTTATTTAATTTTAGATTTAAAAAGGCAGCAGCAGAAAAAGAGAAGAATTGGCTAATAGAAGTGCCACAAAATCTAGATCCTATGACAGACATGTATGAGAAGAAGGCAGAAGCCAAATCTGAGAAAGTAGCCAAGAATGAGCTGCAAAGGCTGAAAAACATTGCCCGAGCTAAGAAAGTCAAGATACCGAGGGTGGGGTTGCCTGTCACTTCAGATAAGGCCTCTGCGAATCAGGTTAGAAAGCGATTGTTTTTTTACACCAAGTCATAGTTAGTACATGATCAGCATCCTAGTTACAACAAGATTCCATTTATAAGGTTTCATGACTTGAGTCAATAAAAATTGGCCTTCTCTGAATAATAAATACTCCATCCACTTAATTAAGTTAAGATAGAGTTACAGTAAAACTTCCTTAAAAATGCTTAGTTATGAAAACTTGTCTGTAAATTTCAGTTAGCAACAGCGGCAACTGTTGCAAGGGCTTCCACGGCATCCCTGGGCAAGTTCCAAGACAGGCTTCCAAAGGAGAAAGATGCGCGCGGCAAGGGAGTCCATGAACTCATCCCGGGCAAGGACCGGAAGAGGAAACTCCCCGTACCCACCGCCAAAGTGGAGAGGGAAAACAATCTAAATCTCCTAGATAGTATACTGAACAAACGGCCCAAGATCGACATGGAGAAAGCTGTTGCAAGGCACATAAATACTGAGCAAGTGCAGTAAGTATTTTTTAATACATTAATGCCTTCAGGATGTTTAGGTGAATTCTTCTAGAACAATACTTAGGCTAATTTTAGTGTCACATTGATCATCAGCTATGAGGCGTAAGCGCGGGTCGTTTTAATGTCGTGCTGATCGCTTCTACATGATGGTACTTCCCAGACATCGCAGACGCGTGCGCTCAGCTCGACACTAGAACCAGCCTTACTTATTTCTTAGCAAGGGACCACAAACTATCCTCTCCATCTAATGAAAATTTCAATACTTTTAAATTCAAATTAAATGCATTATTTTATAAACTTATGCCAAGTGCTGCCAATGGACACTAGGTTAAAGAACCGAAAACGCATATATGTTTGGCCAGCTATGAATGTGAAGATGTTTCTGCTACAAAATTTTACTTTATTTATGTTATCACCAGGAGATCAGAAGAAAAGAAGAATGAAAAACCTAAAGGAATAAAGGGCAAGCCACGCAAAGGAAAGGGGGCTGGAAACCCTACTAAGTTCACAGCTAAGAAGCCGAAGGGTGGCAAAGGTGAACGGAATCCTGGCAAGAAAACTGGTGGCCGGAAGAGGAGATAATAGCTGATAACTTATTATTATGCTTAAGGTATGATTTATTCAATAAAATAATTAAGAATATTACTATTTTCATTGTCAACATTTTTTTCTTTCCCAAGGTGTTTGACTCCACAAAGAACATGAGTTCGTTTAATTGTAATGCAAGTGTTTACTTTATGGTTTTCATTCTAGCAATGGGTTGATTTTTGACTTTCGACCGTTGGACCAGCCGCGGGCCAATCAAATACGCGAGCGTATATTTTATCCGGCATTGATTGGCGTGGCGAGTGTCGAGCGCTCGAAAGTAAAAAAAGAACCGCATGTAACCAGACCTGTATTCCTTTCAATATACTGAAATTCCATGTTCAGAGAGATTCCATACAAGGGGACAAAATTAAAGAAATATTTACTAATAAAGTCACTTTGTTAATGTTTTTGTTTTGTCCCCACATATATGTATATATATTCCATTTTCCTTTTTTAATAAAAAACCAGTATAATATGTATGTTAAATATTTATTTCTTCAACAATAAACTTTGGACTAGTTAAATACGAGTTCATTAACATTACGATACATCGCTCCAGCTGACCTCGCGTCCTAGTAGGAATAGATTCAAGGCTTTACCAACACTACATGATTGATTTTATCACCAACTAATTGAGTCTATTGACCCGTTCCTATATTCAATCAAACAACTAATTGTTTTGCCTACCAACAGTTACACTTTGACACAATTCCTATGGGATATCTGACAAAGTTTAAAGGCTGGTGGGTAAAACGATCTATTATCTGAATATAGGAACACATTATTGTATTTATTACATTTAAGTTACGTTGGCACAAAGTTTTGTCACTGTAAAATAAATATTTTATAAACATTAAGTATTTTAAACTGGATTAATTGCTAAACCACAATTAAACGTTGCCAACAATCTTTAGTCTCTTTATAGCGTTTTGGCACAAAACTGAATACCTACAGAAACGAAGATGTGAATTACCGCGCGATAGTTATTATCAAACCGTGATTAGAATACAATTGAAGGGTAACGTCAACACACCGTTATTTCATAGATATAGGAATAAAGCTTGACGCAAGTCTATGAAATGACAGTATGCTGACGTTACCCTCCAATTGGCGCGGATTTGTGTTCTCCACTTCAACCCCTGTGGCCCGTTTCACAAAGCTACAATTTTACAAGTCTAAACCGGCAACATTGGTCATTATGCCCATTGCCATTGGTCATTATTGACCAATGTTGCCGGTTTAGACTTGTAAAATTGTAACTTGTAGCTTAGTGAAACGGGCCACTGGCCGTTATACGCCTTTCGATACCATCGTCAATAAAGGTTACCTGTTACATTACAATAATAAAATTATAATAGTAGGTACAGTTCAGAATGGCCCGTGTGTGGTAAAACCTTTGACTCACAGTATACTTGCTAAAAGGAGAAGGTAAAATACTGTATATCGAGGACACTAGCATCGCAGCTACCACAAGCACGACAGCGACTCTATAAAGCTATACTGGAAGCGTCTACTCTCAACATGTTCTAAGTAATATATGTGTTATTACAGTATTGCTAATTAATACGTTATGCGATGCTTGCTTCGATAGTACAAGCGTATTAACTGTCGATATGGTAAATCGTCACTCATTGTTGTCGGTCTGTGTCTTATCAGATTTTAATACAACTGTGTCCATTAAAAATGGTTTCTTTCATATAATGAAAATCCGTAATTAGTGAACGCTTTGTAAATACTACCTATCTTGTGTTTTGGTTTTATTGTTGCTGTAAAAATTAACTTAAACTTGAGCAGTTATGATTAGGGCCAGAGGCGGCGTAAGGCCTGTGCAAAGGGCCTCACAGCTCACAGCCGACAATAAATTTGTTTATATTCCCTTCTTCTTGGACCATCAGAGGGCCTCGCGAAATGTACCTTGCCCACATTAAGTTTAGGTCTTGCGCCGCCACTGACGACAGAGACAGACAGGCAATTTCCATCTGACGCAAAATGAAGTTGAGGTACTCTCAACCAAATTGATTCATAGGTCGCTGTAGAATCTTTTCACAATAAACGTCATAAAGACTTCTGAATAAATGTCATAATATCCCGGCGATGACACATTGCGACAACGTTCTACGGTGGCCTACGAATCAAATCGGTTGACTGTACATCGTGAGTACTATCGACCAGCAGGCATCACCTAACACTACTCTTACACCTAATATTGCTATCACACTAATTCTACACCTAATTAGTATACAGTTTGTCACAAAATAGAATTTCTGGTATATAATAATATTCTCATTACATTATTAGGATTTATCTATTATGATGCTATGAAGATGCTTCAATTCCATGATCGCCTGAGGTGCTTCAGGGCTTGGCCATCTGTCCCTTTAGTATAGAACAAAGAGGCAGATACCTATAACCCTACGGTAAATATTAGCACCCCTAGAGCCAATTTGAAGTGAAGCTTACAAAGTACTGATATTTAGTTTTGTGAGACAGTTGATTTTATATAATAGAATTATTTCCAAAAAAGCTTTTAATGCTCGAATCGTTCCCTCCTCTTAAACGTGTCTGCCTTACCTCTTCGCATTTCATAATTGAACATGTGATACACATTTCCTTTATTAATCTTATTACTGTAACAAACATTAACTACTAAACAAAGAGTCTAACAACGCTGTAAAAGATCTAATTATATTGTTAACAAGTTTTTCGACTTGTACAATTTAAATTGAATGAAAAATTTGTGGACAGATTACTATACCAACTTTCCTAAAAGCTATCTAAGATCCGTCGTACAATAGAACAACACGGTACCTTCATTTACGTTAATTTATTTAGAGAACTAAATAAATGAACATAAATGAGTCATCTTTCATTGGTCGAGATTTAGTCACCATAATGCCGAGTTCGTACCATGGCGCGTCGCTCCCGTGCAGCTCTAAAATACGACGGGCCTAATACAAATTCGATCGTTCCTTGTCTTATCTCACTTCAGTCAGAAGTCATTTTAAACTTTTTAATTCGTAGTCCGGAAATGACTCCTCGACTCATTCCTTCGTGCGTTACTCAATGAATTGGTTGTGGCTAGCTAGAACCCTGTATTTAACAATGAGGTTACATGGTGCGTGCTCGTAGTTACAAAATATAAGATTATAAACATGTATAATACTCAAGAAAGTTCTGAAAATTACTCGATATTTATAAACAAGACGATGTTATACATAGAACGGTACACAACCAGTAAATATAGTTAAACATCACTTCATAATCATATGAATACCTATACCAATAAGATTTCAATTTCAATAAAATATAACTTAAAGTAAACAGTCTTATGTCTAATCTATTCGAAGGGTAGGAGATCAATGAAGGAATAGAAAACTGCTCTCAGCTAGTAAATGTAACGACAATAACAAACCCGAGTCTCGAGTAAACAACTAGGTAGTGCGTGCGCGAGTTGATTGCAGTTCTTGCATGCGCGCGCATGCTGAACTCATCAACTCGCGCGCATACTATACTTCAGGATATCGACTACGTAACTGTTTGCTAAATTTATTTGCAAACCAAAGTAGTTAACCCTGCCCTGGTCCTCTAACTACAAGGAAATGTCGCTTTAGAAAGATCTAAACAGCAATAACTTTTATTTATTCGCTACACAGGGCCAACTACCGCTACGGTTAAATTCGTCTCAATAACGCAGTAAATATAATAAAATTCATTAAATTTAGCTACTCAATACAACAAACGATTATATAAAAAGCAATAACCTTTGGCTACTTTATGAAACAAACCAACGTCTCAATCGCGATTTAACGCACGCTACATGTATAACCATTCCTCATAAATTGCATTTACCTATCACAGGTCGAGCACGAGATTTATAAATCGTTTAGCAGAAATATAGCAAAATATGTATTTGTCCATACTCATCAAACTGTAACTGTACTGTCAAACCATTTGAATTCTGGGCCACTGTAGAGCATGTCCCCTCTTTGCTGTGACATGACGACATTCATTGTCAAATGTTGTGACATTCATTGTGAAGGAGTTATCCCCAGAAATCGAATTGGTTGACTGTACCATAAAGAAGAATATTTCTTATTATGGTTGTACCATACGATAAAAATAATACTGCAAGTAAGCCCGGTGCTCCAGCCCGACGCGCGAGCGGACCGTCAGTATGCAATTCCATGTAAACTGCAGAGTTATTTTTATTTTATGGTCGCACGTAGCTACAGTTTGTAATGCTTTACAATTTATCTAGTTGTGTTTGATGCTCTGGCTGCTGCACTTTTGGCACAAAGTGTACACGCCCGACTCTGCGTCGTGCCTGCCTTTGTAATGGCAGACAATGTGGACCAACTTCAAGTTTTCGCGGGTGAATATTTGTAAATAATATCTGTCTGTTTCGAGCCCGCCGTCGCTGGAATTGTTCTGGCATGATAGGCAGATGACGTGTCCGTTGTATAGGTCTTCAATGGCGTTCAGGATCTTTGGTATGATGGAACGGGAGAGCTCAATCCTATGGTCCAGATTCCAGGTTTGGAATATGATGCGCTCTTCGCGGCTCCTGTAGGGGTTGATGACGTGCTCGCCCCCGTAAGTGCAAGTGCTGCTGTTCCACAAGCCCCCACACTCAAACGCTCCTCTTTCGTTGCAGAGGCGGAGCTTTCTATGGGATTTCCTGTTGAAATAGTCAACATTGTACTTGCTGCTTTCGAGCAGTTTCTTAAGATCCGCGAGGAACTGATCAATGAGTTTCTTGCCGCGGTTGTTTTTCGAGTGCCCATACAAGTCGGACGCCTGCAGCGCACTTTTGGTTTTGTAGAAGTAACCACGCATTCTGTCTTTGACGCGCCTACACATTGAGTTTTCTTTGTTCTTCTCTGAAGGCTCCAGTCCTGAAAAATTTGAATGTGAAATTTACTAAGGTTGCAATTAAATAGAACCAAAATCTATTTCTAAATATAAACATTTTTTTGTTTGTAAACCCAAAAAATAGAAATAAAATAGTGGAAAACCTGTAATAATGTTGCTTTTTAATGTATACTAGGAAGGACTGGAAGGTTTTTCTTGGTTGTGACTACCAAGGAAAAACCTTCCAGTGTTGGTCATGTCTGTTAAAAAAGAACAGAGACATGAGCTGACCCACCTAGTATTTCTGCACTTTTTAAACTGTCAATTATTAATTAAGGAATCTTGCTACTTAAAGAGGTGATATAGCAACGCGCGGTTGCATTGCTACAGTTACATTGTAATGGTTCAGCTTCCCTAATGTATTGACAAAAGCACATATTTGCATCAACTATAGTTGCGGGTAGGGTTACCATCTAACAAGCTTTTGCAACATTTGACAGTGGTTTTTTCTCAAAAATCTGGTATTTTGCACAAGACATCTTCCCTTACATATACCACCCTAGTCGCGCGCATCACAGGACAAATAAATGAGAAGAGTAGTTATGGTCTGATCAAATGATACCTTAATACAAATGCCCTAATTTTCGTTTATCCCTCATTACATTACCTTTTTATGACATTAGTATAAGAAAGCGCCACAAAAAGGCGCAAATTAAACTTGAGCATTCATTTTCATTCGGGCATTTAGGTTTACAGCTGTGGTTTAGAAATTTAGAGCATTAACCTTCAAACCATGTTGGGTCCTGCGCGCGCTCGCTGAGCATGGTACGCGCGTCATCAGCTGCAGCAATGTACTTCTGGAAAACCTTGAATTTCTCCTTAATGTTTGTGGTCAGAAACTCTTTAGCAGCCAGGCCTGTGTCGATGTATTCTTTCTTTGATGATCTAATTAAGCTGTAGTAGTGGTCGAAGTCTGGAAGAAAGGAAAGATGACAAATTAACATCATCCAGACGTAAAATTGTTCCATTGACAAGGTACTGCGAAGAGGTGGCTAACCAAAAACCAGATTCAATTATGACTGTCCAAGTAATGTAGATCTCATACCTACTTTCCAGCTTATCTCAGTTCTATTCACCACAAAACATATTCAAGTTTAATAATTTTAAGGTTTGTTTGCCAGTTTGCTATATTTTATTTAATTATCCCCTTCAATAAACATGCGATATTGCTTCAACGGCTCGCAGTAGCGCATCTGTATGAAATGTTAAACATACCAGTTACCATTTTCTCATCATCCTTGAGCAGTATGAAGAGTGTCTGCGGCGGCAGCGTAGCCAGGTAGTCGTCGTCGGCCACCCGCGTGCCGTCCTCCGCCACGAACAGCCGGCACTCCGCGCATCTGACATTGAACTATAAACCGCCACCAGAATTAGGTCAAGGTAGCTCGTAAGTGGGCCAAGGCTGCGCATTTCAAGGATAAATAACGTGAATCATGACTGAAACCTACATTTACACAGCAAGTATAGCACATATTTATAACTAACAATGTAATAAACAAGGAAAAACACTCACTCCAAGCTTTTTGCATGATTTTTCTATTAATTCTTGCAGATTTTCCGCGGCTACACCGATTTTTTTCTCCCTCTTCACGTCGGCCACCTTATATCCCTTTTTCATCGTAAATTAAAACAAAATTATAACTTATTCAAATCATCAAACTGTATTAAATGGACAAAGGAAACATCAAATGACGAATAAACCCACCCGCTCGTACACCACTACTATTCTGTACTTGACCACGGCTAGGAAACAGCCATACATTTGAGCCGACCGTAGAGATGCCACTTTTTTAAGAAACCTAATGTCAAACTTATCTGCTTGTCATAGAATTCATTTTCAGTTCTAAAGGTTGGGATACCGTTGGATCAACGTCAGATTTGACACTATTGGCAGCGTTGAAATTGAAATTGACAGTAAATGCGAAGATTAAAAATAAAATTTGGTCTGTATATCCTGCTGCCAACACGACGTAGAAAATTAAAAAAATTCACTTTGACCGTTAATTTTCGGTTGACATTTTCTTATGCGAATTTTCTTTTTCAATTTGCGAAAGAAAGATTTATTGGCCTAAATAGCGACTCAACTTTTATTATTTGTTGCAGAATACCAGTCACCAGCTTCACAAGCTGCTATCTTGTGGAAAGAAAAGTTTTGTGATTTTACTTAATTTCTGTGGGTGTTTTGTAGGTTGCTTTTTGTGTTTTCAGAAATGTCTCGTGCCAGAAGGTGCCTCGTCGACGGCTGTTCATCTACATCCCAGACAGCAAGTGTGTGCTGGTGGCCCCGGAGCAAACACCTGGAGCAAGTATGGATGGACCTTCTGAGGTCTCGCAGCTCAAGGTTGACGTCGTCGCTTATGCACCGGAACCGCATTGATCGCAACTCCTGCGTAAGTTATTATTATGAGTTATAAGGGTTACTGTACGCTCAGCTTAGATATTTATATAGATTCATACATAAAGTACATGAAAGCCTGTGGTGCCTGCCTGGGAAAAAGATTTTAGTGTTGAGCTTACAGTGAAATAATTGTTCTTGATGTAGTATTTTTTTAAGAACATAATCAGTAGATTCAATCGTATAAAGTGAAGTCCTTCAATTGAATAAAGATGACTAGTTACACTACGAAACCAAAATGTTACTAACAAGTACATTCTCAAATATTTTGACCCATTCTTTTAGGTGTGAAGTTTGGTGTGTGAATCATGAAATATTCTTAGTATAATTTTTCCTAAGTTAACACCCTACACCTATCTTTGTATTTTTCAGGTATGCAAACTTCACTTTGAAGAAAAGTTTTTCAAGGGCGATAAGAGAATTCCATTCTCATGGCCCACACTATTTACCGAACAGGAAATGTCAACTCGCAAACCCGCTTGTCCTGTTACTGTCTGTAAGTATTCATTCTCTTGTATGGATTCCTGTAAATCATTTATATTAAGTATGGATTTAGAAATAATATTGTTACTGAATTGTAAATTTTATATAGAAAGTGTTGGTGGTTTAGTAGTTCAGTTAATGGGATGTTTATGTGATTAAAACAAACCTAGTTTGATGTACCAATGAGTTTTTCTAACATAAATTAACTAGGCAAAAGTGCTATTTCACTAAGAAGTTGAAGTTTGCGGATTGGAATACTGATAAGGACAGCCATTCGTATGATGAATATGAATGTTTGTACCAGAGTAATTGAAACCATAGATATGGAGATACTTAAATACAAGTAAGCATATCCATGGTTCCCAAGTAGTATGGGTAAGCCAAGTAGTAGTGGAATCGAGAGACTAACAGCAAAACAAGATGGCGAGAATTAGGGAAGGCCTATGTCCAATACTGGACTTATCATGGCTGCAGATGATGATGGGTAAGCACTACGGCATGCTCTGTTTGGAGCAGTGTCATAATTAGCCTTTATGCGCCCGGTGCCAGCTTCTATAACGGTGGCTGCGCTCTTTAATATACCACTGACCATACTACCATGCGTGACCCAAAACGTAGTCCTGGATATTTCTGCACCCCTTCAGGGCTTACGCCCTGTGCTCGAGCACCTCTGGCATCGCTCTAGTTACGGCACTAGATGGAAGTAATTGAATCTCTTGATATTGGACCTTAATCTTCTTTTTCTGTGAATTTTTCAGGATAAATAATCCATTAAGAGGTGATCTTTCAAAGGTTTATTTATTGTTATCGTTCCCGAAACACAATTAAGACAAAAATTCATACTTCAACTTGCAACTGGCTATACAGTGTGCAACTAGCTACCACTATAAAAACATAGCACCGAGATATTTATTATGTCGTAGGTAGTACAAAATTTATAAATTTGTATTTTTTTACATTTTAGCTGTCCAGACACCAGGAGATCATTCCTATGCTGTTGCTGTGCAAATTAATACCGAGTTGACAACCCAAAAAAGAAAATGGACTGAAGCAGACGGTATGCTCATTATTATTAACTATTACTGCATTAATAGTATAATTACAATTATAATCAAATCACAGTATTACTGTTATAAAATAAGAAATAATGTAGTATCCACTGATATTACTTACATTTCCAATGAAATAGGATCATTATCCTACTTTGATATTTGTTTTATTACTTTTGCAGTTGAGATAGCACTAAACATGAAACATATAAGTCATGACCACAGTTATGGGCTTAATCCAAAGAAAAACATGAAACTGTCTGGTCAATATGGTAAATGTAAAATAATTAGTAGGCAATTTATTTAGATTTATAGATAGAACATTTTGCCTGTGTAGTTTGTAGAGTATTTAGAATATATGTCAGACATAAAAGTCTATGAAAGGGGACACCTATAGTCATAAACAAAGTAAAAAATGTCAATATAAACCAAGTCATTCTAAATCTTTTTATTCAATTGTTTCTTAGGAGTTTTGTTGTACAATTGTATGGATTTTTCCATCAGCAAATATAATGATGGTTAATAGTCAGTCGGTAAGTTAGAATATTAAGTGTTCCCTTTATTTCTAGAAGCATTTGTCTTATCGTTGTTAATAGGAAAATAGAATAAACAAACATGCACAATTTTTCCTCTAAGTATATTTTAACCAACCCTAGTATTTATTCGTAGTAAGAGACTTTAAAAAAGGAGGACATCCACAATTAGTTGTGTTTATTTTTACCAGATTACTGCAAAGCCTAAAGAAAGTGTTTTGTTTTTAGCAGTCTATGTATGTATGTTTGTAACTCAGGTATGCACATGTGATCTCAAAAGAAAGGGTATAACGCCAAACTAGCCATGTTGAGGTCAAAGGATTATGGGAACCAATAGACACTGATGGAACTCCTGAAATAAAATAGGTGTATAAAAATGGCAACAAGCTTAAAATACCCTTTTTTTACAAAGCAAAAGAGTTAGTTCAAACACGCAATATCAATAAGTGAAACTTAAAATTATTATTTTTGACTGTTCTCACAGTCGCGCGTCGTTGGAAACGGAGTCAGTCGCTTGTACGAAATATGAATGAAATGCCTGTTGCCAGGTAGTAATAAAATCTGTTGCTGGCCGAAATTTTTTTATGTCATATGTCAAAAGTAAGATATTTATTATTCCTAGAGGCAGAATCCTACAGCAAGGGATTAGGGATGAGTATAATAATCGTTAGCCACTTATTAGGACGACGCCTTATAGTTTCGTCCGTCCGTTTGTCACAGTTCACAGTCACTTTTTCTCGAAAACTATAAAAGATACACAGATGAAATATATATTGCACACGTATATACCGTGCCCGGGACGTACCTGTAGCATTTAAATAGACTGAGGCCATAAGGCCAATTCGGCTTTTTTAACTATTCGATTTTTTCATCCTACTAAATTATTATTATAAATGTGAAAGTTTGTATGTTTGGATGTTTGTTACTCAATCACGCAAAAACAACTAAATGGATTTGGATGAAATTTGGCACACATATATTTTATAACCTGGATTAACACATAGGATACTTTTTATCCCGTAAAAATGCATAGTTCCCACGGGATAGCAATAAGTGAGTTATGCGCCGCCGTGACGTCATGAGCAGCAAAGCAACTAATTCTAATTTATTTGTCCAGGAAATATTGCAGATTGCATGTTTCAATTAAACAAGTCTACGCGGACGAAGTCGCGGGCAAAACCAGTACATAATAATTGAATTATTTTGGCGTTTTTTATTAACAATTCCTTATGGCAATGCCTTTTTTAAATTGTGGCTGTTAGAGGGACTCTCTCTTATAATAAATAAATGTAATATGCTTCTCCCTCTCTGAGTTATAGTTGTAGAAGGGACATAACGAAGAAAGAGACAAAACCATGATAGAATAAGATGTGTTGCCTCGTTTAACAGAGGAATGGAATTTTCTTTGGACGAAAACTCAGTAGATAAAACTTTCATCTTCGATATAGCGATGTATAGTCGACCAAGAAATTGCTTGACCACTTTTCGACCGTATTACAAAGGGATAAAGTTCAAAAGTGGTCAAGCAATTACTTGGTCGACTATACAATTTTTATAATGTAATATCTTGTCTTTTCCATGGTAAGATTCAGACTGGCAGCAGTTGCAATATTGCAACTCATTGCGGCGTTGAAGCGCCTGCCCAAAACATAAGGCAATGTGTTGTTTGGAAGTAGCAATATGTAAAATACTATTTTTGTAGGCTCGAGCCGTAACAAGATGATTTTTGCTTTAATTGATTGATTTGATGAGTTAGTAGACTGTAACCAAAATTTTTTCTTTTTAATTTTAAACGTGCGTCCTGATGAATCCACAAGGCATAATGGCTCAATAGCAATGGCGGCTTTCTTTAACGGCGGATTTAATCGACGTGTTTTTTTTACAGACACATGTGCTTTTAATTTCATTTAATCAATAAACAAATACCAAATAGCCTAGTAATTAGTGACCCTGACTATAAAGCTAGAGGTTCCGGGTTCATAAGGGCTTTTTGAACTGGAAAGTTCATAGCAACACAAAAATTTATTTATCTGTAAAACTAAGCCGAATCGAGCGTACATTATACGACATTTTAGGCTCCAATTATAGTCGTCAATGTGTATTTAATTAGAATAATACGTAGATTTAGGCTTTTTACGTTTTTAGTTTGCCTTGTAGTTTTTTAGAACAGTAGTTCCCGTAGTTTTTGTGTAGTTAGACGTACTATAGATTTCTGCTTTAAAAGTTAGTAAGTTTTTGTGCGATGAGCATTATAAATGAGCTGCTTTATTTTTGTAAATTTTTCAAGTAATAATCCAGATTTTTGTAAATGTGGTTTCAGAAATTCCAATTAGTGTTGGATGTGGAGTTGGTGCATCAACAGTTACTGCACAAAATCTTGGTGAGTCTGGTCATTGATTCTCTCGTTCTTTCGTGTAACCGTATTTTTAAAGTTCGATAGGTACCCAAACGGTGCTAACATGGCCCTATTACTAAGCCTCCACTATACGTCCGTTGGTCCGTCTGTCACGGGGCTGTATCTTTAGAACCTTAATAGGTGGATACTGGAAATTATACTATGTATTACTATGGCCACAATAACAAGTAAAAAAGAAAACTAGATTTCGGTCTAACTCGTATATGGCTGGCTTTTATCATTTTTAACGGCTTCAAAACTACACTGACTATGCCCAAGGCCCCGTAACAAATTACATTACTGTTGAAATTCCTTGCTATACGTATTATGAGTATAGGATAAAAAAGATGTATTTAGGGTTCCGTACCCAAAGGGTAAAACGGGACCCTATTACAAGACTCCGCTGTCTGCCCGTCTTTCTGTCCGTCTGTCACCAAGCTGTATCTCATGAACCGTGATATAGTTGAAATTTTCACAGAAGATGTATTTCTGTTGCCCCTATAACAACAGATACTAAAAAGAAGAATAAAATAAATGTTTAAAGGGGCTCCCATACAACAAACGTGATTTTTTTGCCGTTTTTATAGATAATGGTACGGAAGCTTTCAAGTGCGAGTCCGACTCGCACTTGGCCGGTTCTATAGTATATACAGAGTGGAAAGTTTGAATGCCACATGAATGGCAACTACCTTAAATACTGGAAATAGCACATTCTGTGTAAAGGAGACTTTCCTTTATTTTCGACCCGTATGGCACAGTAGCACATGTGTCTGCTTACTGTGCAAGAGGTCCCGGGTTCAAATCCTGGTATGGGCAAATATTTGTGTGATGAACACGAATGTTTGTACCTGAGTCATGGATGTTATTTGTATTTAAGTATGTATTTATCTATATAAGTATGTATATCCGTTGTCTAGTACTCATAGTACAAGCTTTGCTTAGTTTGGGACTAGGTCAATCAGTGTAAATTGTCCCAAGATATTTATTTATTTATTATTTATTTTTAAAAACAATAAATCCTGTAAATGCTGTACTTTATGATGCTTTTGCCGTCCCGCTACTTTATGATGCAGATCGAAAGGGTTACTGATAAGGTTCATTTTTCTCTAAATGACATACACAATCAAAATAACGGAAGGCCATGAAAACTAACAATTACCTCATAATTTTGTTTTCACTCGTCACGTGAATTGTGAATGTTATTTAGAGAAAATGAACCTTTTCAGTAACCCTTTCGATCTGCATATTAAAAACGGCATGTAATTTTTTGTCGTTTTTCACCGGTTCGAGTCTCGACTAAGACAAGCAAGTTTTCATAAATCCGTACAAGCAGAATTTATTGTTTTCGAAAACAAAGGAAAGTGTTCTTTACACAGAATGTGCTATTTCCAGTATTTAAGGTAGTTGCCGTCCATGTGGCATTCGATATTTTCACCCACCCATATACAAATGGTTCACCTGATTCTAAGTAATCACCACAGAACAGAACTATATCGAGACAGAAGGAAAGAGTGTAAGTACCTCGAGTGCCGAAAAGAAGGGCTGAGAGCTGTGATGTACTGGCAGCTAGCAGACGTCCAGCTGACATGCAATGTCTGCGTTATCTTTTGTTCTGAATTATATGCATAAAATGACGGACGTATTTTACTGCTCCTCCTCAGTCCAGAACCCTGGGTAGGCCAGATATTCTTCAGTGGCGACGAGGATGGGATTTTATTCACGCGTGTGATATTTGTTTTACGCGTTGTGTGCTTGCTCTTCATTTTAACTATCCCCATGTGCCCGGTGTGCAACTCCTTCAATACTGCTCCACGAAGAGCCTGAGGAATCACTAATCTATACCCCCAAACAACGCAGCCCATATCTAAATATAACTCGCACTTGCGATTAAAATATGGTTTTAGTTGCTCGTCAGTTTCATGATTTGACCATCCCGATTGTAAATAAAGTACTACCTTCTGTAGCACGTCGTCTTTAAAAGTGCACTCCTTCACTTGTTTCCGATCGATTGGAAGGAACTTCTGGACAAAATGTATATATGTCATTTCCTTAACTACCGACGCCTGCCGCCCTGCTGGCAACCTCGATAAAGCGTCTGCGGCATTCTTTTCACTACGCACATACTCTATGTCGTAGTCATAACCGGACAGCAATACGGCCCAACGCTGCATCCTACTGGCCGCCATCACCGGAATACCCACCTTATCCCCAAATATAGTGACCAAAGGTTTATGATCGGTACGTAAAGTTTAGAATCAAGTTAAAAATAAATTATGTTTGAAAAAAGTATTATTTAAAATTTAGAAAATGTCCCTTTGGCTATAAAAAGGCCAATTTTTCGAATTATGTAATATTTACCAAGTTTTCATCATCGCGGTAAACCAATATAGGACGACATTCGAAAAGTAATAATTTCAAGCAGTAATGCAGGAAAATCTGCGTACTATATAGCTCAAGACCTTCACCTAGCGAGACCTACCTATACAATCTATTATTCAGCATAACAAGCAAACTGGATATACCAAGCTTGAAGAAAACTGGTCACCAACGCATTACAACACCAGCCGAAAACCGAGTCCTGAAGAAGATTATTAAGCAAAATCGACGTGCTCGGGCAGGGGAACGCACTGTGAGCTGGCGAGAAATGATCAACAAAGATGTTTCTTTCAATACATGTAAACGAGTCATAAAAAGAATGGGATACGGATTCTATGCGGCGAAAGAAAAACCTTTATTTACTTAACTACAGAAAAAGAAGAGGCTGAAATTTGCTTTAGCTCGTCGAGACTGGACTTGATCAGTGGCGGTCCTTAATATGGAGCGACAAATCGAAATTTGAAGTGACTGTCGGAGACGAACGGAAAAAGTTGTTCGCAATAAGGACGAAGCTTTTCATAAAGACTGTCTAAAAAGAAAAGTAAAGTTTCCTGCCTCACTTATGACCTGGGGCTGTATGTCAGCTCAAGGTGTGGGTCTGCTGCAGTTTATAGACGGCACTGTGAATGCTACCAGGTACCAAGAAATCTTGAAGACGAGTTTAATACCTTCGATTTCCAGTTTACAACATGAGGACGAGTACGTTTTCCAACAAGATGGTCCTTCTTGTCATACTGCCAGGAGCATAAAGGATTAGTTACATACCCACAGAATTCCTACACTGGAGATCGGCCACCTAGCAGCCCAGACTTGTTCCGAAACGAAGCTTTGTGGTGGAAGATGAAAAAGAAACTGCGTCAAGAGCCCTCCAAGTCGAACGAAGATTTGAAGAACAAGATAAACGCAGTATGGAATTCAGTAGCCTCTACACAAAGTTCGGCGTTAGTTGACACAATGCCACTAAGAATTCAAGCCGTCATCAAGAGGAAAGGCGACACTACTCAGTGGTAGATGAACTATTTTGCACCTAACACAGTGGTAGACGAAGTATTTTGCTTCGACGACTAGTAAATAAATATCTTTATTTTACAGTAAATTACAGAAATATGTGCATGTTTCATGTATCAAATAAAAATACACTATTTATTGAGTTTTGGGTGTTATTTGTTTATTGCTTTAGTTATTGACTGAACTCAATATTTCAATTATAAAAAACAGTTTATTGTAAGTTTGGTAATAGACGAACTCTTTTGCATTTGGGCTCGTACCTCTTGTGCCAGTAATTACACCGGCTGTATTGCTCTCCACGTCGGAACACAACAGTGCAAGCTCTACTGCTTAGCGGCAGGATTAGCGAGCAAGATGGTGGTAGCGATCCGGACGGACCTTGCACAAGGTCTTACCACCCGCAAACTTATGATTTCTGACTTTGTTAGTTCTCTAACCGTCAAATATTAATAGAATCATTTGCTTTGCTAATCCGCGATCCCAATAACGGGTCAGCAATCGTAAAAAAGATAACGCCTGTTCTAAATACTTAATTAATGAAATAAAACAGACAACTTATTAGCTTTCCTAATTCTATACATGTTTTCTGATATATGGCCAACATTAGCAATGCTTGCTTTATATTTTCCGATAGATTGAGTAGATCGTGCTTCATACCATAAGTTACCTATTCGCTATTTTCCTCCTTTTCTTTTGAACCAAACCATCAATCAACATATTACTGTAACCGTTACAAACACCAATCTGTCGAATTATACCCAACTCTAAATCGTCATGTTCTCTAGAAAGAGGGACCGTCAATAACCATTGTATATAACGTTAAAAAGCAGCCATTTTATGTAGCTATGGGCGACAGCAAGAAGCCAGGTTAACCTCAAAATCTTGAACTGTGGCCCGTTTCATGAAGCTACAAGTTACAATTTTATAAGTCTAAACCGGTAACATTGGTCAAAAATGCCACTACAAGCATTTCACGAAGCTACTTTTTTACAATTTGTAAAATTCAATTTACATGTTTAAAATTACAAACCTAAGAGCTTTTTTATTTTGTATTATTTAAAGTTGCTTGAATCGAACTAGTGTTTCTCGAAAACATTGTTGAATTGTTAAGTTTTAATTGTAACATAGTAAAAAACTTACTCAACTTCCGGGCTAAGTACACTTGTAAATTGTAAGAAGTTGGTTGTTGAAATCGTAAAAAAATTGTGGAAACCAATTTTTGTGATGTAATGTTATCGTGGGATCTGACTCCACTGAATCTGACTCGGATTTGGAGGACGTAGCTCAAACTAGGCCCGTCGGCGATTACTGTCAATTTTCCGATTCCGAATAAATACGACATTTCGTACAGAGTAATAGTTTAGTGAAGGATTTTTAATGAATTCAATTGGAATGCAGGAATGTTTGTTCTTTGTTTTCCATTTCTAAAAAACCAGGACTCATTTAATTCTACCGAAAGCTTTAACCTTTTTCAACCGCTTCAACGGTCGTACTTATAGACCGAACTCAAATTTCAATTTGTAAAACTAATCCAATATGGAACTGGAACTTGAATTTGGTTTATAACTCTGACCCAAGTTATCTACAGAAGATATATAGGATAATATAGGGCAAACGGGGCGTAATGTATTAATTAGATGTAAAGAACATGTAGCTTCATACCGACACAAACACCCGGAGAAATCCATTTAGAAGAAAACAATAATATCTTATCAGATTCACACTCGTATGACATCCTACATGTTTACGAAAAAGAATTTCGACTTACTGTTCTTGAAATAATAGAAATTGGAAATAAATAGGTACAACAATAGCGGATTAATTATGAATGAGCAGGTAACGGTTGCATTATCGCCGTTACTACGGGTATTTATAAATTACTACGGGGGTACTATAGGTATAGATAGGGCCGACCATTCTGGGCAACCTCATTCATCGACTGACAGTCGAGAGGTCAGTAGCTCCTGATGATGGATGCCTCGTGGAGAGGTAAAAAACGTGTCGAGTGGTATTTTTGGTGTTGGTGGTTGGGTTATGGGTGCGTTTTGTGTTGTTTGTTTTATTTCTTTATTAAAGTATTCAGCACAGGCGTTGTCTTTTCGCGTGGGTTCGCGGAAAACTAAAGCAATTGATTCCATTAATATCAATATAGACTTCCGCAAACTAACACCTGAATCTATAAACTCTAACCGTCAGTTAGTCTTACAAAGTATTTTGATCCTTGATAGTATAAGGGTCGGATGATGATGTTGCGATCCTTTTATTCCTCATCCGGGACACAGGGCTCTCAGCAGATGGGGGATCTGCTCTGATCTTGAGCAGCTACCACTGACCATCCAGCTGAAACCAGTTGATCAAGGATTAGGTTCGTCAATTTTTTGCAAAAGTCTGTGAATGTAATACAACTCAGAAGTCGCCAAACGTCTCCGAAGGTCATTTTCGTGTGGCAGCGAAGGTTACGGTAAAGCTGGTCATACTAAACTAGATCAACTTTAAACCTCGTACACTAATGGAATTCACAGTTTGGTTCCCACATTATTTATGTTTTATATTTCTATCTTGCAGGGCAGCGAATTGTGAGGAGCGTTGCAAATCTGACTCCCAAGTGTAGAAAAATGTATTCAAAATGCACCAAATTATTAAAATCGAAGCGTCGCCTCGTTTACGACTACGCGGAAAGAATTGAAAAGGCTGAACGTCTCGCTGAAAACAATTCTTTTAAAGCGGTGGTAGAACAAATGACGCCTTGTGCACAAAAATTGTTTGCGATCCAAGCAAATAATGCGAATAGACATGTAAAAAAGAGGCGATTCACCACTGAGGAAAAAATGATGGCTCTGACTTTGTTAAAGCGTAGTCCAAAGGGCTACAAACTTTTACAAAAAATGTTTATACTCCCAACTCGAAGGACTTTAAATACCTTTTGTCAACATATAATTGTTAAACCGGGGATAAATACCAATGTTATCGCTTCTTTAAAAGAACGCGTAAAGACTTGGGACACAAAAAAGAAATGCTGCTCCATCGTTTTTGATGAAGTGCAGCTAATGCCCCACCTAACATTTGTCGAGTGTGACGACAGCATTGGCGGCTTCGTTAATTTCGGCCAAAGAGCTGAAAAAAAACTGTGTGACCACGCCCTCGTCGTCATGATCCGAGGAATTTGCTCGTCTTGGCGGCAGACCATAGCGTTTTATCTTTGCGAGGGCGCTACCCCGGCGGCGACGCTGAAACATATACTTACGGTAATATATACCACAAAAATATTACCGTATTATTTACAGCTACCAGTGCTTTCTTTGAGTAGATTCTCCCTGAGGTTATTGTAACAAACAAAAAATATTACAGGATATTGTGGAAGCCGTAGCAGATACGGGACTTATACCAAAAGCGTTGATATGTGACCAGGGGTCCACGTTTCAACGTTGCATTAAAGAAATGCAACAAGAAACAAGAATGCATTTGGTGCAAAACGCGCAAACAGGTAAGATTGAGTAACAGTTATAGTATGCCAATGAAAGGAATATTCGACTAAAGTCGTATCGTCAATCATTCTCGAGCGTTAAAGGTGATGGTGACCACGGCCGGACGTCAGTTGTATTTTAGTACCTACTAGTTTAAAAATCTGTTGCATATGCAAAAGGGAGCGGACAAGTGAGTGCACGACCGTCAAACAAGCGAGCTCGATTCACACTGGTTTTTTGAAATAATACCATCCCTGTGCCGCGCAAGCACACATTCATAATAAAGTCGTTATTTAATTCCCAACGTTTAAATTGGCTTTGGCGCAGAGGCCTACCGCTCATTTTTCAGCTCTCAATTCGATGCAGTTGATAATCTACACTTTTTCTAACCACGTCGGTCACAAACAAGGCGGTTGGCTCGCCTGATAACAAACAATCATGCTACAACGGGTATAATTGCTTGCTTTTCTGATCCGAATTCCGATCAAGATATTAATTAGGCAGTTAGTTAAACTTGAATCTGATACTTCATTAAAACTTTCAAGTTCGTACCTGTTACTAGAAGTAATTAATGTGGGCTGGTGCACATTTTTTCGAAGCTACTCCCCCGGAAGAGGCCCAGCACTCGAAACCCAGCTCCACTGAAATGGCAAGCCCTAAAAAATGCTAATGTATGCACAATTACAATTATTGTTCCAGAGAACTGTCTCCTCATCAAAGGACACAAGCTCTACATGTTTTACGACCCACCCCATCTTATAAAATGTGTGAGGAACAATATGTTGACAAAAGACATGGTATTTAAAGGAAAAGTCACTAAATGGACTGACATTATCGAGGTAAGGGTTCAACACTTAACAGACTTAAAACTTCAATTATTAGTTGAGGTCTGTGCACCTAGCACGAATCTTCTTGATACACGTTGACTCGCTACGTAACTCACTGCGTCTCGCTCTAACTAGCCCAGTGGGAGCAAGACGCACTGACTTCGTAGCGAGTTAACGCGCATCGAAAATATTCGTGCTAGGTGCACTGTAAAATGGCATTTTATTTACTTATTTCATAAATTGGCAACATAAATCTCACTTAATTTTATAATGACTGCAATTTTTTTTTAGGTCTACAAAAATGATTGTGAAGTTGGAGAAATACGCATGCTTCCTAAATTAACTGGTGTGTTAATATTTATAATTATTTTCTACTCTTTGAGCAGTTAGCAGTATATATATCTTTCCGAAAGAGCTTACAACCTCTGCTCTGTTGTAGAAAGAGTAAATTAGACCAATTTTTTAAAATTAAATTTTATTGTACAGTTCACATTACACGTATCATACACAAAATACGAACTTAATGGACTATAGGCTTCACCCCCAGTCCACCAACCAAACGCAAATAAATTTTAAACTAATAATAATAAAAACACTTTATGTTCAGAAGACCATAGATAGTCCATAGATAATTTTAGTAAATAAGTTACTTAGCCTATGTAAGCCTTAGCATAAGAACAGTTGGTCAAAAAAATCCTTACTAATATTATAAATGCGAAAGCAACTCTGTCTGTCTGTCGCGATTTCACGCCAAAACTACTGAACCGATTGAAATGAAATTGGACACACAGATGGTCTAGAGCCCGAAAAAGGACATATTATTTTATTGCTAAAAAAGGGTTGTAAGGAGCTAAAAGGGGGGATGCAAAAATTTGAAACTGTGCAGCCGTGTGGGGGAGGGGGTGGAGCGGAGTGCGGCGTAGTGTAGGTGAGGAAATATAAGTGTGCTTACCCGAACGGGCATACACGTGATATAGCTCATTAAAGTATTTATACGTTTGTGTCTTATTTCCAAAATAATTAAAAATGCTACCCAAAGACACTATTCCACGCGGACTATGTCGCGGGCACAGCTAGTAATAAATATTGCCCCTGGAGTTCATGTGTAAGATGTTCCAGTGATTCAGTAAGGTACAGCCAGGAGTGGTCCAGACCAGTTGTAGGAGGCTGTTGGGAGTGTCACGAAGACGACGCATCAGAGAGGCCGTTCTTTAACGCACGATCGCTCCGAAGCTATCCATACGTGCCTCAGCAGATATTCCCGACGCGCTGCAAAAACGAGGCAGTCCCACCAGCATCCTGAATGCCTTATTATTGGGTCCATTTTGATAAAAAAAACTTTTTCTCTATAAATGCCACAGTACGGGATAATATCATAGAACTAGAACTAGTAGGCTCACATGCAAATTTAAAATTTTCGTCTACTTAAGGCACAAACACACGACCCAATAATAATGACGTGGAATAAAATAACATCTTCAAGTATCTTCTTTATCTTTACATATAGGTTGTATAAAACAAATATCCGTTCCTGTCTGTCTAAACCACTCTACGAATTTTGATACGCTTTTCACTGTTATTTAGAGATTTTTTTACGGAAAGTTTTATCTACATTATATCCTAATTGTACCAGTGGGAAGCTGGGGCGGGACGCTAGTATTGTATGCGCAATTAACGATGAACGAATGAGTTATGTACCTTATATAAAATAAACCTACAGTAGGGAAAATATATTCACGTACCACCTTGGAACCCTATCGCAATGACGCGACGCGTTAAACGCCAGGCTATGTCATACAAATGTCATGCGTATGTCTCTTCGACTAGGTTCTACGGTGGTACGTGAAGAGTCTGTAGGTCCTGGCTCTGAGGAGCAGCAATAAGAACAGCTTATCTTGGAGAGATTTATTTTATGACAAACACTGACAAGCAGAAAAGGAAGAATGTGGATATGCAACCTACACCACAAATTTCCTTGACTGTACATAAATACACATACACGTGATGAAGGATCCTATCCTACTGACGGTATTCTCATATTGATTTAACAATTTCTACAGATGAACACGTGATCCCAGCAAAAATAAAGAAAATGAAAGTCAAGAACTGCACGCAAGTTCTCAGCGAGAGGACTGCAGGATTGCTGAAGTACACCTCGCTATCTGGTAATATTAACTGTCTATCCCGTTGTATCCATACTACAAGTATTAATGATACTAAAAATGTGAAAGAAAGACCCAAACTTTATGAAACTATATGTATACGTTTGAAGAGGTGGCCAACTAATATGGTAAAAAGCTACTTCCCGTGGCAACTTACTGTCTAACAAAACTCGTGTGACGTCATAAAGAATGTGTCTAGACTTACCTTCTCATTCTATCGCATAAAACGTGCATTTTCTTTCGAAGCTAGGGTTGTCGGCGGTGAGTATTCCGTACCTACCTAGGCGCGGTGCGATCGTGTACGAAATCAATTACAATTACACAAACAAATAGGTATGGATGGTAACTATCATCGTTTCTAAATTGAACAGTTGGCTCTGAATACAATCCTGACGTTTTTTTTATTTAACCTTAAATAGTAAGTAGTAAAATTAGTAGAAAAATGGTACGACTAGTGGTAAAAATTTAGATCACCGTTGATGAAAGTCGCTGCGATGCAATATTTTTTTGCTTTATTTTTCAACATTTAAATACGAAGGTAGTAAAACGTAACGAATGTGGCAAGTACGTTGATTTGCAATGTAACGAAGCGGCGGTAAACGCTCGCGTGCGTCCAGCGCAGCAGTGCGTGGCAACACCCGATTATACCCCGGTACTGGGGCGGCCAATATGTACGGTCGACGTCAAAGGTATGGTTAAGTACACTTTTTTACCTTATTGCATAAGTAATAGTAAAAGTAAGTAGGAAAGTGTAAACATGTCTTTGACGTCAACTGTACTTGTAGCAGCGTGACGTAATCACGGAGTATTACACGCCTGTTACTAGTCTGATTCTTGAAGAATTCATCTTTCCCGAGATAATTTCGGTTACCAACATGACATGACTAAATAGCCTATATAATACACGTAGTTTCTAACCGAAATTATCTCGGGAAAGTTAAATTATTCAAGAACGAATTCCTAGAAAGCGAAGCGGAAAAAAAACATAACGCAACCTCGTAACCTGTTAATTATATATTATTTCAGCTACATACGCCGACGGCACGCCTGTCAGCAAGACGCTGAAGAATACGTCGGAAGCGGTCCTTTTCTTCGACCGGCTGTTCGACAGCGTCAACGGGTCACGGAGCGGCGCTGCTCCCGGGAAGATGAGGGGGCCTGTTAAGGAAGTTAACGGCACTTCCAAACATGTATCGTTTTGGAAGGATGCCATCAAAATATTAAAAGATATTCATTTTATTGATTCATCTAGTAAAGATTCCTTAAAACGCGGTCACCCTATCAATAAACGTCTGCAGACTATTGACAACTGGGTAACGACTTTAGAAAGTTTCATCAAACTCTGGACTGACCTTAGAGATATCGGTGTAAACTTCTTTTACACTCGAAATCTAAACCAGGACCCCCTGGAAAATTTTTTTGGTCGAATTAGAGCCCTTAACCATCGCAATAATAAACCAGATCCCTATACTTTCACTTGTTCTTTCAAATCATTAATTATCAGCGATGTTTTAGGCCCTCATTCAGCCGGCTCAAACTGTGAGGATGATGTAGGCGTGACCCTCTTAAATTCAGAATTATTATTGGCCGTCCCTTATAATAGTTCTGAAACAGGTGATGATCGGGATGCTGCTGATGCATGTTCTCCTGTCGCAGGTACCAGTACCGCGCGCCCGAGCGTCGCGGCCGCCCCGAGCCAGCCTGCCGCCTCCAGCGCGGCTGCGCCCTCACTGCTGCAGCAGGCTCGGAGAGAGAGAATCAACGTGCATTCATCAGCGTTCACAGCAGGATTTGTATCTAGGAAACTATTACAAAAATTTAAGTGCCAGTCTTGCAAAAACGCCATTTTAACTAGCCAGCATGGGGATGTTCACTCGTGGATAGCTGCCCGGGAAAGAGACCTTTTAAAGGGCCCTAACCTAAAGTATCCCACATGCCGGTTTGTTAGACTTTTCAGGGATTTGATTAAAATCATTAATGCAAATCTGGATGTCCACTGTCATAGACAGTGTATAACAAAGACGATCCGAAGCGATTTTCTGGGGACCGCAAATGTCAGTTGGCTGGGGTGTGAACTGCATCATACAGACATAGTCGAAAGTTTCATCACTCTCGTTTGTCGTATCCAAATTCATAATTGGTGTAAGACCATGAACCAAATATTGAAAGGATCCTATTCAGAGAAATTATCTCGTCACGATTTGCCTTTAATGCAACAACTGGCACTTAAAAAGTATCAAGCTACTCGAGTCAAACGATAATTCTTTTTAGATGCAGCGGGAGCAGCGGACACCCAGGGCGGCGGCGCATCACGGACACATCACGTTAACTCTCAACTTTCCATTGAGGTTAGTGTAATTATACTAACATCTCAGACTGATATTAATACGGGGGAATGATTGACACCGTGTCCTCATAGCTAAAACGTTCAAAATAGCAAACCAACACACTGCATCGCATTGAAAACGCCCATCGCTGCCTTAAAATATCAAAATTATCGTTTAATAATAATATTCGTCTAATTAAGTTTCGTTTCAGAGCCTTCATTCAGCCTTTCAGTATTACTGAAGGCAGCCCTGAACATTAACCACTCGCTTTACTCATTATAATTGATCAAATCCTTTATTCAAGACCATATAGTCCATAAAGAGTTAGTAAAATGAAGCATAAGACTAAGTTAGTAGTGACATTTAAGAGCACGGAACGCTGAGTAGTAAAATGTGTCTGACTTCCTTGACGTAATGCATACGTTCTGTTAACAGGTTCCTGTGCAGCTTAATGGTCTGCAAATGGCGATTGCATCCTGGAGGGAAGCACATTTTAATCTGTTTATGCGGCCTGCACATCACGCCGCCGTTGCGAAATTCAGCATCGTCTGCCTAGGTTCCGCAACCAACCACACCAACTTGTAACGATAATATGAAGAGATAGTGGAAAAAAGTAATATTGTTTCTGGAGGTTCGGGTTGATCTAAGGGGAGCGAGGAGGATCAACATGGGGCCTTCGAGCCCCGCCTCGGTTTCCCGTGCACGGCTGAACTTGCTTTATGGCGGCTTTATGACTGGTGCCAGGCACGGGACGCAGAGGCTTAACGTTAGCTGTAAATGTGCATCAGTAGATGTCTAAGTTCGCTATCTCTCTATATTTCGATTATCGAATATTTGTAGTGACGATTTGATTATTATCCGACGCATTGGTACAAGGTTTTAGTTAATTCTATTGTTTGTTAGTTTGTTTAGGTCAAATCTTTTTAGCAAATTTTGACTCACAGTGGTCTGATTGTTCCCAAATTTGATGTAGTCCCGTCTACAATTCAATAATAAAGTACCTTCTGTAGAAAAGCTTGTATCATAAATGATTTTTAACAAAAAACCTATTTACTCTATGTTTTAATCATAATGTGTCAGACAAAATGAAATCCTGATCCACCACTGCTGTGTAAATTTCACATAATAAGTAAAATAGTGAGAGACTACAATTTTGTTTATAACGACATATTTCTAACGTGGTTCAGAGTTCCATTACATGTACCTAGTTGTAGAATTGCAACTGTCTTATGCAGTTTAAATATTTCTCCAATGTGATTTTGTTTTGTATAAACGACCGGTCATGTGCTGCTTGCAAATTGCATTAAATTATGCCTGGTACTCGCCGCGAGCATTCCCTCGTAGTTCATTGCTTATTCTGCAATCGTTTGGCGGAAAATGTGGATATTTGTATGAGTTTGCAAACAATTAACCTGTATTCTTTCTATTTTATTGTTAGTATATGTTAGAATATAATTAGGTTGTTTTGTTACTAATAATAATATAACTTATTAGTTTGATTCTATACGGTATTTTATTACGAGCGGAAGGCCCACCGTCGAACGCAGTTAATTTTGTTTCGCGGGGGTCTTTAGCTCGTTCTCTCATTTTCAGAAAACGTAATTATGCCTAGTACCACCATTACCGATATTTATTCCGTAAAAGTACGGTACGAGACATCACTAAGAACATGAATCGGTCTAAAGAGGCGCGAGGCTCATCACTAGCTGAGTGGCGCCCCCACGGTGCTTACGCGCCAGCCCGAACTAACTCTACGGACGGGCCGTTACAAGGGCTGTTTCCCATCTGTACTACTATATCTCTCTAATCTGTGTACTTGACTGAAGTTGGCTGTGTATGTGTATGACACTCGTCTCGTACGGCGGTACCAAGGAGGTTAGGGCGGTACAACGTACGACGAACGTACGGTACGTCCGCCCGCCACTTGCTTCCGGTTAAGTTCGAGTCGCCAAGTGCTTCCATTTTTTTCATCCCTGAGAGAGACAAAGGAGTATAAGGCTGTAAAGCCACGTGTTTTGTAAAGGGTCTAATCTGAGGCCTATGTGGCAATGCGGTGCCATAAAATAACTAACAGTACAAATACAGAAGTGTAGAGATACTAGCGTCAGCGATGTAAGCGAAATCCATAACGTAGTCAATGACGTTACGGTAGTCTAATGAGCGGTATTAGGTCCGAAACGTGAGCGCTCTGGACGGCTCTGAGCGATATAAACTGATTCGGACCGCGGCCATAGTCATTCACTCATTCATATTAGTAATCTGTGATCTCAAATTGTCAAACGTGTAGTAGCCTGTGGCTTCCCCTCTCCCTAACCTAAAACAAACCGAATGTAAATAAATCAACGGTTATATTAAATATTACAAACTAGTGTTTTTTTTATTTGTACAAATTTAATACCAAAAGGTAATGCGATAAAATCGGCTTTTATCTAGATTTAAAACACTTCTACAGATACATCACCCACAAAACTTGCGAATCTACGACGATTTCTAAGTAAACACAGCTGTTAAATTTAATCTCTAACCATGAAAAGAGGTGCTTTGATCGTAATTGAAGGGCTGGACAGGACAGGGAAGTCTACACAATGCCATGCACTAGGTAAGTTTTATAAATAAAGTGAATAATTAAATAAAGTAAGAGAAATCTAACATGTGAATAAGTTACTATTGTAACATAGGTTTTCATCTCATTCTCCTAGCGCTTTTTCCTGATTATTCATATGTAACATTTTTGTTTTAATTTAATAACCTATAATTGAATTCCACTGCTGGGCAAAAGCCCCTTAACTAGACATCCACAACTCCCTATCTTGCACTTTGTTTAGGCTTTATTTAATTTACATAACTGTTATTCTTTTTTTCTAATTAACCAATAATAATTTGAATGAATTTAAATTTACAGTTGAGAGCCTAATAAAGAAACAAATTAAAGCAGAGTACACCAACTTCCCAGCTCGTCAGACAGAAATTGGAAAAGTTATTAATAATTATCTTTTGTCTAAGGTATTGTTAAATAATTCCATTATTCTTTTTTACATTTTGTGCTTGTTTTGTCAGACAATATTTGTTGATAATACTAGTGTTTTCTTCACTGGAAATATGGGACTAACATCTAAGTAACTACTCCTGGGCAATGTGTGTATATATTTTTTCTGTTGGTTGCCACATACTACAATCCATTACCACCAGTGGCCATGCTAGACAAAACATAGATGTCGGCAACATCAGCATTGCGAGGACTTTGGATAACTACATTATAACTTGAAAAACTTTTATTGAGAGGCCCTGATAGGCGTGAGGCTGGTGACAGTTGTTGACATCCCAGACACCTAGTGTTGCCACTAATTACCAATTAATGTCATGTTTATGATGCCAACATTTATTCCTGTGTCTGTGTCAGCCCATATTTTACCATTATTTTATTTTTTTTAATTCAGAAAGAACTCCCAGATGAAGCAATTCACCTCTTATTCTCGGCCAATCGGTGGGAGAAAGTGCGTGATCTGATCCAAACCTTGGAATCAGGGACCAGTGTCATTGTAGACAGATATTGTTACTCAGGGGTTGCATTCTCTGCTGCAAAAGGTATTCACTGCCAGCTTCAATTTTAGGCATGTCAAAAACGCCTTTAAATGTATGCATGTTATCAAACTTTTGCTAGCATGCTTGAAAATACAAGGGTCAAATTCTGCGAGAAATTCAGTTTTAGAATTTTTTAACAACCCTCGTAGTTTTATACTTAATTTTTTTATTTTGTGTGACACAATTATTGCCAAGTCTTGCCAATATTAATTTTACTTTTAAACACTAAACATTGCAGGTCTAGACATCAACTGGTGCAAAGGTTCAGATGCTGGGTTGCCAGAGCCAGACAAAGTATTCTTCCTCACAATGCCTATGGAGAATATTGTGCAGAGAAATGGTTTTGGACAGGAAAGGTGCCTAATCGCAAATTGATATATTTTAGAAATTTAGAACAAGCAATGCCTATGCTGGCCAAACTGTAGAAAGCCATCATTTAACAATTATTGAAGAAATATGTGTGCTTTGTAGTCCTAAATTGTTCTTGTTTTGTTTTATTTTAGGTATGAAGTATTCAGCTTACAAAAGAAGGTATCAGAGATGTATAACCAGTTAAAAGAAGACCACTGGGCTGTGTTGGATGCAAGAAGGTGAAAAAAAAAACCACTTCACGTCAGATGATAAATCCATTAACAAAAGCTAATAGACTTTTCCTATAGACTAATTTAATCAATTTAAAAATACAATTTACCTACTTGTTTCAGATCAAGAGAAGAAATTCAGGCAGAAATACTAAAAGAAACAATGAGCATAGTTGAAGATGTAGGTGATAAACCAATTGGTAGGGTTTGGACTAAATGTTGACTGGGTTGAATAGTTTTAGGTGAATTTAAGTTAATAATTTTTTTTGTATAATTTTTATTTTTAGATAGTGATTCTTTACAGAAACGAAAATTATAGACTTTTAGTATTGTGTTCTAAAAAATGTGTTCCAGTTAATATTCTACCTCTATCATGAAAACAAACAAGTATTTGTAATGATAAAGTTATTATGTACATGTTGTAAATATGTCCTAGAATTAGTATAATTCACAACATTTTCCACTCAAAGCGCTTAGCAGTAACCGTTTAGTGTGAAGTTATTATTTAAGATTTTGTGAAATAATAATAATAATTTTCAAGAAACATGTTTATTTCTTCTGAACATTCTGTAACAGTAGTTTGGCGCCCTCTGTCTTCTGCTGCTTTAGTAGTTCCATATAAGGCTTAAGTTTCTTTCTCATTTTATTCACGATTTTATCGTTGTTGCTTTCAATAAGTCTCAGCAAGAAGAAGCAACCCCTATTCGTAGGCAACCACACTTTGATCTGCAAAAGATTTTTTTTTTTTAATTAGAACCATAGTTTGGCTTAGGAAATCCTCCCGGTTTACAAGAAAGGTGGAAATTCATCTGTAACTTCAAATGACTACCATAAGAAAGATATGTACAAAACATACCTACATTCTACCAACACAAGAGTTGCAAGAGCACTAATGGAAAACAAGACTGTTCAACTACGCTGTCTTGCAAGGGGTGTCGCTCACACATTCAAAGAGTCGCGGGCGCTCAAGCGGCGCGCCTCATCCCGGTTCTCTTTGGTATTATATGGCAGTGCGCTCAATTAATGGAGTCTAGGCGCGCCGCCATTTTGCCGACATAAAACAAAGCAAAGCCGTCCGCGCCTCAACTCCATATAAAGACCACGCCTCGACCGTGCCGCGACTGCGTGGCGTCGCCGCCTCGACTTCGCAGTGAACAACTCCTATATAGGCGTAACTAGGGTAGCGCAAGGGTGAACAGTGTCCACCCTAGAAAGATGCATTATTATTTTTTACTAGGCATTATCTGATCTCTCATTCATTAAATGATTGTGGTTTATTCAGCTGGACGGCTGTCTGCCCCCTGCTGCTGTATGTAGCAAATGAGGAAAGGGATAGTTGATGAACAGTCTATTTCGATCGACAACTCATCATATCTGCTCATGGCAACGGATCGCGAACAGAAGCAGCACTTAAAAAAAAAACTTTATTTACAGTGTCGTCAGTGAGCAGGTCGCCTACAGCCTCCCCTAGGGTGGCACCCTCCTTGCCCTTGTCCAAACTGGCCAGCTTCTTGAGACACATGTGCATGCCGGCGTCCTCTATCGCCAGGATGTCAGTGCCGTCGCGCGATATAGTCCAGTCGGGGCGGCAGATGGCTTCGGCTAGCGCCTTTACGATATCTTCATTGGAATCTGAAACAAAGTAAAGAGAAGATTGATAAGGCTTTTATGTGCATTACATCATAATTGCACCCGTGCGAAGCCAGGGCGGGTCGCTAGTCTATAAGTAGTAAAATTATGACTTCAACAGAGACAAATGGCGATAAGTGAAGTAAGATCATATTAAAAAAATAGTCTTGACAGACAAGACAGACAGACAGAAGGACAACAAAGTGATCCTATAAGGGTTCCGTTTTTCCTTTTGAGGTACGGAACCCTAAAAAACTCGCATATAACTCGCGTGCTGCGCTCGCTTGGTACACTTACCAACTGACACCACCGCTATGGCTAATAACATTACACTTTTGTCGCTGATCCAGAACTGCGGATCGGCCGCCATGTCCTGTACGAGTGTGGGCAGGATCGCCTCCCGTAGTTCCACCACCCTAAGCTCCGCGTCTTTCTTCGAAGTTCCGCTCTGGAAGCCTTCCTCCAGAAACTTGATTAGGCTGGGGTGGAATGCCGCTGGGTCCTTGGGCTTCACTAACCAGTGTAGGGTCTGGAAATAAGTAGTATTTAGTTTGTGATATTAAACCATGCATTTTTGTTTTAGATTTTTGCATATAAAAGAGCAGGGAATATGCCCCCAAGAGTGCATTATGCGGTCACATTGCAGGGTACAAGGGTCATGTCATTGTAAAAAGCAAACCTCTTTATAAAATAGCAAAATACATTAAGTAATCAAATAGTTCCCTATATTTGCATGAACACACCACCCAGACTCATCCGGTTATGTGTAGTGATGCATACCATATTTCCCCAGTGGTCTTTGGCCAGATCCCGGAAGCTGGCTTGCAGTGAAGAGATGATAGCTTTCCTCACAAGCACCGTGTCATCCACGGAGTCAAAGATGGTCAGCAGCAGACGGTAGCCTGTCTTGTGCTTGGCCAGAGCTACTGCATGTTCTTTTACTACTTTCAGTATGGCCTAAAACAAAGTAAAAACTTATAATAAACTATCTTAAATTGAGTTAACTATACCTCGCTTTTTTTAGATGAGAAAAGTTGGAAACAATCTTGGTAAGTTGTTTTTTGCAAAAGTGCCTTTGTCATATCTTTGTTAGCAGCCCTTATTTATTTTAAAATAGCACTTTTGCAAAAAAGAACACTTTCTAAGATTACAACATTGCTCATCAAAAAAACGAGGTATATTTTAATCATAATTAAATAATTTATTTTATTCAGGCTGTAAGTAAAGCTTACAGTTGTACATCGCAACTTATCCAGTTTAAAGGTAGGGTGCATGTACATACCTTTTTGTCCTTATTGGTGCCTTGCCAGACACATATGCTGGCAGTATTGGCTCCAGGCAGAGAATTGCTGAGTGGTACTATGAGCGGACCGAGTGTGCTCACGAGTTCCACTCGCTCCTCAGGGCTGCAGGCACGGATATAGTCATACAGGACTGAGTGCAGCAATCTTGAGGAATAAAAAAAATAGATAAATATTTTTTGTGATAAGGCGTTGTGAGCTGTCGGATTACCACTCCACCCACAGTCATCCAACTATGTGGTGACCTATGTGCTTATCCTTAAGGTTCAGGTTACCATTTGACACTGCAACACTGTAGCATGAGAGTTTGACAGTTTTATGCATCCTTAGTGTTAAAAAGGTTAAAGAATATAAGAAAAATCACATACTCTCCATCATGAAGATTCTTGTCCAAGATCTTCTGAATGTTAGCCTTGCAGGACTGCAGAATGGCTGTCCTCATCTCTGGACTGTCTTTATATGTATCAGTAAGAGTCTTCACTTTGTCATCCTTAGTCTATAAATAAAATAATTTACCTATAACACATTCAGCGCCAAGAATCGTTATAGGATTCACTGATCAAAGGGAGCAAAAATGCTGCTAATGGCTACAACCAAAGCATGTTCAAATTTGCTACACAAAATAGCAATTACATTTATTTTTGGAAAGAGTAAACTTGATTCCAAAACTAAAAAAATAAAACTAAACCCTCCTCTGTAGCGGTAGTCAGGTGGAATATAAAAACTAGAGATGCAACGGATAGTTGTTTGGCCGGATACCGGATACCGGATATTCGGCCTGATCACCGGCCGAATATCCGGTATCCGGCCGCCAAATATTCGACCGGCCAAACGATACCTACATTTTAATTTGGCGGCGGGCGCGTCGAGCAGGTTTCAACCTGTTACGTATTGTAGGTTCGCGCGGACCGTTTTCTAGGCAAGAAACGAGTTTTATTAGGTCAGTGTACGGAACTATTTCGTTCGTATGCAATTGGATACTAACTAATGCTGATCATAGGATTTCTTAACTACTTTAAATGAGGCTTTTTGATAAGTTTAATTAAATTGTACGTTAAAGGTACTAATAAGCGAATATTAATAATTTGGTGTTGTTTTCTTGTAGACTAACCATTTTTCAAAGTTAAATACCAAACAGAATCACTATTCGGTATCCGGCCGGATAGTGCGCAACTATCCGGTATTCGGCTGGATAGTAAAATAATGGCCGGATAGGCCGGATACCGGATAGCAACCGGATATCCGTTGCATCTCTAATAAAAACAAAGCAAGCGTAATACTGTTGATTCAAAATATATATCACTGACATTGTGACATAATTTAATATTAACTGGCCTCAGAGACGGCATAAAATATTAAGAATGTTTCAAATTAAGTGATAACTTACATTTTTATAAATATCCCCATAGAATTCTTGCTGCATATGCAACTTTTCTTTCTTGCTTGCAAACTCACCATATGCAAAGTCCAACACTGGGGCGCTGACCGTGTGAGTGGCAAGGGAGACAATGTGTCCCAGGAACTTACTGATCACCTTATGACGGATGGCATCAGAACCATATTTCAGTATGCGTTTCACTGCATGCTGACCATATTTAGACTGCACCATGGGCACCATAAGGTCAAGCAGCTCTTCCGTTATTTCATTTCTTATACCTTCTTCGCTGTGTTTAAGTAGCACTTGTATAACTCTGCTCAAGTCGTGAGTAAGTGCTATGGTTTTATACTGGCCTTTGAGCAAAAGGTGAAGTTCCTTGCAGGAACTCTTTTTGAATTCTGGCTTGACAACTTTTCTGAAAAAAAAATGTCTTTACTGCTGGCTATATTATACTTACAAATTCAAACACTTTAATAATATAAATAGGACAACAGTAATTGAGTATTTTAAATTTTGGTAACCAATTATCAATTATATAAAAGTTTGCAATTTCAGCACATTTTGAACTAAAATACAACAAAATAGTATTTTTTCTCTCAAATATCATGTAAGTAAATTTTAAGAAACAGTTATAATGTAGTTGCTACATGTATTAACTCACCTCTGGATCTGAGCTGCCAACAGCTTGGCTTTGTTGGCAACCTCAAACACCTCAGCAGAAGTCTTGGCCTTGCGCCGCACTATACGCAGTTGTTTTTTCTCTTTTTTCATTTCTGACCACTGCGGTTTATCTCCACTGGTCTGATTTACACTTTTTTCTTTTCCAAATTTTTTTACTTTCGTAAAATTACCCTTGCCTTTATCAAGTTTATTGAATTTTTTGTTACCACTCTCACTCTTACCTTTTTTTAAATCTTTCTTGGGCATCTTTTTAAAGTCCTTTTTGCCACCTACATTTGGTTTCTTAGTTTTTTTTTCAATAGTGCTATCTGGCTTGAGGTCTTTATTACTTTCAGTGAATTGAACCTTCTTCTTTTTAGGAGTAGATGTATCGCCATCACCGGCTTTTCTCTTAATTTTCTGCATCTAAACGAAGTTTTGTTTATTATTATTTGAGGTTAACATTTGAGATACGGTGAATTCTACAAGAAATTTTTACTAAACTCACCATAAACGAGTAATCTGCGGAACCGATATCCAAGTACTCTTAAACCTATAGTAACTGAACTGAACTTAAAGCTGAAATATGTAATATGAACTAAGTTTAAACATGTGGTGTAATTTTTTTCATTTGCCTATTTCTACTTTTGAAATGTCAGATCAGTCAGTCGAATGTCAGATATTCTTTTTTTTAGTGCATCCTAAAAAAGGTAAAACAATCAAAGTACATGCAGCTATGTCCCTTTTACTTGATGTTGTTAAATATCTAAGAGTTGCATAAAACAACGGCGGATTTGGAATAGAGTCACTAGTTTAGGTCAATTTTTATAATCTCATTGATGAGCCAGTTTATGGATGTTTTTAAAGTAAAATTCACCGTTTTAACTCTAAGAACACTTTGTTTAATTGTATGATTCAATTTAATGGTCATGACTTTTAATTTTTTTAATATGGGAAACTTAAATCAAAATGGTAATTTAAGTATTTAAAATATCCATTCAAAGTCAAAGTCAAAGTCAAAATATTTTATTCAGATTAGGCTTACAGTGGCCCGTTTCACTAAGCTACAAGTTACAATGTTACAAGTCTAAACCGGCAACATTGGTCAATAATGACCAATGGCAATGGGCATAATGACCAATGTTGCCGGTTTAGACTTGTAAAATTGTAACTTGTAACTTATTGAAACGGGCCACAGGTAGCACTTATGAATGTCAAAAAATTTACCACCGGTTCGGAAAAACCTCTGATGAGAAGATAGCGGCAAGAAACTCATCGAGGTGTAATTTTTTAAATAAATCAAAATTACAATGTTATTTTACATCTCAAATATTTAAAATGTTTACAATTTAACAATTTAACACAGCAGTGGCCCGTTTCACTAAGGTACAAGTTACTATTTTACAAGTCTAAACCGGCAACATTGGTCAATAATGACCAATGGCAATGGGCATAATGAACAATGTTGCCGGTTTAGACTTGTAAAATTGTAACTTGTAGCTTAGTGAAACGGGCCACAGGTGTACAATCTTTGGAGCCAGGGATCGCCAATACAGATCGGGATCATTTCCAAACATCCTTGTCCAGGATATAGTCATTGATTTTATAATACGCCCGAGAAATTAATGTCTTCTTTACAATAGATTTACATTTTGTATCATTTAGTTCAGTTATGTTTTTTGGAATTTTGTTGTAAAATCTTACACAATTTCCCATGAACGACTTATTGGTTTTAGCCAGTCTGTAAGTTGGAACTTTAAGCTTTCCTGTATTTCTAGTAGCCTTTGGCTTATCGACGTTGGTAGAGAAATTGCATATATTTTTCCTAACGTACATGATTATTTCAAAAATATATAGCGACGGTAGGGTTAAGATGTCTATTTCCTTGAAAAACTCCCTTAATGACTCACGAGTATCCCATTTATACTTAGGGCGGTTACTTTTGGCTTCTAAAAAACTAAATAATATTTAGGTAGGTGATAATAATAATAGTTCTACTTAATTCAATTTTATCCATGCAAAATGGAACGTTATGCACAAAAAAAATATAATTGTAGGAATTCAAGGAGGTTTTAAACCCATGGAGCAAGCCTGAAAAATTGAGAAAAAGCGTGAATGTATCTGCTCCATTCACTCTTACGATGTAACAACGTGAAGGAGTGAACAAACATAACCATTTGACACCATCTTTAAATTTACTACCGTACACACTCAGTGCTGACATTTGGTCATATAGGTCATGTTATTATACAACAGTTTAAAAAAGTTTCTTTCGTGTATTGAATATGCTGTCGAATAGCAGCCATTCTTTTTAGTCGCATAATATTCACGTCAAATTTTGATGACGGTTCGTAGAGCTCACGGTGCAATTTAATAAAATTCTTATGGTTATCGTTAGATTTTTGAGACAAGCAAGTGATATTTATTGTGCGAAATAGCATACTTCGCGCATGGTTGCAGTTCGCATTCATCACGGTGTCCTAAAGAAAGCAATGAAGGACAACACATCGGCGTTTACAAGTAAGTATTATTTGGTATTTATTTATGGGAATGTCGCGTTTTGGACGGCTAGTATTATTATGTGGGTTAAATTATGGAGCAAAGACTCATATGTGCTTGTAAAAACTAAGCTTATTTATTAATTCTAATGGTAATAAATGATTTATTATTTCTACAAGAGGTTATGGAAATATAGACTAGTGATGCGGTGCATCTGACATTTTGTAGAAATTATCGATAAGGTATCCGCCAATCTGTTACCTTTCCCTCGTATGGGGCAATCGTGTCCAGGACTTTTGGGAAGCGGGCGCGGAGCCGTTGCCAACACCTAGAGGCCCTTTCGTCGATTTAGAGCTTCCGCTACGTCGCGTGGGTGCACGGAGCGGGTGCACGCCTATCGAACAAATAGTATGAGTCCGCAGCCGCACCTGTACGAGTTAGCGGACGCTCCCATACTATTTTTCTATAGGCGTGCACCCGCTCCGTGCGCCTGCGCAACTAAACGGAGGCCCTTAATATAGTTTACCCTTCTCTCCAGTCTTCTTCTTCAGTCGCTACTCCCCAACAGCTCGCCACAAGCTGTCTTGCGTTATAATTAATACTATTTTTTTTTCAGTTTTCCCAAAAAAGAAGAAATTAAAGAGATATGGATTAAAATATTGGGACGGCCACAGGAACTAGTTGATTTATTAAGAAATAACACCTTGTTGAGTTTCTTACCAGTATCTTTTCATCAGAAGATTTTTTCCGCAATGATTATAAATTTTCTGACATTCATAAGTGGTTTCTGTATGCCTAATGTGAATAAAAATATTTTGACCTTTGGTTTTGACTTTTGACTTAACACCACCACTCGCCCTTCGGGGTTGCGAGTTGCTCAAGAGTAGGTACTTCCATCAAAGGGACGCTTCGGCGCCCGCGGACAGAGCTAGAACTTCGGGATCGCTGTGGGAGTAGAGGTAGGAGCATACTTGCTTACACCCCTGCTCACCATTCTGACTCGCAAGTTGCGCTGAAGATAGAAGCATGAAGTTCGGAACATGTGTACCCTCGGACCAGGGGTCTTTTTTAAAACCTAAACGAGTCAGTCTGGGCGTAATATTTTCATTGTTTTAATGCAAGTTAAATAATTCGCGGTCTTAAATAATGCAGTTGTCCACATTCACATTTGATTCACATATCCGAGAAAATAGCTAAAACGGGTAATCTTTTGTCTCTGCAAAAGAAATTATTTATTAAGTTAGTAAATCGAAATTGCAAGAGGGTTGAGCTATGGTTGTATGTTCGCTAATATTATTAAAGGTTTTATAAGACTTTTTTAGTTTGTTAAATAAATAAATAAAATAAATATCTTGGGACAGGTAACACCAATTTTCCTAGTCCCAAAGTAAGCAACTAAAGCTGCTTGTGTTATTGTGTTGTGTTGCTTGTGTTGTGTTGTGTTTGTTACAGTACAAGATTGTAAAATATCCCAAAAATGCCGTACTTCAAATCAAAAATTCATCGTCAGTTTTGATCGACTAATCTACATCACTAGCAATTTTCAAAAAGTGTACGCCGCGGGAACCTTTCAGCTCTCTCTATTGTTTTAATAGCTCTGTGTAGGAATTGTATTATTGACAGTATTCAGGCGTTTTTCCGGTTTAGGCAAAAAATCACATTAGTATAGCACTGCTATGCTACTAGTAGGTAATTGTCAGCGACAGGATTGAACTTGCTGAAACTGCTAAACCTGAAAGTAATCTAAATTTGGTTTGGTTGGTTGGTTGGTGTGTCGTCGGCCGTAGTGCGCGAGCATTTGATTTGACTTTTATTGCCGTAATTTTGTGGGTACAGTTAAGTTTTGTTATGATCTAATTTAACAGAAACAATGGTTGACATAAATAAATATCTCGAAACACAACTTGCGCTAGCTAAACAAAGATACGATATCAGAAGTTCTAAGAAACCTATCGTGTCCGAGAAAAGTAAAGTAGCAGCAGAGCTGATATCCAAAAGACAAGACAAAATTTTAGTCAGAAAGAGTTGTAAACATGATTTGAAAGATAGTAGCGCACCGATAGTTCACGCACAGATCCCCAGTACTTCTGCTGCCCAGGATTCAGAGGGAGGCAGCGAGTATGTTCCATCAGATGAGGAAGATCATTCGGAGATACCTACACTCAACATTCCTACGTTCTCCGCGGCGTCGCGGTCAAAGCAGAACGTGAAGAAAATCATTGACGATGGTGACACACATCTCTATAAAGAGAGGATAGAAACATGGAAGCAAAACTTAGCTGCTGCATGTGCAGGGCAGTACGAAGGAGAATCATGCTCTGCAGATATACACTATGTTCTTGATGGAAACAAAGATGTGAATGAAATACATCAGTTGCAAAATGCTCTCAACATACCCTGTTATATATGGCGCCAATTGTATAAATATCAGAAGATTGGAATAAAATGGTTATGGGAGCTCCATCAAGTACAATCTGGTGGTTTGCTTGGTGATGAAATGGGGTTGGGTAAGACTGTCCAGATAATTGCTTTCCTTGCTGGACTTGCCAAGACTGATTCAGGCAGCTGGGGCGGCTTGGGTCCATCCATCATTGTAGCACCAGCTACTGTCATTTATCAATGGGTGACCCATTTCCACTACTGGTGTCCATTTCTAAGAGTAGCAGTACTGCATCATTCAGGTTCTCATGTTGGTAATCATAACAAACTTATCAGGGAGCTCCATGACTCCCATGGCATCTTGCTGATAACATATGCAGGTGTTGTAAAATACAGCAAGGACTTGATGTCGAGAAAATGGCATTATGTGATTTTAGATGAAGGTCACAAAATCAGGAACCCAGAGACCCAAGTCAGTAAATTTGTTAAGAAATTTCAAACACCGCACAAGATATTGATAACAGGGTCTCCTATGCAGAACAGTTTGCAGGAACTCTGGTCCTTGTTCGACTTCATGAGACCTGGACTACTTGGTACTTATAATGCTTTCATGGAGCATTTTGCTCAGCCAATCACTCAAGGAGGATATGCCAATGCTACTGAATTTCAAGAAGCAACAGCATTAGAGATTGCAAAGGCCTTAAAGACTATGATCACACCATACATGTTGAGAAGGACTAAGGCTGAAGTACAAGAACATATAAAGCTACCTGAGAAAAATGAACAAGTTCTTTTTTGTGCATTTAGTCAGGAACAGAGAGATCTGTACATAGGTTACCTCATGAGTGCAACTGTTCGGAGTATTCTTGATAAGGAAAGCAGATTTGGCGATCCACTGAGAGCTAGAGTTTTAGTTGCTTTATCTACATTACGAAAAATTTGCAACCATCCTGATCTATACCTTTATGAAGCTCAAGAAGAATGTCAAGAAATTGATGAAGAATCTTTTGGTTCTTGGAAAAGGTCTGGTAAAATGACTGTAGTGCATTCACTATTGAAGATTTGGCAGAAGCAGGGCCACAGAGCCTTAATATTCTCACAGTCTCGAGCAATGCTGTGCTTGTTAGAGCAGTACCTACAAAACCAAGACTATAAATACTTGAAGATGGATGGCACAGTAAGTGTTGGTCTAAGACAGAACTTAATCAAGACATTTAATGAAAATCCTGAGTACCTTGTGTTTCTGGCAACAACAAGAGTAGGAGGTCTAGGAGTAAATCTAACTGGAGCTGATAGAGTAATAATTTATGATCCAGATTGGAATCCAGCTACTGACAGCCAAGCTAAAGAAAGAGCTTGGAGGATTGGCCAGCTAAAGAATGTCACTGTGTACAGGCTTTTATCTGGAGGCACAATTGAAGAAAAAATATATCAGAGGCAAATTTTTAAACATCTTCTCAGTAACAAAATATTGATAGATCCAAACCAGAAGAATGTTTTGACAACTAGTACGCTACAGGGTCTATTTACTTATGATGAGCCTAACTCTGAAGGGGATACTGAAACAGCATCTCTATTTAAACATACCAAAGTTAATATACACAATAAAAGTAAAGATAAACATAATAAAACACCAATAAATGGAGGAGTCTCATTTTCAAAAAAGAAGTTAGAAGAAATGAGAAGGAGGGCAAGAGAAATAAGTAGAAAAATAACATGTAACAGTAAAGCAAAGCTAAATATGTCTGTAGATAAAGAAGACCCTCGAGAAAAATATAAGAAAAAGCGAGAGCTCATTTTGAACCCGCCTGTAATGAACGAACCAGAAATAAATTTAATTGATGATAAAGTGACAAATATTCCATTTGAAAATGTTTTATCTGAACTGGATATTATTAATCTCCATTCAAAAAAAGACTATGAAGAAAACTTATTAAAAGAAGCGCTTCAAAAACAACAGACTGAAGTAGAAGAAGGTGAACTGTCTGGTGATGATGAAATTTTTCAGAATGTTGATGATATAAATAACTCTGCTAAAGAATCACCAGTGATTATTAATAGTGGTCGAGATGATGTTGACAAAATAAATAAGCAAGATCAAATATCAATAAGGCCATCTGAAAATGTACCTGAAATTAACTTAGACTGTAAAAATAGAAAAAAACCTGATAAAAGACACAAATCAAAACGTAAAAGACATTCCTCAGATATCACAGAACCCGAAATAGAGAACTTAATAGCTATAAAAAAAATAAAAAATAAACAAATTGAGACAGAAAATGCAAAACATCGTAATGATGACGATTATGTATTAAGTAAACTGTTTGCTAAAGCTGGAGTAAAGAATGCATTGCAACACGACGTGGTTGTAGGTTTGGCGGAAAAAGAAAAAAGACACCGATTAAAGGAGGAAGCCACAAAAAAAGCGAAACTTGCCATCCGGGCTATAAAATATTCATCTAAGTAAATAGAGATAGAGAACAATTTTATTTTATGTAATTTTTGTGGGTAAAATATTTAAATATTTTTATATTGCCAACTTTTATATTTAAGCTTATCCTTAAATTGCTGATGCTAAAGTCGCATAGATTTATATGATTGTGTATAAAAGTTTAATTAAGCAATGCCTATTTTTTTTCTTTATTCTACCAACGAACATCGTGGTAGGACTTAATGCAGAGCAAGTAAAATAAGACTAAATAACCAAACCACGTACTGTACAAGTTTTTTCGGGACTTTGAAGTTTATTCTAATTTTGTCCCACACGACCACGCAAGATTTTTAATATTAATGTGGTCACTACAAGATGTTGTTAGATTAGCTAATTACGTAATAACTTAAGACAGAAGGTCCCTTAATTAGGGACTGAATAAGCCAACCGACTTGGATCTCACAACTTTTTACGGTAGAGAACTTAGTTGCGAGACTTGGTTTTTTTTACACGTTTTGTTTTCGATGGCATCTCATTTCTTTTTGTAGATAATCCTTCTTCTTTTCCTTTCCGGTACCTTCTACTTCTTAAACACCAACAACGGATTTTCTCAAAACCCACTATCTGTCTAATTGAGCTTTTCTTATTGCGCATATCGCATACACTTGTACGAGCGCCGCGCTTGCACTCACATGTGCGAGCGCCGAGCTCGCATTCAAATGTGCAAGCGCGGCGCGCGCAACCTTACTTACACACGTTGCCATGCGAGCTACGTACGTGATCTACCTACGAGCTACATATATTTTTTTTTTATGAAATAAACAGTTAAACAAGCAAGTGGTTCACCTGATGGTAAGTGATCACCACCGCCTATAGATACCCGCAACACCAAGAAGATTGCAGATGCGTTGCCAACCCAGAGAGCTAAGATGGAGTACCTCTTGTGCCAGTAATGATACTGGCTGTCTTGCTCTCCACGCCGGAACACAACAGTGCAAGCACTGCTGCTTAGCGGCGGGATTAGCGAGCAAGATGGTGGTAGCGATCCGGACGGACCTTGCACAAGGTCCTACCACCCGCCGCCATTTTATATTCATACATATACAGGTACACTGGTTCATTCACTGCAAATGCTAACTTTGTTAATCCTATATATTATATGGGATTACAAAGTTATTTATGCAGTTGGTGTATTTTGAAAACTGGACAGAAATTGCAAAATATTTAGGTTTTTCTTTGATTTATACACTAAACACTAATTGTATTCTAAATTTGAAACTTATATGTCTAGCAGAAGTGCCTGAAAGTTTTGATGATCGGTCAGTCTGTCAGTCAGTTAGTGAGTGACAAATTAAGAAACTTTGACTAGTTATAATTCTTAAACTACTGGTTCAAATTGAATGAAATTTGAAAAATACCGTGTTTATGCATTGCCTGCTTAGTTTCTGAAAATACAGGGTTCTAGTTTAATCCTTGTGGATTAAACTAGAACCCTGTATTTTCGAAGTTATAGGGGGTTGAAAACGACCGGAACTGCTTCGAGAAAAGGATGGTACGGCCGTGCCGCTTTTTTTTGCTCGACTTGGCGGGGGCACTGCCGTGCCCCCAAATCCGAAAGAGACCTACTTGTTTTGTCTTTGCTTTGCAGTGTCACTTTCGCACAAGGGTCATGGGTATATACCCATAATCCCCGCTACGATTTCCATATTAGAAAGAGAAAACTTGAGGATAATTGTTTATTTTCGGCTACCTTTCAGTTTTAGAACTTCCTTAATATAATACTTGAGTACTTATTATTATCATGGAAGTTTGTTAAATTGAGGTAATTAAATACTCTTTGGTTTGTAGTTTCAATTCTTTAAGCCTTTCATGCTAAGCTTTCATGGGATTTTAGAGTTTTGTAAAATAGACGAGTGGGTGGGCGGCAAATGGCAACACTTGCCATCAAATGTCAAAATCATTGGTACTGTGGTGCGCTAGAATATTTTGAGATATTTTTATATTATTATGAAAATCGCTTTAATTTATGCACAGTATAATTATTTTCATTGATTTAGTGAAACGGTGTTGTGATTGACATGTTAAGAGAGAAATAATACAGGTAGCAAAGCCGATCCAGTGGCTCCGATCACGGGACGCTTTGCAGTGTACTCGTCAGTTCATTTCGTATTTAAGCTAATTTTCGCTACCCGATTCTCTGATAAACATTAAGCAATATGTCTGGGAGAAGAAAACCGCCGCCACCGGGCTTCAACTTCAGGCCGCAGGAGGAGCAAGTGACCGTGTAAGTGCACCGTATCTAAAACATCCGTTTGAAATCGCATGAATAAAGTTATTTTGACTTATCTGTTACGTGTGTTATGCCATGGATAACTTGATTAGGTTATGTTTACGCGATTGTAGAACTGCTCCGAGGAATTTGGACAAACAGACAACCATTACTGTGGGCGACAAGACTTTCACGGTGCACGCGGATGACCTGGTGAAGATAAGCGACCTCGGGCGCGGGGCGTACGGCATCGTCGAGAAGATGCTGCACCGGCCTAGCAACACTACCATGGCCGTCAAGGTAAACTTTCAAGGTCACATAGGTTTGTTTTTGTTGGCCCCCTGTTTGCTAGTTTTTTGCAGTCTGTGGGCCAGTGATAATGCTACTTAAACAAACGTCAATGTACAATGATTTATCTACAAACATAAATACTAAATATATGCCTCAAATTGCGAACCTAGTCTTTAGGGATCGTAATCCCAGGATTTTTAGTATGACCTACTCCCGGATCCTGGTATTGTAGCCTACTAAAATTGCAATCCCTACTAGCCTATAGCACATACTACAGTAAGTTAAAGGATGAATATAACGATTTAGAAATTACATCGCAAATCATGTTTTATTTATAATAATCCATCCAAGCAAGCACAGGTTAACTTATTTTCATTAAATGTATGAGATCAGCTGAAGCACTGGCTGTAGCTGCAGGCCCAGTGGCTGTAGCATCCTATTGTTTTTTTTTGTCATGTTTTTATATTTTGTACTTTACTAATACAATTTAGCACTGTGGACGAATAGTCTGATATATAAGCATTTTCAATATAGATTCAGTTCAAATATTCATATACCTGCATTATTTATAAATAGATCAGATAAGATTTCATTATCACATTGTTGCATAGATCACATACTTCAAAATATTTGTTACATATAAGTTGAATATTATTTTTAATTTATTTGCTCAGTTGTACACAAATTAATAAATAAAATAAATATATTGAATTTTTTCAGAGAATCACAGCTTCTTTGAACACCCAATCACAAGAACTGAAGCGTCTCCTGATGGACCTGGATGTCTCCATGAGAGCCAGCGCGTGTCCCTACACCGTGCACTTTTACGGAGCCATGTTCAGAGAAGGGGACGTTTGGATCTGCATGGAGGTCATGGATATGAGCCTTGATAAATTCTACACAAAAGTCTACAAAAACAACCAGACCATACCTGAAAATATCCTAGGCAAAATTGCCTTTTCAGTCGTAAGTGCGCTCCATTACCTCCATTCCAAGCTCAAGGTCATTCACAGAGATGTGAAACCATCAAACATCTTGATCAACAGAGAAGGGGAGGTCAAAATGTGTGACTTTGGTATATCTGGTTATCTTGTTGACTCTGTCGCGAAGACAGTGGACGCGGGCTGCAAGCCCTACATGGCGCCGGAGAGAATCGACCCCACGGGCAACCCCGGCCAATACGACATCCGCAGCGACGTCTGGTCCCTGGGTATCTCCATGATAGAGCTATCTACTGGGAAGTTTCCATACAACACTTGGGGAACACCCTTTGAGCAGTTAAAACAAGTGGTCAAGGATGACCCTCCCAGGCTTCCCAGTGGACAATTCTCACCAGACTTTGAGGACATGATCACGCAATGCTTACAAAAAGACTTCAAAAAGAGGCCCAACTATGACACACTCCTTGCTCACCCGTTCTGCCAAGAGCACAGTCAAAAGGAGACTGATGTCTGTTCCTTTGTCACTGAAATACTAGATTTACCGGAAGACTCCTAGTACTGGCGACATGTTCATTTACTTACCTCTAAGTACAAGTGTTTAGTAACTAACAATAGTGTAGGCCGATATTGGAGAATGCAATTAAAAATTGTTATTAACAAATGATGTATGTGTAACTAGTGTTGATTTGTATTAATCATGTAATTGTTAGTGTAGTGTTAACGGAGTTAACTTGACCTCAGATAGTGGCCTGAACAAAAGAAAACCGATTGGCGTTGTAAAGATGACTGCTGTGTATAATGTACATCACAAATTAATTACTTAGTCTAAATAAACGATGTATTTGTTTCCATGGCGTTGTTTAATTGAATAAAACTATTATTACTGGGTATTTCAATATTTATTCTAAAATATTGTGTTTATCAAAAACAGAGTATGTAAAACAGTAAGTACAAAATAGAGTCTAATATAAATAATTTTATAAGTACAATGTCACTTTTCCTTAACTTAAAATTGTAATTGGTTCGGCCCGCTCGCGCTGGCTTCGTCAAAAGTTGGGTCTATACAAATTAAACAGACAACCTTAGCTATTGGTCGTCTATTATAGCCAATAATCGACCTAGCGCCACTGCTCGGCCGGGCTAGAACCAATAAAAGCGTACGAAAACTTTTTTTGTAAAACACAATTGACTAGAATGGCGAATTCATCCCCAGTTTCGTCCCGAAGTCCAATCTGGCCCGCCTTTGGTTTCGCTGGTCGGCTCTGCAAAAGAACAATAATCATAAACGTATACCCTGTAAATTAACGCTGCGTAAACCTATGTCAGTTAACATGTGCTTAATCTCTGATCTGTCACTGTGGCGTCAGCCCTCGAATAAAAGGAAGAAAAAATTGTTCCTAGTTAAAAAAAGATTGGTGTAAGGGGGTTCTGTTAATGCCTAAATATGCGGCAAGTTTTCTTCATGTGAAAAATAATAGTGTCCTTTTTCATTACTTCCTCTCATCTATTCCCGTGGCCTCGTTAAAATCGTAAGGGGTGGGGGGGGGGGGCATGCTCACTTGATCTCCTGCCACTTGATGAGCTCGTTGAGGGCGAAGACAGCGACGAGCGAGGCGGCGTAGCCGGCCGCCAGCCGCCACGGCACGGCCAGCCGCAGCGCGCACAGCGCCCACGCCTCGCACGAGCCGTAGCTGCGGCTCAGCATCGATGCGCTTATCACCGCTTGGAGCACTATTCTGTTGGGACGCATTATCAAACGTTTCAATACTCTTTCCAATTTCCCTGGCTCTTGGATGTTATATGTAAGTATGTATCTATCTATATAAGTTTGTATATCCGTTGTCTAGTAGGTACCCATAGTACAAGCTTAGCTTAGTTTGGGACTATGTCAATTAGTGTAAATTGTGCCGAGGTATTTATTTATTTAACCACCGCAGTTTGTATAATAATATAGGTAAAACACGCACGAGTTTTCTCGTTGCCCGTGTGTGAATCGCCTAAAGGCCGGACCACACCGGTTACGTATGCAGCACGGCTCCTATATACTATAATATATATAATATACAACACTAAAATACAGTACAATCAACAAAAAAGTGTGCCAACACAGTATCTTTAGCATACTGACTGTACTAAGAAGAGCCTCAGTATTTTTTGGCATGATTTAAATGTGTATGTTAATGATTGTTTTTTTTTCTTTTTAGATATCCAAAAAATCCAATACAAATAATGCAAACACGAGTAGGGGACCATTAATCCTGAGATAGTCAACAGATAAAAGACAATTTAGGAGATAACTATACAACAGATAAATCTTATCCTATAAATGAACTTCGGTTATGCCGGGTCCCTTTATTCTAACAACGGATCCTTTTACCTATCAGCTGTTAGATTCTGACAGATGTCCCGTTTAAAATGTGTCAAAGGCTGGCAAGTGAAACCATTCGTTGTTTGAATATAGAACTCGGCGTAAGCAGAGTTACTTACATAACGAGCACCGCAACTGACCACACTTTATTACTCCAAAAGCACCTCTGCCAAATGGAAGATTGTCGATGTACAAACGATAACGATATCACAACTGGAACAAAAACAAAACGTTACATTGCATTGATGAAAAACTAAAATACTTGGGGAAAAAGCGCAAGCTATTTTAATGCAGCGCTTAAATTGCGAATCTAGCATTAGTTAGATAATATTAGTGTTCTCAGAAAATTTTATAATTAAGAAAGAAATATTCTAATACTTATTATTAGTATTGGAGTTCCTATTTCAGTAATATGATCAGAATTATAGCTTGGCCCTAAACATAAACTTCATTTAAATTCCGGTAACAAAGGTATCGGTCATCGGTCACGTCACTAAGTTAGGTACAGCCAAGGTAAGTTTATGATACTTACTTAAATGCAAAGTGACCAGCGCAAGCGTGATATGCTGCGCCAAATAGAAGCCGTCGTAGAAATCGTCGCCCCACCCGTGCCAGCTCTTCTGCGTCAAGTCTTGCGCCGCCGAGTAGTTGCCCGTGTTCACCGGGTACACCAGCCAGCACGCCGTCGCGTCGGTGGCCCGCGCTATCTGCTCGCAGAACGCGCGCAGCGTGAAGCCGTACAGCACCAGAATGGCCACCGCCGAGGGGAGGAACTTGCACGCGTAGCACCAGAACACGAACAGGATCATCTGTCGACGAACCAAAGTCAAAGTCAAAATATTTTTATTCAGATTAGGCTTACAGGTAGCACTTATGAATGTCAGAAAATTTACCACCCGTTCGGAATAACCTCTGATGAGAAGATACCTGAAGGAGACTCAACGAGGTGTAATTTTTTAAATAAATCAAAATTACAATGATATGTTACATCTTAAATATTTAAAAATTTTACAATTTAACGCAGTAGGCGTACAATATTTGGAGCCAGGGATCGCCAATACAAATCGGGATCATTTCCATACATCCCTGTCCAAGATATAGTCATTGATTTTTTAATACGCTCGAGAAATTAATGTCTTCTTGACAATAGATTTGAATTTTGTCTCATTTAGTTCAGTAATGTTTTTTGGAATTTTGTTGTAAAATCTTACGCAATTTCCCATGAGCGATTTATTGGTTTTAGCCAGTCTGTAAGTTGGAACTTTAAGCTTTCCCGTATTTCTAGTAGCCTTTGGCTTATCGACGTCGGTAGGGAAATTGCATATATTTTTCCTAACGTACATGATTATTTAAAAAATATATAGCGACGGTAGGGTTAAGATGTCTATTTCCTTGAAAAACGAACGAACCTCGAATCGAATGATGTCGTCGCCGCTAGTACCGAGCGCCGCGCCGCCCGCGCTCGGTGCCAGCGGCAGCAACGAGCACAGTTACCTGCGCGGGGTGCGCCAGCTGCGGGCGCGTGGCGGCGCGCTGCATGACGCCGGCGTCCACGGGCGCGAAGGCGAGCGCCGTGGCCAGCAGCGCCGCGCCGCCGCTCGCCAGTGCCGCGCCGCCCGCGCTCGGTGCCAGCGGCAGCAACGAGCACAGTTACCTGCGCGGGGTGCGCCAGCTGCGGGCGCGTGGCGGCGCGCTGCATGACGCCGGCGTCCACGGGCGCGAAGGCGAGCGCCGTGGCCAGCAGCGCCGCGCCGCCGCTCGCCAGTGCCGCGCCGCCCGCGCTCGGTGCCAGCGGCAGCAACGAGCACAGTTACCTGCGCGGGGTGCGCCAGCTGCGGGCGCGTGGCGGCGCGCTGCATGACGCCGGCGTCCACGGGCGCGAAGGCGAGCGCCGTGGCCAGCAGCGCCGCGCCGCCGCTCGCCAGTGCCGCGCCGCCCGCGCTCGGTGCCAGCGGCAGCAACGAGCACAGTTACCTGCGCGGGGTGCGCCAGCTGCGGGCGCGTGGCGGCGCGCTGCATGACGCCGGCGTCCACGGGCGCGAAGGCGAGCGCCGTGGCCAGCAGCGCCGCGCCGCCGCTCGCCAGTGCCGCGCCGCCCGCGCTCGGTGCCAGCGGCAGCAACGAGCACAGTTACCTGCGCGGGGTGCGCCAGCTGCGGGCGCGTGGCGGCGCGCTGCATGACGCCGGCGTCCACGGGCGCGAAGGCGAGCGCCGTGGCCAGCAGCGCCGCGCCGCCGCTCGCCAGTGCCGCGCCGCCCGCGCTCGGTGCCAGCGGCAGCAACGAGCACAGTTACCTGCGCGGGGTGCGCCAGCTGCGGGCGCGTGGCGGCGCGCTGCATGACGCCGGCGTCCACGGGCGCGAAGGCGAGCGCCGTGGCCAGCAGCGCCGCGCCGCCGCTCGCCAGTGCCGCGCCGCCCGCGCTCGGTGCCAGCGGCAGCAACGAGCACAGTTACCTGCGCGGGGTGCGCCAGCTGCGGGCGCGTGGCGGCGCGCTGCATGACGCCGGCGTCCACGGGCGCGAAGGCGAGCGCCGTGGCCAGCAGCGCCGCGCCGCCGCTCGCCAGTGCCGCGCCGCCCGCGCTCGGTGCCAGCGGCAGCAACGAGCACAGTTACCTGCGCGGGGTGCGCCAGCTGCGGGCGCGTGGCGGCGCGCTGCATGACGCCGGCGTCCACGGGCGCGAAGGCGAGCGCCGTGGCCAGCAGCGCCGCGCCGCCGCTCGCCAGTGCCGCGCCGCCCGCGCTCAGCACCAGAGGCAGGAACATGTATAGTGACCCCACCTGCACTTTACATACGTTCTTGTTATACCGATTTTTTTATATACACATAGATCAGATTAGAATGTGTGGGAAAATAATAAAATATCTAGATAGGCGCAGTGAACCGACTCGTAATGAGTGAACTTATCCCGCTCGTTACGACCAGGATGCTAAGTCTTCCGCCAGCGATGTGAGATTTTTGTTGAACAGACTCCGCCTTCCGCTCGTGCCCCAAACTGTACCTACAAGTGAGCTACTCGCCTGCAGCACCGCGATGAAACAAACGCCACACATCCAGAACTGCGTAGAGTTCCACAGGCAGGCCGTGAAGTGGCGCGACATCGTGATGAGCGTGAACAGCGACACGTCCGCGTCACGCGCCATCTGCGTCACAAACAGTGTCACACAGCTGGTTACAACCTTCATTACATCTCCAGAACCTGACCACCGAGACGTGGCAACAGAAAACAGCGGGAAATTTAAAAATCTCGGATTGGTAACCCTTTTTGTTGATACCAGTGGCCCGTTTCACTAAGCTACAAGTTAACATTTTACAAATATAAACCGGCAACATTGGTCAATAATGACCAATGGCAATGGGCATAAGGACCAATGTTGCCGGTTTAGACTTGTTAAATTGTAACTGGTAGCTTCGTGAAACGGGCCACAGTCATACATTTTATACTAGTGACCCTTTTAATACATAAAATAAAGAAATGTTACGCTCTTTAATTATTATTTGCCACTGCTTTAGGTCAGCTTAGCCATGATATTTGCAGAAATCTTAAGAATAACAAACAGTAATAAGGTTTTTCTTAAAATGAAATTGACACTTACACTGACACTACACTTTGATTGAAGATTAATGTTGTCAAAACCTAGTTTGAACATTGCTGCTCCCTTGACAGATTTCGAGAGTTGCTAAAACATGGTTAAGAACAAGAAGAAGACATGGTTTGCTGGTGGCACGACTCTGAAGTGTTTTTAGGACTAAGTTGTATACAGGTCAGTTGGGCAAAATATCGGAGACAAATTTTTAATCGTTGTATAAAAGGCTCGAATATAACAGCTTGTCTATATTATTGATTGATTGAATGAATGCAGATAAATTCTCATTTACAAACAATTAGAATGTTTAGAAATGATATCCTTACAAATCTGTATTTATACATATGGGGTGACACCAAAGTTGTATAGCAACAAAGTGATATGCTGCTTACTTTCCCAAGAATCTTTGAAGGGTGACTACAATTTTAAGAAAATATTGTTAACATTATCTAAAATGAAAAACCGGCTAAGTGCGTGTTGGACACGCATGATCTCAGGATTCCGTAGAAAACCGATCTTCAACCTTATAATATTGAGTTAAAGGTCATCATTATAAAGGTCATCTTAAGTAATTAAGTAAATGAAAATTTAGAATAAGTTTCAAGTTTGAGAATATCTAAGTCGGAGACCTTGCATTACCAATGAGCCCACGATTAGTGTGTTAAAACCTAAATACACATAAAAAAAAAACAAAGTTCACCCACCTTTTGACTGCAGTACTTGTTAAACGGTTGGTTTTGCCATTTGTTTAGTAACTTTAAGGGCAGCGTGAAAAATAGAAAACAGTTTAAAGCATTCGTAATAGTACTAGTAACAGAAATATAACTTCTAGTTTTTATATTTCTGTGGTATTAGAAGGTTTGTAGTTGCCCCATTGGCGGGACCAGGGGACACCATCGTGTACTCGTGACCCCACTCCTAGGTGTATACAGGGAGGGGGTTATCATGATGCCCCCCCCCCCTTCAAGAAGTCATTGTTGCTTTTTGAACTTTGCCGTCACATCAACGCGCCATCTGTATTGTATAGGATTTATAAGGCAATCTATCGACAGCATGACTCTCACCACAATAAGATGCTGTAAACTCGTGGAGACAGTAGGTAGGACCAGAAGGTTACTTAAAATACTTAAGAAACTTCACTTAGAAATTTTTCAAACACCCCTAAGGGCATAAAAAATGCATAAAAAGGGCGAAACCCTGCTGCAGCGCCAACTACGCACGGTGCATACTAACCCACGCAGGTATGTTTTGTATGAAGCGTGCGTTGCGTGCGCCGCAGTGGGTTACGCCCATCGATATAAGAAGACAATAGATCTGTCTACTTGTTCGGTTTGTTACAAGCCTAGCGTCACCACTTTGCGACGGGGTGAAGCAGGTGAAGAGGGGCTTTCAATATTTAGCCATTGGTTCAACTTTGAATCTTATCATAAGTGAATAAAGTGCTTCTAAGTTTTCTAACTAGCAGCGACACAGGCGTCGGATAGCAGAACTAAAAATATGACGCCAATTTAAAACGTTCAAAACGCAGAGCTGTTTACTTGACAATTGGCACAGACAGTTTTATTTAGGTTATCCAACATAGTTTACCAAATAGACTATGGTCGGCTACTCTGCCACTGCGTTGTACACAGTTCTATAGTTTTCTCATTTCGATGGTTTCGCCCTAAAGAAACCGAAGGAACAGTTGACAGTAGGTAATAATAATTAATGAAGCATTCTTACCGACAGAGAGCATGGTACGGAATTGAGAGTCCTCGCCAGGTCTATAGGCCCGATGCAGTCTTCTGGCACCTGGTATGGCGGCATTTTCTGACACAGCACAGGGTAAAGTGGCTCCACGGCTATGCTATACGTTTAGGGTGGACAGTAATGCACAATGGTTAAACTTCTAATTGAAGAAGGAAGCTCTAACGCAACCATGTTCTTTTTGCTTTTCAACAGTTTCATTGTGATATTATATCTACCTCCGATAGTTGAAAGAGCAAATTAAACAAACATAAAGGCGCCATTTTGGATACGTATATTTCTATTAGAATTACGGACCCGTACAATGAAGCTTTAATGTTAGTTGTACCTTTTCCATAATCGGACCCTTTATTCGGTATATTAGTGTAATAGTTTTTGAGCAGGGAAAAAAGGTGGAAGTTCAATTCAAAACAGCTTTTAAAATGGATTTTGGTCGAAGGGTTGACATTATGGTTATCATGTAATTTACCTCGCGTCTGCCTTCATAAAAATCTCCATGTTGAGGCAGTTAGCTGCGGAACCCATTACGCAGACCACCTCGCCGTAATCCTGCAAGTGAAACGTTTTAATTCAAACCTCATCGGTCTTATTAACCTTGAGGTTATCTACACTAATATAATAAAGAGGTAAACTTTGTTTTCTTGTATGTAGGGGGTAATCTCTGGAGCTACTGAACCGATTTCAAAAATTCTTTTACAGATAGAAAGCTACACTATCCCTGACGGACATAGGCTACTATGACCACGCGAACAAAGGCGCAGGCGTCCGCTAGTTAATTATAAAAACGGATCACTCACGTATTCTTATGTTTCGGACCAATCCGCGGTCCTTCAACCTTTCTTTAAACCTTAACCTTTGAAGGTCATTAACTTTGAGGTTATTAGCTGGTCGCTATGATCTGGTGGATTATGACATTTATGACGGTGAGGGCCAAATGATAATCTGTGTTTAAATTTAAGTATTCTTATGTGTGTGTTGCGGGTGGTAGGACTTTGTGCAAGGTCCGTCCGGATCGCTACCACCATCTTGCTCGCTAATCCTGCCGCTAAGCAGCAGTGCTTGCACTGTTGTGTACCGGCGTGGATAGCAAGACAGCCGGTGTAATTACTGGCACAAGAGGTATTCCATCTGAGCCCTCTGGGTTGGCAACGCATCTGCAATCTTCTTGGTGTTGCGGGTCTATAGGCGGTGGTGATCACTTACCATCAGGTGACCCACATGCTTGTTTTCCTTCCTATTTCATAAAAAAATACTACTAACATTTTATTTTAGTTTTTATGCTTTTACTAACACAATAGGGATTGTTTGAGTCTGAATTAAATGAATTTTATCTATTTATTCTCTATTCCAAATCTAAATAAAAACGGTCGTGTATTGTCTGCACGACTTTAGAGATACGATAAATACCTGCATGATCTCAATCATCATGTGCACGGAGCGCGCCGAGCAGTCCGTGAACAGGGACACGAGCAGCGGCACGTTGTCCACCTGCTCTATGTGCGGCCGGATGTTGTCGATGCCGCGAGGGAGTTTCGCCTAAAACGACGCAACTACTAGTCAGACGACATTTAATGAGCCATGGGCTTCTTCCTAACTTCAGGCTGTTTATATTACACATGGGGTAGGTACTTTACGGGCAAGACTTGTTATTTATTGTCCAATAATTTCCTAAGATAAAACAATACCATACCTTAGCATATGTGTAGGCCGGGCGCGTACGCTAGTGGAGTATTGTGGTCTAGAACTTTGCGTCTGTTGACTCTTTAATCGATCTCCTATAGGCTATTGCATGGTGCCATCTTGAACGATTTTGCAAGCAATGTACCATGAACCCTTTTATTAGCTATCTGTCAGGAGCTCCACACGCCGAACGCAGCGTGTGACAGAGTGATACTCTTAAATACAGACACATTTCGTGTGCCTTGTTTCCTACTAATACGAAATTCGGCACCGCGTCAGGCGCGGCTAGCTTCGGGAAGCAACAAAACCATCGGCGCAACTCAACACTGCGGCCGCCGCAATTGAGTTGCCGCGCGTGCGACTGAATAAGAGTTATACGATCTACAAAGAGGTATGCAGACGCTTCTTACACCAAAACGCCGTTTTTGTTCGAAGGAAGACTTCTGTACTTGGACTATAATTTATTAAGTGACCGCGTTCGGCGTGTGGAGGTCCTAGGTGTGTGTGTCTCACGCGGTTGCTCATGTCGAAGTTGACGGGCGCGGAATGGTCGGTGGAATCGGTGAGGCAGGACAGCGAGCGGCAGGCGTCGGCCGGCGAGTCGGGGTCCTCGTCGTCGAGCAGCGAGTCGGCTGAGGGGTTCGAGGTCGCTATGCTGCCGCGTTGGAACTGCCCGTAAGAAAACAATGGAAATATACATTACGAGCTTTATATACAATACGAGATATTGCAGGATTTTTACGGGATAAAAAGTATCCTATGTTTTAATCCAGGCCATGATCTCTTTGGGTACCAAATGTCATCTAAATCCGTCAAGCCGTTAATGCGTGATTGCGGAACAAGCATCCAAATATTATTACTTTTGCATTCGCAAGAGCGGCAAAAATTAAACAGACTAACTTGGAAAATGTATTATCCCGCCATTAGCATACCTTAAGGTTTGTATGCGTGGTGATAGAGTGTCTGGCCTTCTTGATTTCGTTGTCGAACTTCACGGTGCTGTGGTCGAGGTTGATCGCGCCCGGCGCTGACAGAGACAGGGCCTTCGACGCCGTCATGTTATTGCTAACGACATAATTAGGGTTAGCGAATTAAAATGAAGGGTAATAAGTAACTAGCAGTTTTGGTAGCATACCGTGGTTCTAGAATTCGTAGAGTCGCTATTTGTTACACTAGTTTTCAAAGTCTAAACGTATGTATTGTATTGCAAACGTAACGCTTGTAAACTTTGACTTAAAAAAATATTTTTAATAAATGGGTCAGTTAACTTTTTCTTGTCACTTGTTAGCTTGTTTACGTCTCTTAAGTTACTTTCTAAAAGTTATTTTTTCATGAATAAAATTTACCAAAAAAGTTGTAATTTTATCAATACCTAATAGATAGAATTTTTTTATGAGTTTATCTTATTGCCATGATAGAAACAAGCATAACAATCACTCTTTAAACGAACTCTATCATTGTTGTCTCTTGTGTGACAGGACAGAATAAACAATAAGGAAAAGTTGATTCACCCAAATAATGACTCCATGGATTTTAAAATCATTATGGCATGCTATCAAAAATCCCAGTCCTATTTATAAGTGTGGTTGAGTGGGGATCACCCAAAAATTCCCAAAGATTGTCTGAAAGCATAGTTTGTCCGAATTTTTGATAAACCGAAAATCTCTTTCTGCTGAAGTAAATCTTTGATGTAGAAATTGCAAGCTAGGTTTATTTCTTTGTGAAAAAAACTACGGTTTAAAATAACAATCGGATAAATGATAAATAAAAAGATTCGGGCGAATGATGCTTCAGAATTATGTAGTTGTAACCTGTTGGCTGTTCTTGTTCCCAGGTTAAGGTTCATCAGTCTTTTATAACACAGCATCAAATATAAAATTTAAAAATACTGATATACTTAAAGAGGTTTTATCCAAGACCAGTCTAAGTTATCTTAGTATTAAAGACTGATTCCGCTTTCTGGGAGGTATTAATTTTTTTGTACTTTTTAAAATGTTTAACTTAGAAAATTAACATACTCAATAAATACTTGACATAAACCGATATTACATTGGTGTCATTATATGTTTTAAAATTTATTTAAACATGTTGTTTTATACACATATATTATGCATATTTATAAATAAAATAAATTTTATTATCTACGGCATGAGGTGCATAATGGAATTGTTACCAACGCTATTAGTGTTGTGTTGTTAGTCGTGTTAAAACAAGGCTCTAAAAATTGCCAAGCTCAGTAAACAAATGCGGTTAAAGTAGATAAATACAGCATGTAACTAAAATATTAATTTGAGGATGTACTGATTACAGGTTCTATAAAATTGCCATGCAAACTTCTAGTAGTGTAATACAGTGGCTACCGGACATTATGGAAGCGGTGAAGGTGAGCAAAAATATGAGCAATTGTCTCTATGGTTGCATGTTCTTGAGCAGCGGGTACTAAAATTATACTTACCTACTCGAAATCCTTATCTCAGTGTTAGACAAAGCCCATCTCTGATCTTCCGCCCGCTTGGCATCTTTCGTTTAATTTTTAAATAGCTCTGCGAATACGGAACTCTTTGGATCCGCCAACGAAATACCAGGGTTCCGCGGAACACACCTTAGGAAACGCTGCTCTTGAGGGGGTTTAGGTTTTTTTGAGCACGTTCACCGCTCCAATATCAGATGGCTACAAATGTATAAAAGTTTGGGTGCTCTAGTGACATATCTATTTGGTAGTTAGGTACTCGTACTATAGAATTGACTAGGGTAAATAAGAAATAAATAGGTAAGCTAGTCTAGGAACAGGGTTGCAACACCTTTAACTACAGACACCGTGGCGGTGGGATAATTAGAAATACTGGTACTTAAAGTTCAGCACAACCTGCAGTGACGTCACTTTGTCGCGGGCTTACAGCTTCTATCTTTTTCTGAATAGTGCAGAGCGTCAGAGACAGATGCTATAAGATCGCGACAAACCTACCTGCTGCAAATTGTGCCAGATGTTATGGAAAGTGATAGACAAAACCGATGTCGAGAATTGACTGTTTTATACTTTTTTTTTGCAAATACCTTCTAAATAACGTACGTTTTCCTTATGAATGGGGATTAGGGCAACTGCTGCATTTCCTCTTTCAAAATAAATATATTTTATGTAGACATATTATGTACACAATGAGTGTATTTATACATATAAATACTACCATAAAAACAGAGCACATTGACAAATACGCAGTCTCTGGCAGGGCTATGTAGCTTAATTGTAAGATTAATGCCCGGAACGCTAAGATTGCAGGTTCAAATCCTGACAGATGATTAATTTGTGTTTATCAATTATTTTAAAACATTTAAGTTCTTTTTTTACACCTAACAAAAGCTGGTTTAAAAATATTTTTTTCTTTTACTTTTTTCACACTGGTTTTCAAACTTGCACACGTAAGTCGTCTAATATATTTTAGTTTATGCTATATAAGTGTACCATGGGTCTGTTCATACAAACTCAACGTGTAAACAAAATTCTATCATACCTATAATTTCATTTTTTGTCACTGAAACATCATTTATCGCCTAAATAAAACAAATCGAGGCTGTAACTACAAAACATAAGAAGTAATTTATAATTTTCGGCTGAAGAATATTTCATTAAAACAATATTTTGATAGCAAAAACTGACATTTTAGGTTAGATGTTGTTTTAAGGATCACAGAACCCGTTATTGTATGTATAATTGACCCTTAACCAGACCCGATGTACGAATTCACATCCAATTATTTAGATTGCTATTTTACTTAGATAGACCGATCGATCGCCTGTGGCCCTCATATGACCGCCCAAGTTTAATATCTCTATGTGATGTAAGGCCCTTTCTCACGACACAATACGTTATTCCACTCAGAAATTGAACGGCATAAAAGTGCAAAATTTAAGAAGTTAAAGCGATACAAAGTTACGAAAATGACGAAGAAAAAAAGCTTTTTTTTGTTTCGAAATATGCTCATTCGAATCAAGATAAAAAATGTAGAAAATGTTATTATTCGAATAATTAGTTACAAGCTGACAGTATTAAAAAAAACGCGATTTGGTGTTGGCTCCATACAAATCACGAGTCTGACGTCATCTGCGTTGTATGCAGTGCGATAGGGCGTTTTCACGACGCACGCCCGTTGCCATTTTATTGTAAATGTATAAGAATCCTAAAAACACAGTTTGTCTGCTGAAAGCGAATCATTAAATTGCAGTCTTTCTTTGAAAAAGTACAAATGGATAGCTTTTGGGTAGAGCACCTAGGTATACGCAGTACGATGATTTCATTGGGGTCTGGTTAAGAGCTAGAGGCGACCACCTCACGTGTACCGACCACAGAACAAGTGACAGTCAATTCCCGACACCAAGAACAAACCTATTGTAAAAGCCGAGCCTGACCGCGTCACAAGTATCCACAGCCCTATTCAGTGGCGCGCCCTTCGCTTGCGGGAGCGTCTGCGAGGACAGCGGCGACGCGCCCTTGCTGCGAACACGCCGGGGCCGAGTTCCGTTCAAGTTCTCGTCAGAATACGCCGTGATTTTCGGGCCAATACTTGTATTGAAATGAGAGGAGACTTGCGCGAAATGATTGTGTTTGTAATTTATAACACCAATGTGACTGTTGTAGTTGACTTGACAAATGACATCATGTGTGCGACTAAAACATTGTAAAAAAATAAGAATATAACTAACGATACCGTTGAATTTAGATTTTATTTTTAGCTTCTGAATTACCATACTGAATAGTGACCTCGCGATTTGTATTACAAAACTAAAATCCTGTCTATTTTAATATCAAATGCGATAAAAATATTAATCTGATTATATGAGTTGTTATCTTTTAATCATGGTTGTAATAAATATACATTTGTCATTCTCTATGTATACTTTAAAGCTCTTCCTCTTTTTGTGAATTCCGAATATATTGACATGTAAAATATATTGCAGTAAGAAATACGATATCGATCTCTCTGTCTTTAAAAAAAAAGTTTAGTTTTTATTTATTCGATGAATGGTATCTAAATTGTTTTGATTCATAGTATGATCGAGAGATGAAAAGATTTGTCGCTTTTACACTTCTGTATATTTGGAGCATTGGCCAGAAAATCAAGCTTTGTTTTAATATTGTTTGACATAAAGTCACCAACGGTATATTCAGCATCACGAAGTTAGCAGATAGCGACTTGATACTAAATTCGGACTTTAATATACCTGCAGAAGAATAAGACTATTTTGATTTGGCTTTTACATAATTAAAACAACTGACCATTAAAGACGTAACTGAGCTTTTTGTCTATGCTCGAAAGGGCTACATATCAACTTCATAGTGTAAATATATTACATGCATCCTTTTCGAAAAATGACACTTTCCCTCAGTTCCGTTTTAAACAGGCACTTATGTGTATTTGACTGTAGGGAATAAAGTTTTTTTTTTAACGTAAAAGCCAAATAAAAACATTGAAGAACAACACCGATTAATGTACACACTGAAAAATAACACACTTAGAAAGTAACTCTAGTAAATTGAACTCAAAGAAGGGTGTAACGACTAATTTTGTCTGTCTTTGTGTGTTGGGTGAGGCGTAACGGTGACGGTTATTTTTTTTATTTGCTGAAAGCTGATGCCTGTTAGACCACGAATGTGATAAGCTCCTGTTAAAGAAAAACTTGTTCAATTAGCGTTATGTTAATTTACAATGATGTTGTACGGTCAGCATCATAAATAGGTATAAATACGTTACCAAGACGACGAAAAAATCTATACAACTTTATGCCACTAAACATAAGATCGATGTATACATATTTTGACGCTATAGCTGTATATATATTTTTACAGCTGACTGTACCTGGTGCGTGTTTCCATCGCTATTAACAGTGCACCCTGCACTAACCGTTTCGACACGCGTCAACTCGCTCCGTAACTCAGCGCGTCTCTTTCTAACTAGCGTAGTAGGAGAGAGACGCAGCGAAATACGTTGCGAGTTAACGCATGCCGAGAAGGTCAGTGCTAGATGCACTTTACATACATACATTCCACATTCCAGGAGTGCGATTTTTGAATGTCATCGGGTGACTAAAGCTCACCAAAATAGCCGTTTGTCATAGAGATTCGGCCATTTTGGTGAGCTCTAATCACCTGGTGAGACTCAAAAATTGCACCCCAGCTCTATTCGTTCCACCATTTACGAGTAGGTACTTTGTTGTCGCTTTAACACTGTATCGATGGTATTCTAAACTTTAACTAATTTATTTTCCAGACCAAACCTCTAACTTACTTTTATTGAGCATTTACCTTTACATGCTTGTAAATAAGATGTCTTTAATTTATGGAACAGGGAGGGAACCAGTATGGCTATCACCTTATGGAAAATAATTTGCCCATGGGAGCCAAGTGAACCGCTGATTCGTTGCTGGGCTTTAGGTCCCACCCACGTGTGCCTCCGGGTCTCACTTACCGTACGAAACGCAGTGACAGGCTACTCCACGTCAGTGTTCTGTGAGTCGCTACCCCGGCCGAACCCAACCAGCAACAGGCTCTACTACTATAAAACAGAATCTACCTCTTCAATAAAGGTTTAATTTCTGTTGGTAGTTTAAAGTGTTCACCTGGCCACCTCGCCGCTGATGAGTGATATGTGGCAGTTCCAGCCCGACTCGAGGCCCATCTTCTCGCTGAAGACCCTCGAGCGGAGCTCATTCTCCTTGCTGAAGTGGACGAACCTGATGCAGGCGCGTTCCAAACGCTCGATCAGTTCCACCATGTCGCTTTGCGCTTGGTATTGCATCGTCACCATACCTATGAATACCTGTTGATGAAATAACAAAGAGGGTCAGTATTCTTTTACATTTAAGTTACAAAATTGAAAGAAGAAAGAAAGCCTTCAGCCATCATGTGTAAGCACAAAATAAATAATAGTAGTAACGTACAAAAACTTCTCTTTTACGACCGCGATCAAACGAATCCAACTTTATTGACACGCATAAAAAGTTCGTATTAATTCATACACGCGTCAAAAGGAATGCGCCGCCTGCTTCCGCCTTCCCCCCGCAACTCCCGGCGACACGTAGGGTCGCGGCGCATTCGTCTTCAATTACACTGACACGGCGAGGGCGAGCGAGCGGGCGCGCCGCAAGCCGACAACCTAATGCCATTTGCCTACGCTGTAGGCAAGGCGGCCGAACGTACGTCTTATATAGAAAAAAGGTTAGCTGAAAGCCAAAATCCAGCTAAAGAGATATGGAATGTTGTCAATGAGGAATTAGGTACCAAAACCCGGTCACAACATATTTGTCTAAGGGATCCGACGACGACTTTAAATGTCCTGGACAGTGAAGCCCCTGACGTGTTTAACTGTCATTTTATTACGGCAGCATCAAAGCACAAAATTCAAAGCGAAGAGTCCCAATCTGCATTTTTTCTTAGAAGGTACCTTCGTGACATGCAAGTGCCAAAATTTACTCTGCCTATCATAACACGTGATCTTCTAGACGAGGTATTGCAATCCATGCTGAAGACACGAACAGTAGTCGATGTGTACGATATATCGATTAATATCATATTGTCAGTTTGGCCTGTAGTCTCTGAGGTCCTTGTAGTACTTATAAACACCATGTTTGATGCAGGCATATATCCAGATGTGCTGAAGAGTACAAGAGTGTGTCCTGTATACAAGGGAAAAGGGGAAAAATCGGATGTCAATAACTATAGACCCATAACAATAGTACCCACTATTTCAAAATTAGTGGAATCGATCCTATCCTCGCATATAATGTCACACCTCGAGTCCCATGACCTACTGACGGACAAGCAGTTTGCATACCGTAAAAATATGTCAACGACCTCAGCGGCACATAGGGTTTATGATTGTATCGTGACTGGGCTCGATGAGAAGTACAAAATGGCCGGAATATTTTGCGACCTATCGAAGGCCTTCGATGTGATAGATCACAAGTTACTCCTCAACAAACTTCACCATTACGGCATTGAGAACAAATCGCACCAGCTATTAAAATCATTTTTATCAAACCGTATCCAAGTTGTCAAATTATTGTCAGCAGATGGAAAAATGGTTAAATCTGACACTGGCAATATTGACATGGGGATTCCGCAAGGATCAGCCCTTGGAAATTCCATGTTTTTATTGTTTGTAAATGATCTACCGTCGAATGTCACCACCGGCCTGACTGTGCAATTCGCAGATGACACCACGGTCATAGTCAGCGCCAGCACCTACGAGCAGCTCCAGAGAAACATCAACACAACATGTGACCAGTTGCGCACATGGTTTTCGACGAATGGGTTACTGTTGAATGTTTCTAAGTCAAATATTTTAATATTTTCAGGTCGAAGTATTACTATTCCTCCTTATTTGGCGAACAGTCCGATGCCAATACACGATGACTGTAGGTTCCTCGGATTTACGCTGGATTCAAATCTGAATTGGAAGCGCCATGTGGATAAACTATGTGATAAGTTGAGTAGTGCTGTCTTTGCGCTGCGAAAATTAAAACCTCTTGTCTCTGCCGATGCGTTACGACAGGTCTATTTTGCACATTTCCACTCCCTGATGTCTTACGGTACTTTAATTTGGGGAAACTCTACGGATGCCGAAAGAGTACTGCTGATGCAGAAAAGAGCATTGCGCATTCTCGCCGGGGTAAAACCCAGACACTCGTGCAGAAGCCTGTTCGTGGCCCATCGTATCATGACGCACTATTCACTTCACATATTCGAAGTAATCATGTATGTAAGGAACAATATCACAATGTTTGAGCGCAAACATGTTCCTGACAAACAGCCTCGTCTTGCACGGCGTGTAAGAAAATTTCCCAGCCGCATGGCGCTTGCAAGGAAGAACCCACGTATAATAGGACCCATTTTATACGAGCATTTGCCTGCTGATCTTAAATTTGAGACCTCTGATGAATCATTCACGCGCCAACTGAGAAATCTTTTATTGAAAAATCCTATATACTCATTCAAAGAATTTATGGACATTACATTTTAGATTATTAGATTTTGACATTTGTATTACTTTGAATTATTTTTACCTATATTGTATTTTATTATTTTTACATTTTTTACTGATGGATTAATGAATTAATGGTAACGGTGACATTATAATTATGTAGAATTGGACATTTATTGATTGACATTGTAATTTTTTTCTTGTATAATTTAAATTGTTATGACGATCTTAATGTGAATTGCATATATTTTGACATCTAATGTAATGTATATTGTAATTTATATTTTGAAATAAAATAAATCAAATCAAATCAAATCGTACCTACGGTGCGAAGTGGAACCCCCTTTGAAGTATGAATTTTTCTGGCCCGACCCCTGTTCAGTAAACAGGTCCTCCGATCGGACATACTTAAATGTAAACTTTTTTATACAAAAATGTGTCAATTATGTCGACTTCTATCTTTTGTCACATTTTATAAATAGGGACCACATATAAATAGGAGTTTTACACGCGACGTCGCACGTTCAGATTTGGATTAAACACTAACTTCCATCTTACTTTTAAGCCCCTTAATGGAGAAATTTCCAAAAATCTTTTCTTGGTGCTCCTCTACATACATCCTATAAGAAACACATGTTCCAAACTTCATGGTTCTGTCTTCAGCGGTTTAGGCGGTGCCTTGTCTGTCACTCAATCAGTCAGTAACAGCTAGAATTCTATTATATGTACAGTCAAGGAAATTGAAACACGTACCACCGTAGAACCTAGTCGAAGAGACATACGCATGACATTTGTATGACATAGCCCGGCGTCTAACGCGTAGCGTCATTGCGATAGGGTTCTAAGGCGGTACGTGAATATATTTCCCCTACTGTACAACTAGTGACTAGCCCCGGCTTCGCACGGGTACAATTAGAATGCAATGTCCATTTTGCGGGTGGTAGGACCTTGTGCAAGGTCCGTCCGGATCGCTACCACCACCTTGTTCGCTAATCCTGCCGCTAAGCAGCACTGTTTGCACTGTTGTGTTCCGGCGTGGAGAGCGAGACAGCCGGTGTAATTACTGGTACAAGAGGTATTCCATCTTAGCCCTCTGGGTTGGCAACGCATCTGCAATCTTCTTGATGTTGCCGGTGTCTATAGGCGGTGGTGATCGCTTACCATCTGGTGACCCACTTGCTTGTTTTCCTTCCTATTACATAAAAAATAACCTTTCTGTAAAATAATCTAAATGACAGTGAAAACAATATCAAAATCAATTTAGGTTTAGGAGTAGGTCGCCGAGGATATAAGAGACAGGAACGAATAGCGACTTTGTTTTATGCTGTGTAAGGATCAGGATAACAATAAGAAATGAACCCACCTGATTGCACTGCATGTCAAAATAGCCCTCTGCATCGCTAACGTCGTCATCTGTCACTTCGTTGAATAGCAACGAATCTGCAAACAATGTCATTTAATTAGTACTTTAATAATAGTAAAAAAAAACAATATTACAATGTTGGCAGGTATATGCAGAAAACGTAATCGGTTCTACGTAAACGCCATACGATTGAGTTGAGCTTTGACGGGAAGTATGAAAAGTGCACCCGACGTCGCGTCAGAGAGCCTCAACGAAGACAAACGCCGCGCGTACGCATTCTATCAAAACACGTTCGTGTTCAATTGTTTTAAACTTTCGCGACTTTCACACATATTTATAACATTATCGGGACTTTAGCGCGATAAAAAAAACGTCGAGACGTCGAGGTAAATCAACAATATATTTTTATCGCGCTAAAGTCCCGATAATGTTATAAATACGTTCGTGTTCAGTCATCAGCAGACGTAGATCAACACTCAAAGAGAAGAGGTTAAAGGGTACATAAGCCCTTGCTCTCTTTCCAATGATGAGATGAGTCCGGCTCATAATGACAACAAGAAATCGCAAAATGACAAGGTTTCAAAATGACTACATGTGTGTAGATTCCTCTTGGAATCGTTGTATCCCATAGGTTGCGAGGATTACTTTTCATCAGGTGACCCGTGTCGGCCGGCAGTTCCAGCCCAAGTAGCACTTTGAGCGCTATATAGGCTAGTAGCTGTACAGACGTGATCGCCTTTCTTCTTCTTCTTCTTCTCAGCATATATTTGTCCACTGCTAAACGTATGCCTCTTATACAGCCTTTATTGCGCCTGTGTGCTACTTGGGAGGTACACCCACTCGTCCTGAGCTACTGACCGGTGGAGTGGAAGTGCAGCGCGGGCGCATCGGCCCACTGCTGGCTGTGCGGCGCGTACAGTCGCCGGCTGTCGGCCGGGAGCTCCAGGTACATGTGCGACAGCGACGACGATATACCACGAGTCAAGGGCCTTTACAAAATCAACAGAAAAAAAACTTGAAATTATTCGCCATATTCCAGGCTTCATATTTTATTTATTTCATTTTATTGCACAAAAAATACATTTCAATGTACAAAAGGCGGACTTAATGCCTTAAGGCATTCTCTACCCGTCAACCTTTAGGCAAAACAGAAATCGTTGTCGGTAGTGCAACACAATACAATACACAGAATATAATATAATTATGCATATAATAGTATATACGAATACAAACAAATACATACTTACATACTAATATACATACATACATACACCCTACATACATATATGCGACGAGTGGAATTACAGCCTATTCAGTCTTGGTTCAGCAGGTGCTTACGAAGCATTCGCTTGAAAGCAAACTTGCTTGGAGCTTGTCTTATATTGAGAGGGAGCGCGTTCTAGAGACGTATTTTGTACGTAAGCCGGGTCCATTAGTGTCCTAACTCATTAACACGTACTTGTAAGCAAAGGCGGTGCAGTAGGCCGTGAGTGAGTTCCGCTGGTAGAAGTCGATGATCTTCTTGCGGTCGGCCGGCGAGATCGGCGTGAGGTCGCGCCCGTTCCAGTAGTCCACGCAAGAGTCCAGGATTATGTCCGCCGTGCCCTGGACAGATACCATTATTATGTAAAAATATATATTCTGAAGACACATAATCAAACAAATACGTTTTATACTGATCTCTGGAGTGTTATAATATTCCATTACTGTTTATTTAAATCACTTATGATTTCATATTGACAGAACTTAATTGGCTTATTGCCCTGACATCCTATGTTATCCTATGTTAGTACTTATATGTATAAAAAAATTACAAATAATACCGAAATAAAACGTGAAAATTAAACATGAAATACTCGTGAAAAGAATGAAATTCAAATTAACATTATTCACAATTTTAAACAATGTTTAAATTGAAATTAGAGATGGATTAAATAAAAAAAATTACAAAAAAAAGTTTACGAGATTTAATCCGTCGGTACCCGTAGGCGTCGTACAGCGTCAGTCACGATTTGACAGTAAACCTTTATAGTATAATTCAGTAAGATCCAAAATTGCACTGTAATCACTTGACAGAGGGCTTCAAAAGGCGACGCGTAAAAGTACGGCAAGCAGGGTGACATAAGCACTGGAACCCAATTCTCGGTTCATGCGAGATGCATCTCACGTGCGAGATCCGCCAAAAAGTGACAGATTTCCAAGGGATATGACAGTTGTTTTAGTGCGAGATGCATCTCGCATAAACCGAGAATAGCCCCGCTGGACCCCAATTCTCGGTTCATGCGAGATGCATCTCACGTGCGAGATACGTCAAAAACTGACAGATTTCCAAGGGATTTGACAGTTGTTTTCGTGCGAGATAGATCTCGCATGATCCGAGAATTGCCCCGTTGAGAGTTGTTTTCATGCGAGATGAATCTCGATTAAACCGAGAACTGCCCCACTGCACTGGTACCTGCGTGAGCATTTGCAGCTGGTTGGCCTGGTCCTTCACCACCACGGCCAGCATGTGCGGCAGCGGCACCTTGACGCGCGTGCTCAGGTGCAGCGAGCGCACGAAGCGGGTCTCGCGCCTTATCGTGTCCGCTTGCTGCCACCAACGAATAATAATAAGCACCGAACATCGAACACATTGCTCTAACGAAAAGATAAACTGGATTGAAACAAATTTTACTTTGCCCTTGGAGACCAGTTGTTCCCTTACATCGACATAGGTCGCGGTCAGTTTGCCAAATGCAAATATAAATTTGTAATCGCAACAAAATATTTTTTTTGGGATTTAACTATTTACAGTATTCGGATTTTTTCTTTATTTCTTCTGTAAGAGCTTGCTTCTTGCCAAATGATATAGTTCTAGGTCATCGGGAAGTACCCTATAGGTTTTTTAATAGCTTGCGAGTGCATGAAATATGCGGCATAAACGGCCGTATCTTTTGATTGCGTTGACTTAGAAAGTTGATTTTTCACGGCTCTTAACGACTGCTGATTTCGGGTTCTCGCGTACCCGAGAAAAGGGGTTTTGACTGGCAAATAGACAGAAGTGATCTTATAAGGGTTCCTTTTTTCTTTTGTGGTACGGAACCCTAGAACCAGATTAGGTAATAACTAGCTTACGTGAGTAATAACTAAAATTATCTGGAGTAGTTTCGCCGCAATACCAACGAGCGACGACCACTGACCAGATGACGGAAGATGGCGAGGCAGTCCTGCACGCTGTACGACTCCTCCACGGCCTCCGTGAAGCCGATCTGCTTCGCCAGCTCGCAGAGGCAGCGCCGATTCGTCACCGGCACCAAGTCCTCGCTAAAAACAGTAGGTAAAAATATCAGTCAGTCAGGGCTCAGCCACTGTAGTAGTCAAACACAGTTCACAATATTTTTTATTCATATTATAGTTCACAATATTTATTTTGCGGGTGGTAGAACATTGAGCAAGGTTCCTCCGGATCGCTACCACAATCTTGCTCGCTAATCCTGCCGCTAAGCAGCAGTGCTTGCACTGTTTTGTTCCGGCGTGGAGAGTAAGACAGCCGGTGCAATTACTGGCACAAGAGGTATTCCATTTTAGCCCTCTGGGTTGGCAACGCATCTGCAATCTCCTTGGTGTTGCAGGTGTTTATGGGCCGTGGTGATCACTTACCATAAGGTGTCCCACTTGCTCGTTTGCCTTCTATGTTGTATTAAAAAAATATTTTCTATTCGAAAGGGTTGGCTTCCTTCCGCTAGGTAGAGTACCGCATAACTGGAGTAGCTGGATTCCTCTTGTTCAGAAAGCATCTGGTCGTCAGCTGTTTTAAACTTTCGCGATTTTCACACATATTTATAACGTTAAGACTACGTCGCCGTCGTGGGCGTTGAAACATGGCCGAAACGTCAAGGTAAATTAACAATGATTTTATCGCGTTAAAGTCCAGTTAACGTCATAAATATGGTCGTGAGTTGTTGGTGAGGGCGGTACCTGTACTGCGCCTCGCAGGTGAGGTGGGCGCAGAAGTGCGCGTAGGTGTGGCGCGGCGCGGGCGCGCACGTGTTGAGCACGGCGGCCAGGCCCAGCGGCTTGAGGCGCGCCAGGTGCTGCCGCCAGCGCTGGTCGTCGAACTCCACGCAGAACGGCGCGTTCTGGTCGTGCGTTAGGTCCAGCACCTGCAACGGAGACGGTCGTTCCGTTAGTTTAGTTCATAATTTCTTCTTCTTGTGGTGCATCTCCAACTAGCGAAGGTTGGCAGTCAGCTCTGCGTATTTCCTCCGGTCTTTTGCGAGGTTGAAAAGCTCGGCGACACTTGAGATTCCGGTCCATTCCCGAATATTGCGCAACCACGATTTCTTCCTCCGGCCTGCCGCTCTTTTGCCGCCAGTTTGTCCATCATTATAAGTTGCAGGAGCTCATATCGGGGGTGCCTAAGCATGTGGCCCATAGGCCATAATTAATTCATAATTTCCGAAGCACACAAAACGGCGCGATAAAATTTAGGCTAAATGAAACCTCGACAATGGTGGACGGTTCGTTCTGGTTGACGTCCTGCTCCAGGTTGGTCTGGCTCTGGCGCATGGAGCCAACTAAGCTGGTCTTGCTGGACGCGTTAGACGCCGGGCTGGAGTTTCGCAGGAAAAACACCTTTTCCGCCGTAGGGTTGGGCCACGATAGAATGCCTTTCTTGTCCACGCAACACAGCGCCTGAAAAGAATAGAAGTTTGAAATCCAGTCACTCACTTTGCAAATCGCATGTATTTATTATAATAAAATACACAAAAGGCGGACTTAATCCCTTGAGGCATTTTCTACCAGTCAACCTTTAGGCAAAGCAGAAAAAGTTGTGGGTAGTGCAAAAACTTATAATACACAGTATTCGCTATATAAAAGCATACACATATATACATATACATATGTACTTCATTGTTTTTCTCTTATTTTTAAAATATGGATCTGAATTACAGTCCGTGTCACTTGAATAGCCTCACCACAACATTTTGTACTTTTTATATTAATATGCATGAATATTATTTTATACTTTGTCTTATTTTGACCTCACGCGCAGTGCCTTACGAAACAAGACACAACTTGCACGAACTTGCACATAAACACTGCGCGCAGCGTGGATGCGTCAGTTCGTCTGCTCCACATGATTAGCCTCAGTGTCATTTGAACATTATTCGCGTACGGTTGCTTCAGTTTTTTGTTATCAATCCTTTTTACGAGCGTTTTATATTACGTATATATCATTTCTGTAGTGTTATTTTATTTATATCCTATCATGGGTCGTGGTCGAAAATTAACTAATATTGAAATTGAAAAGGTGAAATTTTACTTGGATCAAAAATTATCTAACCGCCAAATTGCAAAAAAAATCGGTCGGAGCCCTAAAGTAATCAATAATTATGTGAAAAATATAGAAAATTATGGAAAAAACTATAAAGGTCGAACAAAACTGGCCACTTCGTCACGTGAACGTCGACTAATTTTACGCGCAGCATCAAATTCTTCCAAGACAACGCGACAAATAGCAAATGAAGTAAACACCCGCGCATCACTGTCTACAGTGCGACGTATAATAAAGTCATCATCATACCTTAAAAGGAAAAAAATCAAGAGGAAACCTCTTCTGCGTAATCAGCATCAAAAAGCCCGATTATTATTTGCTAAAACGCATATGTCCTGGACAAATAAGTGGCATAATGTTGTTTTCAGTGACGAAAAAAAATTTAATTTAGATGGCCCAGATGGATATTTATATTATTTTCACGATTTAAGAAAAGAAGAGCAAGTGTTGTCACGCCGTCATTCAGGAGGTGGTTCAGTAATGATGTGGGGTGCGGTTTCTTATCATGGCCCTATTAAAATGTTTATTCTTAAGGGAAAACAAACTTCAAAATTGTATATCAATCTACTAGAAAAGAAGACAAAAGAGATTCATGAAATTTTCAAGAACCAAAATTGGACTTTTCAACAGGACAATGCCCCTATACATGCGTCACGTGAAACAAAAGCTTGGTTACAAAAAAATAAAATTGAAGTTATAGACTGGCCATCGAACTCCCCGGACCTGAATATTATGGAGAATATTTGGGGCTATTTATCTCGCCAGATATTTTCAGGTGGACGCCAATTCAATAGTAGAGCAGATCTAATACAAGAAATTCATAATACTTGGAATAATTTGGACCTAAATTACATTCACGCATTATATGATTCAATTCCTGAACGTATTTTTGAAGTAATTAAGAGTAATGGAAAACATACAAAATATTAAAACCCAATTATAAACATATTTATCTGTGTTTTATTTCACTGAGGCTATTCATGTGACTAACCCTTTTGTTCACTTAAGTGTATAATTAATATTATTTATTATTATTATTTTAATTATTTAAATAAAACTGTAGTACTAAGCTAATAAAGTTCATTAATAATATCTAACAGGCATCAATTAATAAAGAACAGGATTTATATTTAATTTAGGGGTGAGGCTATTTAAGTGACTCGCACTGTATATGTTTTTGATCGAATGAATTTGACGTTGACTTCTTCAGGTGCGTAATCAAACTACTGCAACTCTATAACAGAAAACGCAAATAAGAAAACAGAGAATCCGTTCAAAGCCAAAAATACAGACTGACCGACAAAGAGCCCAGCACGTGCACGATGTTGGCCGTCCGGACCACCATGTCCTCCCGCCCGAGCAGTATGTTGAAGAACGTTTTCCACAGGGACTTGAGGCTGTCCGGCTTGAGGTTGGACTCGCTCAGCGCCTGGATGAGCGGGTCGCTCGCGTCCTCCGATATCGAGCAGGACTTCGTTCGGACATATTTCTGACGAGTTTCGGATAATAATTTGAACCTGAAATATTACAGTATTTTTGGTCTCTCATGAATATTATCTAGAAAATAAAACAGATAAGTAAGTCCTAAAATGATAGCTCGCTATTTATATTTTCTATTTAATAAATACGCCATTAAAATAATAAAAAAATTACAAAAACAGTTTTTTAGATTTCCCCCTTTTAAAATAAAAACAACTTATAAATAAAAAAATGGCAAGTGATTTTCTCCAAAATTACCACTGATTCTTGTATAATAAAAAAAATGCTCATTCAATTTCATATTTACCAAAAATAAACTGTCAAGTCAAAGTTTTACCCAGGTAAGGATATCTCGTTCTGTAACTTAGAATTCTACTACCCTTTTACCCGACTGCGCGACGCAAAGGAGGGTAACTTTAAATAATTATTGTTATTCATAATATTCATTACACTTAATATTAATCAGTTACATTCATAATTATGAAAAAAAAAGTAATAAATTAATCGTTAAGATCAAAGTAATTTTGCATTTTATTATGTTATGCAAAAAAACATATCACCTCTAAAAGCCTCGATACTCACCTAGCCATGCCGTAACAGTTGAGCGCCACCCACACTATGGGAAATATGATCTGCAGCAGCGGTAGCGACGCGGCGATGGTCTGCAGGAAGTAAACCTCCGTCCAGTGCGTCACGCCCGGCAGGTGGTACACGTGCCGCACAAAGCTGGCCACCACCACCAGCAGAATGACCAGCGGGAGCGCGATACCCTCCATTATTTTGACTGTGCACTGAAACAAAACACTGTCGCTGGTCACTATTTGCGAGTGGCAGGATCGCTACCATCATATTGCTCACTAATCCAGCCGCTAAGCAGCAGTACACTGTTGTGTTCCGGCTTTTAGACAGCCGGTAAAATTACTGGCACAAGCCCTCGGGGTTGGCAACGCATCTGCAGTCTCTTCGGTGTTGCGGGTGTCTAAGGGCGATAGTGATCACTAACCAGCACGTGACCCACTATTTTTTTTCCTCCCTATTTCATCTAACTAGTCTACACTAATATAATAAAGAGGTAAACTTTATCTGTTTGTAAGTAGGGGGTAATCTCTGGAACTACTGAACCGATTTCAAAGATTCTTTAACAGATAGAAAGCTACTCTGTCCCTGACGGATATAGGCTACTAATTCGACGCGAACAAAGTCGCGGGAGTCTGCTAGTACTAGGTAAAGTTTCGAAAGCATCAAAGACATAGTAACATGACACAAAAGTAATGTAGTAATGTATAAATATTTGTCGTGGCAAAGCTAAACCTTAGCGAATTGCCAGTGATGGCTGCAGAACGTAAGGGCGGGCTCGTGTAATAATATAAGTAAAACGGCAAAATATTAACCAGATATCTCTGTTTCTCGAAGACGGTGACAGGGCGTGTCGTGGCTTGGTCGAGCGCGAGCTTCAAGTTCTTGAGGAACGGCGTCTCGCACATTTTGTACGCCCTGTTCTGGTGCGGCGCGCGGACGCGGGGCGTGCTGAAGTTTTCTTTATACTACAAATGGAATGTTCGGTTTTTATTTGTATAAAGAACAAGAAAATAAAGACAATAATGTATACAGGGTGTCCCAAAACCCTTCAAAAAAACATATACAGGGGGGTAGTGTAAGTGATTGCGAACAACCCTATGTATTTTTTTTTAAATTTGGTTGTGTTTGAAAATTTTAATAAAAAATAAAACATTTTACTTGCGCCTAGTGCCTCTCCAACTCAATATAAAAGATGCATGTAAAATGTCATCATACAGTCATTCAGAATAAAATGTTTTAAACATAGAGCGAACGAATGATAACCAAGACCGAGTCTTGTCGTTTCTTGTCAAGCCTCTGTCAAGCGGATCAACATCAATTTTTTTTTCTATTATTGTTGAGTTGCATATTGCGTGAATAATTACTGATTTACGAATTGCTGACTTCGGTGGAACTCGATGGGTTACCATTAAATGGCGAGAAAGCGAGCGCGGGTGTTAATAAGATGTCTCATCAGTAGGCTTTTATCCAAGGCCTTATTATAAGTATAATATTCGTGTTATGTTGAACGTGCGTGGCGATTCTGACCTTTGTTGCGGCCCTATGATAATCAGCGTTATTGTATCTATCTACAAGTGCGCACTAGAAAATACCCTCTTGATGTCTCAGACATGGGCTTTAGTATCATATTTATGCTGATAAGGAAACCGTTTAGAAATGCCAACACCACAGATTTTACCTGTGCTGGCGAGAGACACCTGGCAATCTAGATGTGTCTTGTTCAGGACTATTTTAAAACGAAGATGAGAGGATAAGTCCATCCTTCTTTAGTCAGTGGCAAGAAAAGGTCGCGTTTGCTTTCGATAGCGACTACACAGAAACCAAAACTAAAATCGCGTGATCATACCTGCAGACACAGTTGGAAGGGATAGAAATGAACATTCTTGGGAGTGAAGAAAGGGTGCATGGGGGAAGCCTCGAGCAACTTGTTCCTGGGCAGGACTGATGCCACTATGGGAAGATGGGTAGAAAGAAGTCATTATCAGGAAATATCTTAACAGTTCTACTAGTTTCAGATGAAAGTTATTTTCGCATTTAATTAAATGAATAAAGTCTACGTTTCAGTTTTATTCGCAAATAATTAGCAGACAATTGACGACGAGTGTCGTAAGAAAAAGACCCGTTTACTGTGTATTTGTTCGTCTGCCGTTGAGAGTAGCTTCGCAAGGCCCAATGAAATTAGTAAATTTTAATGCTGTTATTTTATGTTAACGCTAGCTTATAACATACTAAGAAAGTTTAATAACTACAATATCTGAGGATACATAAGAGAATATTATGTGATCTATCTTTAAAAATTGCCTTAATTCTCCCAGCATTTTGTCACTGGTGCAATGAGATTTAGGTAGTTACCTATGTTAGAGATGTTTATCAAATGCTATGTTTGTTTATTGTGAGAATAATTTATATGATTTATTAATTACGACTCTCCAAAATACTAAATATCATATCTTTCTTTCTCCGGAAAATACATTTACTGAGTAAAATCTGCGTATATTTTATAAAAATTAAAACACACGAACACTGATCCTTTCCTTGTATTTTTATTTCAGAAAGAATGATCAAAACTGTTTAAGTTTTAGAGGAGGCAAAACGAAACACTGAAACTTCGATCTGCACCATTTAATAAACATAATTTACCGCTTAAGGTGTAACTGTTCTTTTCATGCTCATTTTCAATGACTTCACCAATAAGGTGCAATGGCAATAATTTGCCACAGCTTTAGTGGTAAAAACAGGATTTTTGACAAGAATTGTATAGTAGTTATCTTTTACTAACATAGCGGCGGTGGTGCAAGCCCCTTCGCCACCTTAGCCCCATCGATGCACGCGGGCCTTTTGCCACCGCACTTAACAACCGCACGACGCAAGCCACATGACCCAGGGGGTCGCGTGTCCGTTGCTGAACGCAGGTTGGCCAAGCCTCGCAATCGTTTACACTTCTTTTGCGTGCCCCCATACCCATGCACTGGCCTTAATTGTCATCCACGTCCGAAACTGTGTGCTAATCAAAGTCGCTGCACCCGGTCTTCAACCACCTGCACTGCTTAGCAAGGTTATATTTATCACCACCATTAATCGACTTAAAATAAGAATGGTGGTTCTCAATTCGTCGGGATCTTTTTATTAACATATTTATTGTTTTAATGGGATGATGAATACTGTAAAAAGTTTCACAGGGGATTTTTCATACTTTGGTCGGCCCATGGGTCGGCCTAATACCACTGTATGTGGTGAATGGATAGAAAAGGTTGAACATTTTAAATAAATCCTCTTTTATGTCACTATCTTCTTTGGTCGATCGACAAGGAACTTGTACCTGGCCATGACAGAATGACAGTTACACTTTAAATTGTACGTCAATCAGAGTAAGCAAATGGGCTAATGCAAAACGAAGAAGATTGTTTATAATAGTATAATTTTTATTTTAGTTTAAATTCTATTGAAAAAAAATAGTGTAAAACCGATCAATACTTTAATGACATCTTCAGATAACTTTACTTTATAATTGATTGGTCAAAATATCATTTCATGACTGTTCTTTTTTTTACATAATTGGAGTACTAGACCCACATTGTTAACGTTAATTCCTTATGACGTCGAGCTCAACGCTGATGCGCTTAGCAATATCAGAACTGATGTGGTAAGTATTCTAGCAGTACCTCTATGCAACTAACCACCATAACCCCTGTTGCAGCAAAACGTACCGACAGGATGATAGTTACATATTCATTATCATGAATGTGCATGTTTCCTTACGACACTTTCCCTCACCGTAAAAGCGTTCGTTACTACAGCAATAACAAAAGTTAGAAAAACTTATTAGTCATGGCGGCTGGTTGAGGTTCGAATCCTTCCTTGCACATTCTAACCCCCGGGAAGGGATTAAAAAAGAGTTTTAGTAAATTCAAAGTTAGACCCAATCTTACTAGTCTACTAGCGACCCCCCCTGACTTTGCACGGATGTAATTTACCACCGAAAACTTAATTAAAATGTATCGTACATAAAAACTCTCTGTACAAAATTGCCTAAGTGACAGTCAAAACCGTATCCATACCGTTGCGTGGTTTAGAAGAAGTAAGAAGCCGGAGATATGAGCTCAAACAGGAACTAAGATGGAACTGGATGGAAAGATAAAGATATGCTCTTGTCCTTTTGCTGCATCCTGCAGGATAAGATCAAGCATCTAAAAAAGGACATCCCTTTCATTCCCTTAACTTATTTTACATATTATTCAAAGTCAGACATTGATATTCATGTTGTTTATGTTCAAAGTACTCGATACCTATTCATAAAGATTTTAGGCCATAATTGTAAATAATTAAAAAGTTAATAAATTGTAAATAATATTTGGCATTATGGATAATCATCCATAGTGCCAAATATTATTATAATTTATAAGAGTCATAAATTAAACTCGTGTTTATGTTTATTATAGCATTTTCTATGCATATGCGAATGCATTAAAGAACATTATTAAAAAAGCGACCATGTTCATCCCTATTTTGTCCGTCCGTCTGTCCGTCTGGTCGTCATTCCGTCCGTTCTTCCGTCCGTACGTCCGTCCGTCTGTCCGTCTGTCCGTCCGTCCGTCCGCAGACCGCCGCTCATCAGTTCGTCCGTCCGTCTGTCCGTCAGTCCGTCCGCCTATCCATTCGTCCGTCCGTCCGTCCGCCTATCCGGCTGCCATCCGTCCGTCCGTCCGTCCGATCGACCGGCCGACTGACGAGTCCACCGGCCGCCGGCCAACCGAGCCCGTCTGTCGATACACCCGCTGCCCATCCATCCCTCCGATCGCTCGACAGACCGACCGTCATAATGGCGTGTCCGCCCATCCGACCATCTGGCGTTAGCCCATCCGCCCACCCGTCCGTCCGCACGTCTGTCCGACAGACCGACTGACCTAATGGCCGCCGTCCGATTGCACTTCTGTCAGTCTGTCCGTCTGTACGGCCGTCCGTCCTCAGGCCCCACTCATCCGTTCATCCGTCCGTCTGTCTGTCAGTCCGTCCGCCTATCCATTCGTCCATCCATCAGTCCGTCCACCCGTCCATTCGTCCGCCCATCCGGATGCCGTCCATCGATAAGACATTGTGTTACATTAATAAAACGCACATACTAGACAATAAAGGGTTCTCTTAATTTTTCGACACAAATCCACTACATATTATGGTATGGTGGTGAAGTTAATGATTTTTTTTTTAATACAGGAAGGCTAACATCGAAGATGGAATACCTCTTGTGCCAGTATTTTCACCGGCTTTCTTGCTCTCCACGCCAGAACTCAACACTGCAAGCACTGCTGCTTAGCAGCTGGATTAGCAAGCAAAATGATGGTGGTCATCCAGACGGACCTTGCACAAGATCCAACCACCTGCAAAACCTAAACCTAGCATCACAATGTTATCGTTTATTTAGTGCACATAGTACTTGTCTCCGTATGCAGCACACAACCATCGCCGCACCGCTACTAGTCACCACTTCTGCTTTAAAACTGCAGCGACCGGCGAACGTCACGCTACTCGCAAATGCCGATGTGTAATGACTTTGTTTGGGATTCCTTTATTAACTAACTAAAAAAACTTTTAACCGTCAGTTTTCACTGTTCAGTGTTAGTTCAGTTTTAACTGACAGTGAAAGTAGGAGAATCTTATGTTGCACAGAATCAGTTGTGACTGTCAGTTAATAGTGATCGTGTATAGTTCGCATAAGGTTGTATAGTACCTCGTCAAGCGGCTATGCTCGCGCCATCTTGCGAGCGATGGCTAGGATAGCTGCGAGACACAATTGTAGCCCACGCTCGCTGTTAGGCCAACCTGTCTTAGTCGCTGCCTTACTACCGTTAGCATCATCTCCTACGCTGGCGACATGGATCACGCAACTCGACACCCGCATCCTAATGTACAGGTCAACAGTGTCGGTCGAGAAGGTGCGTATCACGTTAGCATTCCTGGACATAGTGCTAGGCGAACGAACGCGACGACGACTACCATCGCGTCGTCGTCGCGTTCGTCACCGACCCCGCTGTGTTAAGAACTCGTGCAGCGGTGATGCAGACGCTTGCGGTCCTGTGGTCCTCACTTTCTGTCACGCAGTCACGCGACATACTTAAACCACAAACCAATAGGGCTGTCGGGCACCACTGTGCTCACATTCATCACGGAAGAGAGTTCTAGGCTACTTTGTTATAGTTTATCGTCGTCATATGTCGCGATGCCGTTTGAATCTCGTCTGTAACTGCCATCCGCCGAAGCCATCTTAATGCATGTGCGCACGGTATTTGCAGGGGCGTAGCGAGGTACGGGCAGGATACACGCGCCCCCCCTAGAAGATGCAGTTAATTAGCAGGAATGCTCACGAACCTTAAAGCAGGTATATTAGGGAGGTACATTTTTCTTCGCCTGCCTTCCCATAACAGAATCCTGGCTACACCCTTGGCCATTTGCCTGTGAAGGTACGTTGTGGGTAGGTTTGTGCCGTCTGTAATAACTCGCATCTCTGCAACGAGCTGCAACGCTTACTACGCGGTCAACACCGCAAAAAACCGAGCATCCCAGTTCTGCGCCCACAGATGCAGCAACAGTACCGATGTCGTCGAAGCCCTGCTCATCCTATAGAGGGTTTTACATGCGCTGCAATGTACTATTTCAACAAATTACCTTATGTAACCGCACAGTGCGAAAGTACGTCAAAACATGTATTGTCGTTTTGAAGTAAAAATTGATACGCTTGTTAAATAAACCAATTTCATACAACCACAATCATTATAAGACTAACTAGCGCACTATGGGACTACTTTTTGAGAATAGGAATAAACAGTTTCAAAAATGTTTTTGTTTGTTATTTCTGGTAAACGCATTCACGGCCTCAAACACATAAGTGCAATTGGTTATTGCTTTGGAGGCGTGCCCGTTTGTTGACTCAACTTTTTAATCAAACCTCGGGCAGCGCCTAAAACGCACATTTGTGTTTGGGGTAGGCAAGCCACGTAATCACCTCTAGCATTTGCGCGGCTTGTAACCTGTGCACCTAGCACGAATCTTCTCGACACGCGTTAACTCGCTACGTAACTCAGTGCGTCTCATTCTAACCAGTCTAGTAGGAGAGAGACGCACTGAGTTACGTAGGGAGTTAACGCGTATCGAGAAGAGTCGTGCCAGGTGCACTGCTCGAATCCGAGCTGTTACAATACGCGGGAATATATCCGGTGACTACGTGGCTGTACGCGTTAAAAAGCACTTCGTGAACAGAAAGCGTATATCTTTATATCCGCTTTTCTAACCAGTTTATGTTTGCGAAATGGATAGGTACTTTTTGTCCAATTACGTTTGTACTCAATATGTTTTAATGGCTCCTTTTTTAAGTTGCTTCGCTCATAAGACTCCTTTTACTGTTTATATTACCTAGCCGATGGAAAAGGACACATTAAAGTTAGAGAGGGATAACAAAATAGTTATCTGAATCAGAAAGGCAAGCATGCGCCTTAAAATTTCTCCGCCGTCATCGTTTATGCCCTCTTTCATATTGGTCTAATCAGAAAGAGATGCAAACTTATTGTATATTAATTACGTGTGCTAGTCATGCAGACAAGAGTTTGGCAACAAGAAGTTTTAGTTGATTGTTGTTGTTTCTGGTTACTGTCGTTTGAATGAACGAATCTACGGAACGAATGATTTAGATTTAATGTCATTCATTTTAGAATCCTATTGCAATTATGATTAGTGTTGAAAGTTGATGGCCTAAAATTGTGACCGATATCTAAGAACTGTAAAAATGACGTCAGAGGGAATCCATTGTAAAGCTGGGAGGTACCGGGAGCAAACGTGTTTTAATACTTTCGTTTTTTTGATCCTACGTCGTCAAAAATTAAAATAATCAAAAAAGAAAAACACAGGGTTGTTCGCAATCACTCACTCTATCACGCTGTATATGTTTTTTTGAAGGGTTTTGGGACACCCTGTATACATTACAAACCTAAATTAGGTGTCCTGCTAGCAAAAAAAACTTAGGGATAAGAAATAGATAGAAAATAAATGGGAAAATGAGTTTAAAAAAAAAATTGTTTATTATTTTTAAATATCTCCGTGCAGGGCCATAGCAAAATTAGTGAATGAAAAATTTATTCTCTGGGCCCAGCTCTGGAATCAACCCTAAGTAATTGCACAACCGCTAACCTTAAATAAATAAAAAGTTATTGTCAAATTTAATCATAATTTAACATATGTACGAAGACATATGCAAGAAGCCAATCCTCGTCATTGTGCTATCCATTAAAACTTTCGTCTTTTGCGACATTTTTCGGGGGCCGTACCAACACTTCTGGTCCTTCGAACCGGATCTTATTGAAAAGTGCCTTTTGCCGCAATTTCTTAGATGTTTTTTCGTGATTGCTTCGATTGTATATTTTTGTAATTTCTTTGAAGGTATTAGGAAACAGTGATTTCATTGAGATTTTTCGTGCATTGCAAATTGCTGTTAATTGTATGGCCATCTTTCTTAATCGACTTCAATATAGACGTCATAGACTAAACTAATAGATTAAACTATTTTGTATTGTCCTGTAATGTCTGTGTCGTCATTAACTCTGAATGTTATTTTATTTGTATTGTTTTAGGTCTCACACACACACCCGATCCTACCGTACCTACCCAACCTACCGTACATACGCTCTCCCGGTGTGTCTATGTCAACCAAAATCGTAATTGGCGAAATCCATTTCGATCTAGAGATGGGAACCCATTAAAAAAAACTATTTTGACTTTAATTATCGTTTACTTCGTTAGGTTGGTATTTTATGATCAGCAGAACGGTTGGACTGACCTGTGAGCTTGGCTGGAAGGTCTGTCCGAAGAACAGTTCCGGGTCATTGGGTTGCAGCCCGCGGCAGTGCCCCGGGACCTCCTGCCCTGGCCGCAGCACGATCACGTCGCCCTCCACTAGCAGCGCCCACGGCAGGTTCACAATCATCCCTATTAATAAGTATATTAGAGGGGCCATAAAAAGGGGAAAAAGCATAGGTAACGCAATGAGAATTGGGGTCACGCACAATGCTGCATGCCATGTTTGTTGGAGAGAGTTCCGTGATGACCTGTATGGCACAGTGACACATGTGTCTGCTTACTCTGCGAGAGGCCCCAGGTTCAAATCCTGGTGTGGGCAAATATTTGTGTGACAAATACAAATGTTTGTACCCGAGTCATGGATGTTATTTGTATTTAAGTATGTATTGATTTATATAAGTATGTTTATCCTTTGTCTAGTATGTATGTAATATATTAGACAAAATGAGATACAGTGATGTACAAAGTATTCAGTAGTAGTCTAGTATCCATAATGTTTTTACCTTTTTTACCTTGACTGAGTTAAATGTAATTTAATTTACTTAATAATAATATGGGTGGTATTGTGCCTGCAAATAAAACTTTACTTATTTTTATTTTATTTTATTTTATAATACAAGCTTTGCTTAGTTTGGTACTAGGTCAATTGGTGTCAATTGTCCCATGATATTAATTTATTTATTAGTTGCATTTCATATAATTAGTGTAATGTAATGGTGTAGCTTATGACAACCAGATAGCTTAGTACAGAGGTCGGCAAAATTAAGTAAAGGTGGGTTGCACTATAACAGAGTGTGAGAATAAGCCATGATATAAACATTGGGTTTTGAGTGGAAAAATTCTAAAACTTTAGAAGTCATGTTTACCATCCCGGTAGGTCCACTGCAGTATGACGCAGGGCGAAAATGGCGCGCACAAATGAGGGTAGTGTCCTTCCTTCCATATTGACCTGTCTATAGCATCATCCAGTGTTTCTGTCAGAAACAAAAACCTAGTTATTAGGCATTAGTATAATCTTTTACAATCAAGATAAAATTGTAATACTTATCATGTCCTAATTTATCATAGATAAAAATAAAATACTAACAGATAACAGCAAAAACATTCATATAACTGATTATCAACATGATATTATTGAAAAACTAACCATAGCTTAATTTAATTCAGATTAGCTCAGCAAGATTTGGATGTTTCTCTGAAGCCATATTAATAAATTATGCTATTTACTCACCTAAAACTTTCTTAACTCTATGAGGTATTTCATTTCTGTACAAGTATTCTTCGTTGAGTGCAACCAAAAAGTTAATTATGAGTATCACAAAGAGGAAAAGAGCCTCCCATAGTAAATAAGCATCAGCTTTTACATAGTCACCAAGTAAATAAGTCAAAATGAGGCAAATTATGTATATGAGCGTTATAGTGTAGGCTACTCCGGACAGCAACACTTTCTCAGAAGAAAACGATATGATGTTTCTTATCAGCCCATACCTGAAAAATATGTTTATTTATTTACAGCATCTAAATCAGCATTTCTTAACCTTTTTTGTCCACGGACCCCTTAGGAAATCAAGCACAATTTTATGGATCCCCTTAAAAAAGCAGCAATAAATTTCGGACCATTTATTGTAGTACTACAAATTACAAAAAAATATGTGTGTAGCGATTCCAAGACTTTTGGTTACATTTGTTAATGATTATTAAATGGTCCATTGATAAGACTGCAGACCCCCATACATATGCTCGCGGCGCTATGCTGATCACTGCTTTTCATGAGGAGTCAGAAATTCAGCATCCCTTTCACGCACATGTGAATCATGTTAAAAAAAGGGACTATGTGTCTTGGACTTCTCTAAAGAGTAAATATATGCTTAACCTTAAAGTCTAGTACTTAAAAAGATTTCTTTTGGCATAGTGCCAATTACCGTCTGAGTATAAGGCAGAAGCATTCTTAATTAGTAAATATACCAAAAAACTTTAGCTTATACTATCACAATGTTTGTTTCATGCAGTTCACTAATAAGAATTGGACTGCGTATAACAGTTTTCTGACTGAAAAGGCAATTTCAGACGAGTTTGATTCTGTTGCGTGTCTATAGTTAGTGAAGGGGACTGCTATCTGCTATAAATCAGCCGGCTGTTATATAAATACGTACCCTGTCGGATTCTTCTGTTTGTGTTCTATAATAACATTACTAATTCCGTCCCGAAGTTGTAGTAAGGCCGATTTTGTTGAATACCCTAATGGTTGCTGGGTATCCATTACTATTTAAATAGCAGTGAGTTCACATATTTAATGTATGTTGACTGGCATGGTTCTAATTACATTAAAATAACTTATATTATATTTTGATGGTTTCCTTCCTCTAGTCCACGGCTAGGAAACAGCCATACATTTGAGCCGACCGTAGAGATGCCACTTTTTTAAGAAACCTAATGTCAAACTTATCTGCTTGTTATAGAATTCATTTTCAGTTCTAAAGGTTGGGATACCGTTGGATCAACGTCAGATTTGACACTATTGACAGCGTTGAAATTGAAATTGACAGTAAATGCGAAGATTAAAAATAAAATTTGGTCTGTATATCCTGCTGCCAACACGACGTAGAAAATTAAAAAAAATCACTTTGACCGTTAATTTTCGGTTGACATTTTCTTATGCGAATTTTCTTTTTCAATTTGCGAAAGAAAGATTTATTGGCCTAAATAGCGACTCAACTTTTATTATTTGTTGCAGAATACCAGTCACCAGCTTCACAAGCTGCTATCTTGTGGAAAGAAAAGTTTTGTGATTTTACTTAATTTCTGTGGGTGTTTTGTAGGTTGCTTTTTGTGTTTTCAGAAATGTCTCGTGCCAGAAGGTGCCTCGTCGACGGCTGTTCATCTACATCCCAGACAGCAAGTGTGTGCTGGTGGCCCCGGAGCAAACACCTGGAGCAAGTATGGATGGACCTTCTGAGGTCTCGCAGCTCAAGGTTGACGTCGTCGCTTATGCACCGGAACCGCATTGATCGCAACTCCTGCGTAAGTTATTATTATGAGTTATAAGGGTTAATGTACGCTCAGCTTAGATATTTATATAGATTCATACATAAAGTACCTGAAAGCCTGTGGTGCCTGCCTGGGAAAAAGATTTTAGTGTTGAGCTTACAGTGAAATAATTGTTCTTGATGTAGTATTTTTTTAAGAACATAATCAATAGATTCAAGTGTTATAAAGTGAAGTCCTTCAATTGAATAAAGATGACTAGTTACACTACGAAACCAAAATGTTACTAACAAGTACATTCTCAAATATTTTGACCCATTCTTTTAGGTGTGAAGTTTGGTGTGTGAATCATGAAATATTCTTAGTATAATTTTTCCTAAGTTAACACCCTACACCTATCTTTGTATTTTTCAGGTATGCAAACTTCACTTTGAAGAAAAGTTTTTCAAGGGCGATAAGAGAATTCCATTCTCATGGCCCACACTATTTACCGAACAGGAAATGTCAACTCGCAAACCCGCTTGTCCTGTTACTGTCTGTAAGTATTCATTCTCTTGTATGGATTCCTGTAAATCATTTATATTAAGTATGGATTTAGAAATAATATTGTTACTGAATTGTAAATTTGATATAGAAAGTGTTGGTGGTTTAGTAGTTCAGTTAATGGGATGTTTATGTGATTAAAACAAACCTAGTTTGATGTACCAATGAGTTTTTCTAACATAAATTAACTAGGCAAAAGTGCTATTTCACTAAGAAGTTGAAGTTTGCGGATTGGAATACTGATAAGGACAGCCATTCGTATGATGAATATGAATGTTTGTACCAGAGTAATTGAAACCATAGATATGGAGATACTTAAATACAAGTAAGCATATCCATGGTTCCCAAGTAGTATGGGTAAGCCAAGTAGTAGTGGAATCGAGAGACTAACAGCAAAACAAGATGGCGAGAATTAGGGAAGGCCTATGTCCAATACTGGACTTATCATGGCTGCAGATGATGATGGGTAAGCACTACGGCATGCTCTGTTTGGAGCAGTGTCATAATTAGCCTTTATGCGCCCGGTGCCAGCTTCTATAACGGTGGCTGCGCTCTTTAATATACCACTGACTACCATGCGTGACCCAAAACGTAGTCCTGGATATTTCTGCACCCCTTCAGGGCTTACGCCCTGTGCTCGAGCACCTCTGGCATCGCTCTAGTTACGGCACTAGATGGAAGTAATTGAATCTCTTGATATTGGACCTTAATCTTCTTTTTCTGTGAATTTTTCAGGATAAATAATCCATTAAGAGGTGATCTTTCAAAGGTTTATTTATTGTTATCGTTCCCGAAACACAATTAAGACAAAAATTCATACTTTAACTTGCAACTGGCTATACAGTGTGCAACTAGCTACCACTATAAAAACATAGCACCGAGATATTTATTATGTCGTAGGTAGTACAAAAGTTATAAATTTGTATTTTTTTACATTTTAGCTGTCCAGACACCAGGAGATCATTCCTATGCTGTTGCTGTGCAAATTAATACCGAGTTGACAACCCAAAAAAGAAAATGGACTGAAGCAGACGGTATGCTCATTATTATTAACTATTACTGCATTAATAGTATAATTACAATTATAATCAAATCACAGTATTACTGTTATAAAATAAGAAATAATGTAGTATCCACTGATATTACTTACATTTCCAATGAAATAGGATCATTATCCTACTTTGATATTTGTTTTATTACTTTTGCAGTTGAGATAGCACTAAACATGAAACATATAAGTCATGACCACAGTTATGGGCTTAATCCAAAGAAAAACATGAAACTGTCTGGTCAATATGGTAAATGTAAAATAATTAGTAGGCAATTTATTTAGATTTATAGATAGAACATTTTGCCTGTGTAGTTTGTAGAGTATTTAGAATATATGTCAGACATAAAAGTCTATGAAAGGGGACACCTATAGTCATAAACAAAGTAAAAAATGTCAATATAAACCAAGTCATTCTAAATCTTTTTATTCAATTGTTTCTTAGGAGTTTTGTTGTACAATTGTATGGATTTTTCCATCAGCAAATATGATGATGGTTAATAGTCAGTCGGTAAGTTAGAATATTAAGTGTTCCCTTTATTTCTAGAAGCATTTGTCTTATCGTTGTTAATAGGAAATTGTTAATAGAATAAACAAACATGCACAATTTTTCCTCTAAGTATATTTTAACCAACCCTAGTATTTATTCGTAGTAAGAGACTTTAAAAAAGGAGGACATCCACAATTAGTTGTGTTTATTTTTACCAGATTACTGCAAAGCCTAAAGAAAGTGTTTTGTTTTTAGCAGTCTATGTATGTATGTTTGTAACTCAGGTATGCACATGTGATCTCAAAAGAAAGGGTATAACGCCAAACTAGCCATGTTGAGGTCAAAGGATTATGGGAACCAATAGACACTGATGGAACTCCTGAAATAAAATAGGTGTATAAAAATGGCAACGAGCTTAAAATACCCTTTTTTTACAAAGCAAAAGAGTTAGTTCAAACACGCAATATCAATAAGTGAAACTTAAAATTATTATTTTTGACTGTTCTCACAGTCGCGCGTCGTTGGAAACGGAGTCAGTCGCTTGTACGAAATATGAATGAAATGCCTGTTGCCAGTTAGTAATAAAATCTGTTGCTGGCCGAAATCTTTTTATGTCATATGTCAAAAGTAAGATATTTATTATTCCTAGAGGCAGAATCCTACAGCAAGGGATTAGGGATGAGTATAATAATCGTTAGCCACTTATTAGGACGACGCCTTATAGTTTCGTCCGTCCGTTTGTCACAGTTCACAGTCACTTTTTCTCGAAAACTATAAAAGATACACAGATGAAATATATATTGCACACGTATATACCGTGCCCGGGACGTACCTGTAGCATTTAAATAGACTGAGGCCATAAGGCCAATTCGGCTTTTTTAACTATTCGATTTTTTCATCCTACTAAATTATTATTATAAATGTGAAAGTTTGTATGTTTGGATGTTTGTTACTCAATCACGCAAAAACAACTAAATGGATTTGGATGAAATTTGGCACACATATATTTTATAACCTGGATTAACACATAGGATACTTTTTATCCCGTAAAAATGCATAGTTCCCACGGGATAGCGATAAGTGAGTTATGCGCCGCCGTGACGTCATGAGCAGCAAAGCAACTAATTCTAATTTATTTGTCCAGGAAATATTGCAGATTGCATGTTTCAATCAAACAAGTCTACGCGGACGAAGTCGCGGGCAAAACCAGTACATAATAATTGAATTATTTTGACGTTTTTTATTAACAATTCCTTATGGCAATGCCTTTTTTAAATTGTGGCTGTTAGAGGGATTCTCTCTCATAATAAATAAATGTAATATGCTTCTCCCTCTCTGAGTTATAGTTGTAGAAGGGACATAACGAAGAAAGAGACAAAACCATGATAGAATAAGATGTGTTGCCTCGTTTAACAGAGGAATGGAATTTTCTTTGGACGAAAACTCAGTAGATAAAACTTTAATCTTCGATATAGCGATGTATAGTCGACCAAGAAATTGCTTGGGCACTTTTCGACCGTATTACAAAGGGATAAAGTTCAAAAGTGGTCAAGCAATTACTTGGTCGACTATACAATTTTGATAATGTAATATCTTGTCTTTTCCATGGTAAGATTCAGACTGGCAGCAGTTGCAATATTGCAACTCATTGCGGCGTTGAAGCGCCTGCCCAAAACATAAGGCAATGTGTTGTTTGGAAGTAGCAATATGTAAAATACTATTTTTGTAGGCTCGAGCCGTAACAAGATGATTTTTGCTTTAATTGATTGATTTGATGAGTTAGTAGACTGTAACCAAAATTTTTTCTTTTTAATTTTAAACGTGCGTCCTGATGAATCCACAAGGCATAATGGCTCAATAGCAATGGCGGCTTTCTTTAACGGCGGATTTAATCGACGTGTTTTTTTTACAAACACATGTGCTTTTAATTTCATTTAATCAATAAACAAATACCAAATAGCCTAGTAATTAGTGACCCTGACTATAAAGCTAGAGGTTCCGGGTTCATAAGGGCTTTTTGAACTGGAAAGTTCATAGCAACACAAAAATTTATTTATCTGTAAAACTAAGCCGAATCGAGCGTACATTATACGACATTTTAGGCTCCAATTATAGTCGTCAATGTGTATTTAATTAGAATAATACGTAGATTTAGGCTTTTTACGTTTTTAGTTTGCCTTGTAGTTTTTTAGAACAGTAGTTCCCGTAGTTTTTGTGTAGTTAGACGTACTATAGATTTCTGCTTTAAAAGTTAGTAAGTTTTTGTGCGATGAGCATTATAAATGAGCTGCTTTATTTTTGTAAATTTTTCAAGTAATAATCCAGATTTTTGTAAATGTGGTTTCAGAAATTCCAATTAGTGTTGGATGTGGAGTTGGTGCATCAACAGTTACTGCACAAAATCTTGGTGAGTCTGGTCATTGATTCTCTCGTTCTTTCGTGTAACCGTATTTTTAAAGTTCGATAGGTACCCAAACGGTGCTAACATGGCCCTATTACTAAGCCTCCACTATACGTCCGTTGGTCCGTCTGTCACGGGGCTGTATCTTTAGAACCTTAATAGGTGGATACTGGAAATTATACTATGTATTACTATGGCCACAATAACAAGTAAAAAAGAAAACTAGATTTCGGTCTAACTCGTATATGGCTGGCTTTTATCATTTTTAACGGCTTCAAAACTACACTGACTATGCCCAAGGCCCCGTAACAAATTACATTACTGTTGAAATTCCTTGCTATACGTATTATGAGTATAGGATAAAAAAGATGTATTTAGGGTTCCGTACCCAAAGGGTAAAACGGGACCCTATTACAAGACTCCGCTGTCTGCCCGTCTTTCTGTCCGTCTGTCACCAAGCTGTATCTCATGAACCGTGATATAGTTGAAATTTTCACAGAAGATGTATTTCTGTTGCCCCTATAACAACAGATACTAAAAAGAAGAATAAAATAAATGTTTAAAGGGGCTCCCATACAACAAACGTGATTTTTTTGCCGTTTTTATAGATAATGGTACGGAAGCTTTCAAGTGCGAGTCCGACTCGCACTTGGCCGGTTCTATAGTATATACAGAGTGGAAAGTTTGAATGCCACATGAATGGCAACTACCTTAAATACTGGAAATAGCACATTCTGTGTAAAGGAGACTTTCCTTTATTGTCGACCTGTATGGCACAGTAGCACATGTGTCTGCTTACTGTGCAAGAGGTCCCGGGTTCAAATCCTGGTATGGGCAAATATTTGTGTGATGAACACGAATGTTTGTACCTGAGTCATGGATGTTATTTGTATTTAAGTATGTATTTATCTATATAAGTATGTATATCCGTTGTCTAGTACTCATAGTACAAGCTTTGCTTAGTTTGGGACTAGGTCAATCAGTGTAAATTGTCCCAAGATATTTATTTATTTATTATTTATTTTTAAAAACAATAAATCCTGCTTTTATGGATTTTTGAAAAATAGCTTGTATTAGTCGGGACTCGAACCGGTCAAATATGACAAAAAAAATACATGCTGTACTTTATGATGCTTTTGCCGTCCCGCTACTTTATGATGCGGATCGAAAGGGTTACTGATAAGGTTCATTTTTCTCTAAATGACATACACAATCAAAATAACGGAAGGCCATGAAAACTAACAATTACCTCATAATTTTGTTTTCACTCGTCACGTGAATTGTGAATGTTATTTAGAGAAAATGAACCTTTTCAGTAACCCTTTCGATCTGCATATTAAAAACGGCATGTAATTTTTTGTCGTTTTTCACCGGTTCGAGTCTCGACTAAGACAAGCAAGTTTTCATAAATCCGTACAAGCAGATTTTTTTTTTTTTCTGAATTTTATTGAGGCTTTAGTGCACTTGTGTGACTATGCCAGCCTCATGAGAAGACTCCAGTAGCAATCAATCAATCAATCAATCAATCAATTTATTTGCATTAAACAAGAGTATAAAACGGTGTTACATGTCGTAGAGTGCTAATTCTTGTTTTACCATGGTTTGGTGTACAAATATTTCTAAATTATACAAGTTTACACATAATTCGTTTACTAATCAATTATCTACTAATCGTTTATTAATCAAACATTAAAGAGATATAAATGTCATAATTATCACTTAACCTTAACAATTCCTCAACCACTCCCCTGAGCAGGGGCAGCTTCCCTGGCACAGAAGGAGTGCTTGACGAATCTATACATCCGCATTGCATTTTCGGATAAGGGCGAACTCAATATAACATTAACTACGCCATTAAAAAGGCTTAAATTAGCCAAATATTTCTGGCGGTGACCTTTAGTCTGATCACATTCCATCAAAAAGTGTAAAAGGTCTTCAGTTTTATTGCACCTCATGCACTTTGGAGATTGAATGATTCTCATTAAATTTAGAAACTTATTTAATGGAATATGAATTATTGTTTTCGAAAACAAAGGAAAGTGTTCTTTACACAGAATGTGCTATTTCCAGTATTTAAGGTAGTTGCCGTCCATGTGGCATTCGATATTTTCACCCACCCATATACAAATGGTTCACCTGATTCTAAGTAATCACCACAGAACAGAACTATATCGAGACAGAAGGAAAGAGTGTAAGTACCTCGAGTGCCGAAAAGAAGGGCTGAGAGCCTTGCTGCTCGCCGCGAACATCAGTCTGCTCCCGACCGCTTTCCGCTTGCGACGTCCGGTTTTAAAAACAAAATGCCGTGTCAATAATTAAGTGTTCACACACCACTGACAAAGTTGGAGCTGTTAATCAGTTTTTGTATACCATGTAAAAAAGATAAATTGCAAACTTAAAGCAAGAGGAATTCATGGGAAATTTGTAATTACAGATCATCTCAGGACAGTTGCGCTTGAAGAAACAGTTACTGCCACCGCTGCACCCGCGGCTGCAGCGGCGGCGCAGGGCGCGACTTCACCCGGCAACCCGGACCCTGCCGCAGAAGCATCTGCGGTACCAGCTGTGACCCAGGAGGCGCCTAATCGCCCAAGTAAGTTAATTGCAGTGAATACGTAATGTTATTAGCTCTATGAATGTAAAATTTATGTTCTGAATGTAAATTCAATTTCCTGATTGACATTGTTAAAGTTTAGCCTTTCTTATGACACTTGTAAGATAGGGCCGCACCCAGGGATACATTAAACTTTGGCGGTCAAACGGCGCAGAGTGAAAAATCGTGACGGGTAGTTAGGACAGCTACTTAACCCATCTGTAATTTCTGTAGTTGATATTTCTAGGGCTGTAATAATTAGGCGGCATAAGACTAATGGTGAAAAACAAAAGTAGGTATTTTTTTTATGACATAGGAAGGCAAACAAGCAAGTGGGTCACCTGATGGTAAGTGTACACCACCGCCTGTAGACACCCGCAACATCGAAGAGATTGCAGATGCGTTGCCAACCCAGAGGGCTAAGATGGAATACGAGCCCAAATGCAAAAGAGTTCGTCTAGTCACTTGCATAGCGACAAACATTTTTTAAATCTTTGATTACAGCTGCAATGTTAATACTGCAAAAAAATATTTACCATAGGTGACTATGACGACAATTACAGTTTTCATTTGTCTATTAGTATCAGATTGATATCGTACACATCAAGAGAATTACTCATTTATTTGTTCACGTCGCACAAGCAAAAAAGTTCGTTTCACGTTAATTGGTGCAAAATAGTTCGGCAAGGGAGTAACGGTTTAGAATCAAGTTAAAAATAAATTATGTTTGAAAAAAGTATTATTTAAAATTTAGAAAATGTCCCTTTGGCTATAAAAAGGCCAATTTTTCGAATTATGTAATATTTACCAAGTTTTCATCATCGCGGTAAACCAATATAGGACGACATTCGAAAAGTAATAATTTCAAGCAGTAATGCAGGAAAATCTGCGTACTATATAGCTCAAGACCTTCACCTAGCGAGACCTACCTATACAATCTATTATTCAGCATAACAAGCAAACTGGATATACCAAGCTTGAAGAAAACTGGTCACCAACGCATTACAACACCAGCCGAAAACCGAGTCCTGAAGAAGATTATTAAGCAAAATCGACGTGCTCGGGCAGGGGAACGCACTGTGAGCTGGCGAGAAATGATCAACAAAGATGTTTCTATCAATACATGTAAACGAGTCATAAAAAGAATGGGATACGGATTCTATGCGGCGAAAGAAAAACCTTTATTTACTTAACTACAGAAAAAGAAAGGGCTGAAATTTGCTTTAGCTCGTCGAGACTGGACTTGATCAGTGGCGGTCCTTAATATGGAGCGACAAATCGAAATTTGAAGTGACTGTCGGAGACGAACGGAAAAAAGTTGTTCGCAATAAGGACGAAGCTTTTCATAAAGACTGTCTAAAAAGAAAAGTAAAGTTTCCTGCCTCACTTATGACCTGGGGCTGTATGTCAGCTCAAGGTGTGGGTCTGCTGCAGTTTATAGACGGCACTGTGAATGCTACCAGGTACCAAGAAATCTTGAAGACGAGTTTAATACCTTCGATTTCCAGTTTACAACATGAGGACGAGTACGTTTTCCAACAAGATGGTCCTTCTTGTCATACTGCCAGGAGCATAAAGGATTAGTTACATACCCACAGAATTCCTACACTGGAGATCGGCCACCTAGCAGCCCAGACTTGTTCCGAAACGAAGCTTTGTGGTGGAAGATGAAAAAGAAACTGCGTCAAGAGCCCTCCAAGTCGAACGAAGATTTGAAGAACAAGATAAACGCAGTATGGAATTCAGTAGCCTCTACACAAAGTTCGGCGTTAGTTGACACAATGCCACTAAGAATTCAAGCCGTCATCAAGAGGAAAGGCGACACTACTCAGTGGTAGATGAACTATTTTGCACCTAACACAGTGGTAGACGAAGTATTTTGCTTCGACGACTAGTAAATAAATATCTTTATTTTACAGTAAATTACAGAAATATGTGCATGTTTCATGTATCAAATAAAAATACACTATTTATTGAGTTTTGGGTGTTATTTGTTTATTGCTTTAGTTATTGACTGAACTCAATATTTCAATTATAAAAAACAGTTTATTGTAAGTTTGGTAATAGACAAACTCTTTTGCATTTGGGCTCGTACCTCTTGTGCCAGTAATTACACCGGCTGTATTGCTCTCCACGTCGGAACACAACAGTGCAAGCTCTACTGCTTAGCGGCAGGATTAGCGAGCAAGATGGTGGTAGCGATCCGGACGGACCTTGCACAAGGTCTTACCACCCGCAAACTTATGATTTCTGACTTTGTTAGTTCTCTAACCGTCAAATATTAATAGAATCATTTGCTTTGCTAATCCGCGATCCCAATAACGTGTCAGCAATCGTAAAAAAGATAACGCCTGTTCTAAATACTTAATTAATGAAATAAAACAGACAACTTATTAGCTCTCCTAATTCTATACATGTTTTCTGATATATGGCCAACATTAGCAATGCTTGCTTTATATTTTCCGATAGATTGAGTAGATCGTGCTTCATACAATAAGTTACCTATTCGCTATTTTCCTCGTTTTCTTTTGAACCAAACCATCAATCAACATATTACTGTAACCGTTACAAACACCAATCTGTCGAATTATACCCAACTCTAAATCGTCATGTTCTCTAGAAAGAGGGACCGTCAATAACCATTGTATATAACGTTAAAAAGCAGCCATTTTATGTAGCTATGGGCGACAGCAAGAAGCCAGGTTAACCTCAAAATCTTGAACTGTGGCCCGTTTCATGAAGCTACAAGTTACAATTTTATAAGTCTAAACCGGTAACATTGGTCAAAAATGCCACTACAAGCATTTCACGAAGCTGCTTTTTTACAATTTGTAAAATTCAATTTTCACGTTTAAAATTACAAACCTAAGAGCTTTTTTATTTTGTATTATTTAAAGTTGCTTGAATCGAACTAGTGTTTCTCGAAAACATTGTTGAATTGTTAAGTTTTAATAGTAACATAGTAAAAAACTTACTCAACTTCCGGGCTAAGTACACTTGTAAATTGTAAGAAGTTGGTTGTTGAAATCGTAAAAAAATTGTGGAAACCAATTTTTGTGATGTAATGTTATCGTGGGATCTGACTCCACTGAATCTGACTCGGATTTGGAGGACGTAGCTCAAACTAGGCCCGTCGGCGATTACTGTCAATTTTCCGATTCCGAATAAATACGACATTTCGTACAGAGTACTAGTTTAGTGAAGGATTTTTAATGAATTCAATTGGAATGCAGGAATGTTTGTTCTTTGTTTTCCATTTCTAAAAAATCAGGACTCATTTAATTCTACCGAAAGCTTTAACCTTTTTCAACCGCTTCAACGGTCGTACTTATAGACCGAACTCAAGTTTCAATTTGTAAAACTAATCCAATATGGAACTGGAACTTGAATTTGGTTTATAACTCTGACCCAAGTTATCTACAGAAGATATATAGGATAATATAGGGCAAACGGGGCGTAATGTATTAATTAGATGTAAAGAACATGTAGCTTCATACCGACACAAACACCCGGAGAAATCCATTTAGAAGAAAACAATAATATCTTATCAGATTCACACTCGTATGACATCCTACATGTTTACGAAAAAGAATTTCGACTTACTGTTCTTGAAATAATAGAAATTGGAAATAAATAGGTACAACAATAGCGGATTAATTATGAATGAGCAGGTAACGGTTGCATTATCGCCGTTACTACGGGTATTTATAAATTACTACGGGGGTACTATAGGTATAGATAGGGCCGACCATTCTGGGCAACCTCATTCATCGACTGACAGTCGAGAGGTCAGTAGCTCCTGATGATGGATGCCTCGTGGAGAGGTAAAAAACGTGTCGAGTGGTATTTTTGGTGTTGGTGGTTGGGTTATGGGTGCGTTTTGTGTTGTTTGTTTTATTTCTTTATTAAAGTATTCAGCACAGGCGTTGTCTTTTCGCGTGGGTTCGCGGAAAACTAAAGCAATTGATTCCATTAATATCAATATAGACTTCCGCAAACTAACACCTGAATCTATAAACTCTAACCGTCAGTTAGTCTTACAAAGTATTTTGATCCTTGATAGTATAAGGGTCGGATGATGATGTTGCGATCCTTTTATTCCTCATCCGGGACACAGGGCTCTCAGCAGATGGGGGATCTGCTCTGATCTTGAGCAGCTACCACTGACCATCCAGCTGAAACCAGTTGATCAAGGATTAGGTTCGTCAATTTTTTGCAAAATTGTGTGAATGTAATACAACTCAGAAGTCGCCAAACGTCTCCGAAGGTCATTTTCGTGTGGCAGCGAAGATTACGGTAAAGCTGGTCATACTAAACTAGATCAACTTTAAACCTCGTACACTAATGGAATTCACAGTTTGGTTCCCACATTATTTATGTTTTATATTTCTATCTTGCAGGGCAGCGAATTGTGAGGAGCGTTGCAAATCTGACTCCCAAGTGTAGAAAAATGTATTCAAAATGCACCAAATTATTAAAATCGAAGCGTCGCCTCGTTTACGACTACGCGGAAAGAATTGAAAAGGCTGAACGTCTCGCTGAAAACAATTCTTTTAAAGCGGTGGTAGAACAAATGACGCCTTGTGCACAAAAATTGTTTGCGATCCAAGCAAATAATGCGAATAGACATGTAAAAAAGAGGCGATTCACCACTGAGGAAAAAATGATGGCTCTGACTTTGTTAAAGCGTAGTCCAAAGGGCTACAAACTTTTACAAAAAATGTTTATACTCCCAACTCGAAGGACTTTAAATACCTTTTGTCAACATATAATTGTTAAACCGGGGATAAATACCAATGTTATCGCTTCTTTAAAAGAACGCGTAAAGACTTGGGACACAAAAAAGAAATGCTGCTCCGTCGTTTTTGATGAAGTGCAGCTAATGCCCCACCTAACATTTGTCGAGTGTGACGACAGCATTGGCGGCTTCGTTAATTTCGGCCAAAGAGCTGAAAAAAAACTGTGTGACCACGCCCTCGTCGTCATGATCCGAGGAATTTGCTCGTCTTGGCGGCAGAGCATAGCGTTTTATCTTTGCGAGGGCGCTACCCCGGCGGCGACGCTGAAACATATACTTACGGTAATATATACCACAAAAATATTACCGTATTATTTACAGCTACCAGTGCTTTCTTTGAGTAGATTCTCCCTGAGGTTATTGTAACAAACAAAAAATATTACAGGATATTGTGGAAGCCGTAGCAGATACGGGACTTATACCAAAAGCGTTGATATGTGACCAGGGGTCCACGTTTCAACGTTGCATTAAAGAAATGCAACAAGAAACAAGAATGCATTTGGTGCAAAACGCGCAAACAGGTAAGATTGAGTAACAGTTATAGTATGCCAATGAAAGGAATATTCGACTAAAGTCGTATCGTCAATCATTCTCGAGCGTTAAAGGTGATGGTGACCACGGCCGGACGTCAGTTGTATTTTAGTACCTACTAGTTTAAAAATCTGTTGCATATGCAAAAGGGAGCGGACAAGTGAGTGCACGACCGTCAAACAAGCGAGCTCGATTCACACTGGTTTTTTGAAATAATACCATCATCCCTGTGCCGCGCAAGCACACATTCATAATAAAGTCGTTATTTAATTCCCAACGTTTAAATTGGCTTTGGCGCAGGGGCCTACCGCTCATTTTTCAGCTCTCAATTCGATGCAGTTGATAATCTACACTTTTTCTAACCACGTCGGTCACAAACAAGGCGGTTGGCTCGCCTGATAACAAACAATCATGCTACAACGGGTATAATTGCTTGCTTTTCTGATCCGAATTCCGATCAAGATATTAATTAGGCAGTTAGTTAAACTTGAATCTGATACTTCATTAAAACTTTCAAGTTCGTACTTGTTACTAGAAGTGATTAATGTGGGCTGGTGCACATTTTTTCGAAGCTACTCCTCCGGAAGAGGCCCAGCACTCGAAACCCAGCTCCACTGAAATGGCAAGCCCTAAAAAATGCTAATGTATGCACAATTACAATTATTGTTCCAGAGAACTGTCTCCTCATCAAAGGACACAAGCTCTACATGTTTTACGACCCACCCCATCTTATAAAATGTGTGAGGAACAATATGTTGACAAAAGACATGGTATTTAAAGGAAAAGTCACTAAATGGACTGACATTATCGAGGTAAGGGTTCAACACTTAACAGACTTAAAACTTCAATTATTAGTTGAGGTCTGTGCACCTAGCACGAATCTTCTTGATACACGTTGACTCGCTACGTAACTCACTGCGACTCGCTCTAACTAGCCCAGTGGGAGCAAGACGCACTGACTTCGTAGCGAGTTAACGCGCATCAAAAATATTCGTGCTAGGTGCACTGTAAAATGGCATTTTATTTACTTATTTCATAAATTGGCAACATAAATCTCACTTAATTTTATAATGACTGCAATTTTTTTTTAGGTCTACAAAAATGATTGTGAAGTTGGAGAAATACGCATGCTTCCTAAATTAACTGGTGTGTTAATATTTATAATTATTTTCTACTCTTTGAGCAGTTAGCAGTATATATATCTTTCCGAAAGAAATTACAACCTCTGCTCTGTTGTAGAAAGAGTAAATTAGACCAATTTTTTAAAATTAAATTTTATTGTACAGTTCACATTACACGTATCATACACAAAATACGAACTTAATGGACTATAGGCTTCACCCCCAGTCCACCAACCAAACGCAAATAAATTTTAAACTAATAATAATAAAAACCCTTTATTTTCAGAAGACCATAGATAGTCCATAGATAATTTTAGTAAATAAGTTACTTAGCCTATGTAAGCCTTAGCATAAGAACAGTTGGTCAAAAAAATCCTTACTAATATTATAAATGCGAAAGCAACTCTGTCTGTCTGTCGCGATTTCACGCCAAAACTACTGAACCGATTGAAATGTAATTGGGCACACAGATGGTCTAGAGCCCGAAAAAGGACATATTATTTTATTGCTAAAAAAGGGTTGTAAGGAGCTAAAAGGGGGGATGCAAAAATTTGAAACTGTGCAGCCGTGTGGGGGAGGGGGTGGAGCGGAGTGCGGCGTAGTGTAGGTGAGGAAATATAAGTGTGCTTACCCGAACGGGCATACACGTGATATAGCTCATTAAAGTATTTATACGTTTGTGTCTTATTTCCAAAATAATTAAAAATGCTACCCAAAGACACTATTCCACGCGGACTATGTCGCGGGCACAGCTAGTAATAAATATTGCCCCTGGAGTTCATGTGTAAGATGTTCCAGTGATTCAGTAAGGTACAGCCAGGAGTGGTCCAGACCAGTTGTAGGAGGCTGTTGGGAGTGTCACGAAGACGACGCATCAGAGAGGCCGTTCTTTAACGCACGATCGCTCCGAAGCTATCCATACGTGCCTCAGCAGATATTCCCGACGCGCTGCAAAAACGAGGCAGTCCCACCAGCATCCTGAATGCCTTATTATTGGGTCCATTTTGATAAAAAAACTTTTTCTCTATAAATGCCACAGTACGGGATAATATCATAGAACTAGAACTAGTAGGCTCACATGCAAATTTAAAATTTTCGTCTACTTAAGGCACAAACACACGACCCAATAATAATGACGTGGAATAAAATAACATCTTCAAGTATCTTCTTTATCTTTACATATAGGTAGTATAAAACAAATATCCGTTCCTGTCTGTCTAAACCACTCTACGAATTTTGATACGCTTTTCACTGTTATTTAGAGATTTTTTTTACGGAAAGTTTTATCTACATTATATCCTAATTGTACCAGTGGGAAGCTGGGGCGGGATGCTAGTATTGTATGCGCAATTAACGATGAACGAATGAGTTATGTACCTTATATAAAATAAACCTACAGTAGGGAAAATATACTCACGTACCACCTTGGAACCCTATCGCAATGACGCGACGCGTTAAACGCCAGGCTATGTCATACAAATGTCATGCGTATGTCTCTTCGACTAGGTTCTACGGTGGTACGTGAAGAGTCTGTAGGTCCTGGCTCTGAGGAGCAGCAATAAGAACAGCTTATCTTGGAGAGATTTATTTTATGACAAACACTGACAAGCAGAAAAGGAAGAATGTGGATATGCAACCTACACCACAAATTTCCTTGACTGTACATAAATACACATACACGTGATGAAGGATCCTATCCTACTGACGGTATTCTCATATTGATTTAACAATTTCTACAGATGAACACGTGATCCCAGCAAGAATAAAGAAAATGAAAGTCAAGAACTGCACGCAAGTTCTCAGCGAGAGGACTGCAGGATTGCTGAAGTACACCTCGCTATCTGGTAATATTAACTGTCTATCCCGTTGTATCCATACTACAAGTATTAATGATACTAAAAATGTGAAAGAAAGACCCAAACTTTATGAAACTATATGTGGCAAACCTTATGAAACTATATGTAAGAGGTGGCCAACTAATATGGTAAAAAGCTACTTCCCGTGGCAACTTACTTACTTACTTATATTTTTGTAAACTTATCTTTGTTTATGAACCATTGCAAATTTACACACATACTTATCAACAACAATGTATTTAAAACATGATAATTTTATTGACTACTGGTCTACAGAAGTTTATCGCCCTATATTATTACCTTTGTTTTTCAGGTGACTGACACGGAGAGTAGAACAAATTGTTTGATGGCCTGGCAAAACTATGGGCCCGATAGGTATTTAAGTGATAAAGATTTGCAGGCAGCTTTTAAGAGTATAAAGAATGTAAATGTAGGTATATATTAAATTTTTATTATCTATCAAAATAAAACAATTTAAACAGTACAGTTGAAAAATAGTTGAATTCTTCTGACTTCTCTTTTGTCATGCTTTGCTATCAACACAGTCTGTTTGTGAACATTAAACCTGAAAATTACTGTGTTTTTACTTAAAAACATACACAACTTTAACTGTTATTTATAATATTAACAAAGTATAGGGCCTATACTATAGGCAGTCTAAATCAAAGTTTAAACTCGCCACCAATCAAACAGTAGCCTCTTAATAATATTCTCTACAGGTCATGAGCTAGCATAATCAACTTTGGTAAATAATGTTCACCTTTGATTAATTTCCAGCATCCTCATATAGATAAAATATTAGCTATTCATAGTTTGGAAACGGGAGCATATGTGGTCAGGAGGATACACGAAAATGGCAGCCTCAGGGATATTTTGTATGGAACTGAGTACACGAGAAATCATTTAGCCAAATACGGCAACCCGAAAGTCAGGAAGCCGCTGACTGAAGGGCAGATAGCACATTATGGGTATCAAATACTGCAAGCGCTAAAGTTTTTACATGATAAAGGATTACCACATGGTTTGTATGCTTATCTATTTATATCCGGGTGTACGTTGTTATGCGATTGTTTGGATTGAAATAAAAAAATGGTATACCGCGACTTTACCGCGCAAAGTAAGTCGAATCGTTAATGTAAAAAAACAAGTACGTTGCGCGATAATGTCCCGTTATTAATAGTATTTATTTTGTTTATTATTTATTACTGACATTTACTTTATAATTTGTAATGCCTATGCGTGTTCTTATGAATAAATTGAATTTAAAAAAAAAACGATGGTAAGATCAAAATCATATATTTGAATTATTTTTGGATCTATTTACTTTACTTTATTTAATCTAAACTTCTACACTTATATAATAAAGAGGTAAACTTTGTTTGTTTGTTTGTATGTAGGGTGTAATCTCTGGAACTACTGAACCATTTCCAAAAATTCTTTCACTAATAGAAAGCTACACTATCCCTGACGGACATAGGCTACTAATTGCACGCGGAAGAAGTCGCGGGCGTCCGCTAGTGGCATACAAATGCGGTCTGATAGCTTCCCATGTGTTACAAAATATGATGAAACTATTTAAATACGATTATATGACTCGTTTTCGTAAAGCCTCCTGGGCCGCATTACATAATGCAGTACGAGTATGTACAAGATTATTACTAATCTTGTTAGCATTTTTGTATTGATTTGCCTCATACAATTATGATATTTACGATATGACCTTTCCGCATTTGGCGTGACAAAGCGATGCCGTTCCTGAGCCCTCATGCCGCGCAAGCGTTACAATAGAAGCCGCGTATGATATCCTCGCCGAGACCGCCGATGCTCGTTATGATCGCTAGTGTGGACGCCACGCCTTCGGAGCGCATCCATTAATTGCGTGAAGCATTTGGGGGGTGTGGTGGGAGGGGACATGATTGATCCAAATTTCACCCAGTCTAACCAAGGGGGAGGAGGAAGGGTCGAAAAATCGCCTCTCGTAATTAATGAACGCCCCCTTCCAATGATCCATCGAAATTTTCTTATACCAGCGATGGTGAATCGCAATGGGGAAATGGTGCGCCTTAAAATTACGATTGTGGTAGAGATGTAACGCTTTGACTGTCGGCAACGCATATATGCGTTTTCCATTCTTTACCCTGGGGTACACTGCAGGCAGCACTGGTGCTGCTGTAACAATTTGGCGATCATTTGAACGCATATGTCCGTTCGTGGCAAAGGATGGTGGTAGCGAGTACCTTAAGCGAACTCTCTATAAAATCTCTAAATTTTCCGACATATTTAAAAATGTACTTTACTAAAACTACTGTGAGACTCGGATAGATTAATAAAAACGACGCGACGACTTTAATTCTCGACTTTAAAATACGTGAGTGATCCGTTTTTATTCATCTAAAGCTAGCAATCATTTTTTAGGACACATTCACCCGGGCAACATAGCAATAGAGAACCAAAAAGTCCTCCTCATGGACGTAGAAAACAGCATCATCGGGGTGTCCAGCCTGCACCGGCCCTACCTGCTGGAGCTGAAGCGAGTGGCCAGTGCGGAGGCCGTGGACTTGTACTGCTTTGGGCGCACCCTCTATGAAATGGCGTTCGCTGCACCGCTGGACGACTATTACTGCGACTTTTATTCTGAACGAATCTCAGATGATTTGGGTATGTTATCTCTGTACAAACTTAGGAACAAGGGTTGGAACCAAACTAGTTGCTTTTTTAAATTTCTTTTTTTCATTAGTGATCAAGGCACAAAGCTTCACATTCATATAAACTGCCATTCGACTGATTATAAAAATATTTTCTGAATGGATATAGCAAATAAAAATTAAAGAACTGTAGTTTCTAAAGCTCTTAGATGAGGAGTATCGAAAAAATAAATAATTTATACCACTTATAAAACTTTACCTACCCAATAGGCTATCGTCAGAGGGGTTCCACTCTGCACTGTACGCTCGGCCGCCTTGCCTACAGAGTAAGCAAATCGCAGTGGGTTGTCGGCTTGCGCGCTCGCTCTCGCTCTGCCATTGCATTGAAAACGAAAGGACCGCAATTAAGAATGTTATATTCATTGCAGAATCCGTACTCCGCATCTGCATCTCGAGCGCGTCCTGCAAGCACGGCCAGCAGTACTTCGAGCAGCTGCTGGCGCACCCGTTCTTCACGCGCGCCACGCTTAACGGCGCGCGCGCCGAGCGCGACCACCTCAAGTTCCCGCTGCCGCTCAAGGACGAGCTCCGGGCCGCCGCGGCCGTGGTGGAGGCCAGGCTCAAGGCGGAACAGAAGCTGGTACCTACTTATTGTTTTTCTGCATATTTTTTATTGAGAATATTTTTATTCTATGCGGGTGGTAGGACCTTGTGCAAGGTCCTTTCGGATCGCTACCATCATCTTGCTCGCTAATCCGGCGTGGAGAGCAAGACAGCCGGTGTAATTACTGGCACAAGAGGTATTCCATCTTAGCCCTCTGGGTTAGCAATGCATCTGCAATCTTCTTGTTGCGGGTGTCTATAGGCGGTGGTGATCACTTACCATCAGGTGACCCACTTGCTTGTTTGCCTTTCGATTTCATTTAAAAAAAATCTATGTATTTTGTAGCGTTTGGCCTAAATCTACAATAAATAAATTCTAATTATTGTTTGTAAACCGAAAATATGTTTTCTAATTCCTTGCTTTGGATGGTTCTGCTTGTGATTAAACTTTGATGACAAAAAGTGGAACTTTAGGTTAGAATATAAAAAAAAAATTGAGTAAGGATAGATGAAACAATAGCCAGTCGCTGATGACACGATAAGCGAAACAACCATTTGGGCTTCCTGAGTCCCAGGTTCCACGTGTGGCAGTAATCACTTTCTTTCACGTATCTCTCATGCTAGGATTTCTATCATTTCCATTAAAAAAAGATACGGAACTTTTATCACAAGCAAAAGTGATTATTCAATCACAAGATTGAATAAACACGTTTTTTAGTGTGCGTTTATTGCTTGTTACAGGTGCGTAGCGCGAGGAGAGAAGTGCGTATACAGGAAATACTCAACTCTGAAACGGAACTGAAGAAACAGAAACGCAGAGCGGTGAGTCCCAGAATTGCGTTCGTTAAAGCCGGCTACACACGATCGGTTTTGGCTGTCAGTGAAAACTAACAGTTAAAAGTGATCGTGTGTAACCACCATAAGCGGTCTTTAACGCACGATCGCTCCGAAGCTATCCATACGTGCCTCAGCAGATATTCCCGACGCGCTGCAAAAACGAGGCAGTCCCACCAGCATCCTGAATGCCTTATTATTGGGTCCATTTTGATAAAAAAACTTTTTCTCTATAAATGCCACAGTACGGGATAATATCATAGAACTAGAACTAGTAGGCTCACATGCAAATTTAAAATTTTCGTCTACTTAAGGCACAAACACACGACCCAATAATAATGACGTGGAATAAAATAACATCTTCAAGTATCTTCTTTATCTTTACATATAGGTAGTATAAAACAAATATCCGTTCCTGTCTGTCTAAACCACTCTACGAATTTTGATACGCTTTTCACTGTTATTTAGAGATTTTTTTTACGGAAAGTTTTATCTACATTATATCCTAATTGTACCAGTGGGAAGCTGGGGCGGGATGCTAGTATTGTATGCGCAATTAACGATGAACGAATGAGTTATGTACCTTATATAAAATAAACCTACAGTAGGGAAAATATACTCACGTACCACCTTGGAACCCTATCGCAATGACGCGACGCGTTAAACGCCAGGCTATGTCATACAAATGTCATGCGTATGTCTCTTCGACTAGGTTCTACGGTGGTACGTGAAGAGTCTGTAGGTCCTGGCTCTGAGGAGCAGCAATAAGAACAGCTTATCTTGGAGAGATTTATTTTATGACAAACACTGACAAGCAGAAAAGGAAGAATGTGGATATGCAACCTACACCACAAATTTCCTTGACTGTACATAAATACACATACACGTGATGAAGGATCCTATCCTACTGACGGTATTCTCATATTGATTTAACAATTTCTACAGATGAACACGTGATCCCAGCAAGAATAAAGAAAATGAAAGTCAAGAACTGCACGCAAGTTCTCAGCGAGAGGACTGCAGGATTGCTGAAGTACACCTCGCTATCTGGTAATATTAACTGTCTATCCCGTTGTATCCATACTACAAGTATTAATGATACTAAAAATGTGAAAGAAAGACCCAAACTTTATGAAACTATATGTGGCAAACCTTATGAAACTATATGTAAGAGGTGGCCAACTAATATGGTAAAAAGCTACTTCCCGTGGCAACTTACTGTCTAACAAAACTCGTGTGACGTCATAAAGAATGTGTCTAGACTTACCTTCTCATTCTATCGCATAAAACGTGCATTTTCTTTCGAAGCTAGGGTTGTCGGCGGTGAGTATTCCGTACCTACCTAGGCGTGGTGCGATCGTGTACGAAATCAATTACAATTACACAAACAAATAGGTATAGATGGTAACTATCATCGTTTCTAAATTGAACAGTTGGCTATGAATACAATCCTGACGTTTTTTTTATTTAACCTTAAATAGTAAGTAGTAAAATTAGTAGAAAAATGGAACGACTAGTGGTAAGAATTTAGATCACCGTTGATGAAACTCGCTGCGATGCAATATTTTTTTGCTTTATTTTTCAACATTTAAATACGAAGGTAGTAAAACGCGACGAATGTGGCAAGTACGTTGATTTGCAATGTAACGAAGCGGCGGTAAACGCTCGCGTGCGTCCAGCGCAGCAGTGCGTGGCAACACCCGATTATACCCCGGTACTGGGGCGGCCAATATGTACGGTCGACGTCAAAGGTATGGTTAAGTACACTTTTTACCTTATTGCATAAGTAATAGTAAAAGTAAGTAGGAAAGTGTAAACATGTCTTTGACGTCAACTGTACTTGTAGCAGCGTGACGTAATCACGGAGTATTCCACGCCTGTTACTAGTCTGATTCTTGAAGAATTCATCTTTCCCGAGATAATTTCGGTTACCAACATGACATGACTAAATAGCCTATATAATACACGTAGTTTCTAACCGAAATTATCTCGGGAAAGTTAAATTATTCAAGAACGAATTCCTAGAAAGCGAAGCGGAAAAAAAACATAACGCAACCTCGTAACCTGTTAATTATATATTATTTCAGCTACATACGCCGACGGCACGCCTGTCAGCAAGACGCTGAAGAATACGTCGGAAGCGGTCCTTTTCTTCGACCGGCTGTTCGACAGCGTCAACGGGTCACGGAGCGGCGCTGCTCCCGGGAAGATGAGGGGGCCTGTTAAGGAAGTTAACGGCACTTCCAAACATGTATCGTTTTGGAAGGATGCCATCAAAATATTAAAAGATATTCATTTTATTGATTCATCTAGTAAAGATTCCTTAAAACGCGGTCACCCTATCAATAAACGTCTGCAGACTATTGACAACTGGGTAACGACTTTAGAAAGTTTCATCAAACTCTGGACTGACCTTAGAGATATCGGTGTAAACTTCTTTTACACTCGAAATCTAAACCAGGACCCCCTGGAAAATTTTTTTGGTCGAATTAGAGCCCTTAACCATCGCAATAATAAACCAGATCCCTATACTTTCACTTGTTCTTTCAAATCATTAATTATCAGCGATGTTTTAGGCCCTCATTCAGCCGGCTCAAACTGTGAGGATGATGTAGGCGTGACCCTCTTAAATTCAGAATTATTATTGGCCGTCCCTTATAATAGTTCTGAAACAGGTGATGATCGGGATGCTGCTGATGCATGTTCTCCTGTCGCAGGCACCAGTACCGCGCGCCCGAGCGTCGCGGCCGCCCCGAGCCAGCCTGCCGCCTCCAGCGCGGCTGCGCCCTCACTGCTGCAGCAGGCTCGGAGAGAGAGAATCAACGTGCATTCATCAGCGTTCACAGCAGGATTTGTATCTAGGAAACTATTACAAAAATTTAAGTGCCAGTCTTGCAAAAACGCCATTTTAACTAGCCAGCATGGGGATGTTCACTCGTGGATAGCTGCCCGGGAAAGAGACCTTTTAAAGGGCCCTAACCTAAAGTATCCCACATGCCGGTTTGTTAGACTTTTCAGGGATTTGATTAAAATCATTAATGCAAATCTGGATGTCCACTGTCATAGACAGTGTATAACAAAGACGATCCGAAGCGATTTTCTGGGGACCGCAAATGTCAGTTGGCTGGGGTGTGAACTGCATCATACAGACATAGTCGAAAGTTTCATCACTCTCGTTTGTCGTATCCAAATTCATAATTGGTGTAAGACCATGAACCAAATATTGAAAGGATCCTATTCAGAGAAATTATCTCGTCACGATTTGCCTTTAATGCAACAACTGGCACTTAAAAAGTATCAAGCTACTCGAGTCAAACGATAATTCTTTTTAGATGCAGCGGGAGCAGCGGACACCCAGGGCGGCGGCGCATCACGGACACATCACGTTAACTCTCAACTTTCCATTGAGGTTAGTGTAATTATACTAACATCTCAGACTGATATTAATACGGGGGAATGATTGACACCGTGTCCTCATAGCTAAAACGTTCAAAATAGCAAACCAACACACTGCATCGCATTGAAAACGCCCATCGCTGCCTTAAAATATCAAAATTATCGTTTAATAATAATATTCGTCTAATTAAGTTTCGTTTCAAAGCCTTCATTCAGCCTTTCAGTATTACTGAAGGCAGCCCTGAACATTAACCACTCGCTTTACTCATTATAATTGATCAAATCCTTTATTCAAGACCATATAGTCCATAAAGAGTTAGTAAAATGAAGCATAAGACTAAGTTAGTAGTGACATTTAAGAGCACGGAACGCTGAGTAGTAAAATGTGTCTGACTTCCTTGACGTAATGCATACGTTCTGTTAACAGGTTCCTGTGCAGCTTAATGGTCTGCAAATGGCGATTGCATCCTGGAGGGAAGCACATTTTAATCTGTTTATGCGGCCTGCACATCACGCCGCCGTTGCGAAATTCAGCATCGTCTGCCTAGGTTCCGCAACCAACCACACCAACTTGTAACGATAATATGAAGAGATAGTGGAAAAAAAGTAATATTGTTTCTGGAGGTTCGGGTTGATCTAAGGGGAGCGAGGAGGATCAACATGGGGCCTTCGAGCCCCGCATCGGTTTCCCGTGCACGGCTGAACTTGCTTTATGGCGGCTTTATGACTGGTGCCAGGCACGGGACGCAGAGGCTTAACGTTAGCTGTAAATGTGCATCAGCAGATGTCTAAGTTCGCTATCTCTCTATATTTCGATTATCGAATATTTGTAGTGACGATTTGATTATTATCCGACGCATTGGTACAAGGTTTTAGTTAATTCTATTGTTTGTTAGTTTGTTTAGGTCAAATCTTTTTAGCAAATTTTGACTCACAGTGGTCTGATTGTTCCCAAATTTGATGTAGTCCCGTCTACAATTCAATAATAAAGTACCTTCTGTAGAAAAGCTTGTATCATAAATGATTTTTAACAAAAAACCTATTTACTCTATGTTTTAATCATAATGTGTCAGACAAAATGAAATCCTGATCCACCACTGCTGTGTAAATTTCACATAATAAGTAAAATAGTGAGAGACTACAATTTTGTTTATAACGACATATTTCTAACGTGGTTCAGAGTTCCATTACATGTACCTAGTTGTAGAATTGCAACTGTCTTATGCAGTTTAAATATTTCTCCAATGTGATTTTGTTTTGTATAAACGACCGGTCATGTGCTGCTTGCAAATTGCATTAAATTATGCCTGGTACTCGCCGCGAGCATTCCCTCGTAGTTCATTGCTTATTCTGCAATCGTTTGGCGGAAAATGTGGATATTTGTATGAGTTTGCAAACAATTAACCTGTATTCTTTCTATTTTATTGTTAGTATATGTTAGAATATAATTAGGTTGTTTTGTTACTAATAATAATATAACTTATTCGTTTGATTCTATACGGTATTTCATTACGAGCGGAAGGCCCACCGTCGAACGCAGTTAATTTTGTTTCGCGGGGGTCTTTAGCTCGTTCTCTCATTTTTGCAATATGAAAACGTAATTATGCCTAGTACCACCATTACCGATATTTATTCCGTAAAAGTACGGTACGAGACATCACTAAGAACATGAATCGGTCTAAAGAGGCGCGAGGCTCATCACTAGCTGAGTGGCGCCCCCACGGTGCTTACGCGCCAGCCCGAACTAACTCTACGGACGGGCCGTTACAAGGGCTGTTTCCCATCTGTACTACTATATCTCTCTAATCTGTGCTCTAGTCTCAGCTGACTGTTGACGTTTTGTTCAGAAGTGTAAGGTAAGTGCATGCGTTAAAACTATTAATTAGGGTGCTCGAAAGGTATTGTTTGAATTATGGTGCAAATCACGATTTATTTACGTTTCTGTAACAGGTTTGATTTAATTCAGGAAAGGTACAATACTTTTCACACATATTATTTTTCTCAATGTCGATGATACATTGAATTGAATATTTGAACGTATTTTCTGAAAGTGCCAGCCAGCGGCGCCAACTTCAGAGTAATCCGTTCAGAAAATTCAGAATGATTGTATTGTATTGTATGGCAAAGTTTCCTCCTGTTACATTTATTTAACACTAATTTTGGTATCATCAGACTCAATGAAAGAGGGCCACACCGATCGGTACAGAAATTTTTACAATAATGTAATTTAAAATGTACAATACGCTAGAGTCCGGATAATCGTATTTTAAATGGCAACATTTTTATCTATTGATTTGTTTTTTGACACATGCGCGCAAGACTGGAGTGAAGTTGGCGATTCTAAGAATAATTCTAAAGTGTTTCTTTCTGAACTATTTTATGTAAGTACTCACTAATAGGCGTAGTAAAATTTCATCCTGAATCAGGTGTAGTTAGTTTGGGGCCATCCACCGACGTGTAATTAAGGAACAGTGAGAGTTGTGCGCGATAGTGTTGTGTTGTTCGTCCAACCGAACGTTCATGTTCAGTCTGTGTCATCACGCCGTAAGCGCAGGCAGTGCGCCATTTATTCGTCTTGCGAGATAAAAAAACAAGGAATGCGTACTTCGCTGGGCTCGATATAGTCCAAACGACTTTGTGCTGTGTATCGTTATGGTCTGACAGAAACAATACATTCGTTATGGAACGAAGAACTAAAGCAAGTGGTTTACGAAAGGGCCCACACTTAAACTCTTGGATATGGTGCATGTTTATCAAAGTTTTCTGTTTGCCGTGCATATTTTCGGAATGTCTCGGCGACAACATTTCGTTGACCGTGTCGCCCAGCGGTGATCAGAGGATAGCATACGGACAGCCATTGGAGGTATTCTGTATTGCTGAAGATGGGTATGTCGCCGAGGATTTGGAGTTCTCGTTGGGCGGCAAGAAACTACCCACATCAATAGTAAATGATACTACTATACGATTATACAAAGAGTTACCTGAAAAACATACTTATACATTTCATTGTACAAATAAAAAAACAAACAGAAAATGCACAAGCAGAGTGGTTGTGGACACAGAGCCACCATATGTGACTATATTTAAATGTCTATCGAAGAATCTTGACCAATTAAACTGTTCGTGGGTAGGTCCAAAAACTGAACATGTAATTAACTACACTCTGACCTTTTTGGTGAATGGAAATGCAGTAGTACCTTGTGATGTGGTGCGGGAAGTGAACTTGTTCTGGTGCACATGGGACGCAGACCGTGGCCAGCCCCTTTATCGGCAACAACTTGTAAAGTACTTCTTTAACTTGAAATCATGCAATTACTTTGGATGCATTTACCAAAACTTTACCATTGACCACTTTTCTATAGTGAAACCTGACAAGCCGTTTGATTTGGAAGTCATACATAATGGAACCCACAGTGTGACTCTTAAGTGGAAAATCCCTAACAACATGGCGGATTTGTTAGGAGGAGGGGTAGACCACCGAATTGAATATCAAATTGCAGAGATTGATGACACATCATATTTTCGTAAAGTAGATGCTACAGACTTGCCATCTAAAAACAAGACCTACAGGTTTGAGTTGACAAATTTGCCATATGCTCACAAAGAGTATGAGGTGAGAATATACATAAGGCCTAAGAGAGCCAAAGGTGAAGAGTACTGGTCTGATTATGCTTTCAAAATAATTAATACTACCAGCGAGAGACCAAGGCGGCCCCCCGACACAGCTGCAGGTTCATTCCACCAAATGGTTTATAACCATCATCGGCTTATCAATGTTTACTGGTCCCAGCTTTGGGAGTATGAGGAAGCTGGTGCTAATTTCACATATAAAGTGGTTGTGTTGCAAGGCAAAAAGTCTGAGACCTTGTTCCCTGAAAATAAAAGTTTAAGCTACATAAGCCTTACAAATGCAACCCTAGATTCTTTGCAAGTATCAGTATGGTCACAGAATGCAGTTGGAACTTCAAAGAATTGCAGCCATCTGTACATACCACCCAAAGTTGATACAGAAACCCTGACATTAAAATCATTTACAAAACTAGTACATGAAAATGGTACTCATGAGTTATCCTGGAATAAAATTAATAATATTGACAATTATACACTTTTTTGGTGCGAGCTGAACACCACAAACACTTGTACAGGGCATATGAATTTTACGACTTTAAAGCCACATGTCAGTAAGCATTCTATAGACTTACCTCAACCAAATGTATATCAATTTGCTATATCTGCTAATAATGGTACTAAGTCTAGTGGTATGACCTGGGCCAACTGCGACATACCTCAAGGTCAGATTGGGCTGTTTGCATATCCTGTGAGTCTGCGTCGAGACACAGTAGGCACTAACTTTATTACACTGAACTGGAACATCGACTGTGCATTCCCAGATGGGTTTTTAAAAGGTTACAACATTATCTATTGCCCAGTTATCCATACAACTGCTTCCTGTGAGAGTAATAAAAATGACACTGTTTACATTTTTGACCCTGAACAAAAGAGTGTTAAAGTGGAAAATCTACTTCCTTACAGGACATACCTATTTAGAATTGCTCTGAACACTACTTTTGGAGTCACTGTACAAAATAACACTGTTTCTGATACTACCTTAGAGGACACTCCTACAGAGCCAACAGATGTAAAGATTGATTATATCACAGACACAACTGTGAATATTTCATGGAAGCCTCCTCTACAAACAAATGGAAAAATAAATAATTATAATATCATAGTGAAATCACTGGATGGAATTCAAAGATTTGATGTAGACGGGACTGTTACACAACACCAAGTTACAGGACTGCAATACCTAACCAACTATACATTTTCTGTACAAGCTTGCAATTACGTTGCAAGAGAGCACTGCTCCAAAATCAGTTCTCACAGTGAGGTTTTCGTTAGAACGAGAATTGGACCACCAAGCAAGATTACTACACCGTTATTTAATGACACAATGGGAACAATTGAATGGTTTGTACCAAGACCTGTTGACCTCTATCAAGTGAGAATTGTCAGAGATGGTGAGGAAGTTGAAATATATAATACTACAGACTTATCGATTGTTGCAAAGCGCTGTGAGGGATCAGTACAGTCATATCAAGTGAGGGGAATCAACTTAGACACTGATCTCTACCATGGAGTGTTAGGTGATCCAGAGCATGTGGTACTTCCCAAGAAAGAAGACAGCAGTGAAGATGAATATGTGAGTGATTGGAGTGAAAAATACACAGTACGTTGTGGAGAAGCTGGGGGCCTGACATTGACTCTAATTATAATGGCGGTCTTTACACTAGTGGGCGTAGCCTACGGCTCATTGAAACTTTATAAAAAGCTTAAACAAATGGAGGACATTAAGCCAGTGTTCCCTAATGGCTTAAGTGTCCCTGAAAAGGATCTGACAAAGTATGGTTTTGGGGGATGGAGTCAAACCAATAAAGACGAAAAACCATCATCAGATGAGATGCTCTTGTTACCAAGTAGTAAAACTTCCGTTTCGCCTACTTCTCCCGGTATAAAACAGAATAATGTTGATAATTGTGATGCAAGCGACCACACAGATAGTACCGCTTTATCTAATGGTTCACAAGGTCCAATTGATAGGCAATCATCACTCTCAGACAATGGCTCAGATTCTTCATTACGTTTAGAGATTGAACAAGTTCGAGGTGATGATGATGTGGTTCAAAAAGATGGAGAAACATCGACTTCAGAGTCTGAAAGTTCGCGAGAAAATTCGCCGTACTTGAACGATCAAGCCTTCAAGAAAAACCCCAATAGTGGCTATGTGCAGTCAGTCATGAATCCGAACACTGGCCCCATTCAGCCAGCACCTGTGCCATTCAAGAGTCCCCTGCATGAACCTAAACCACCCATACAGCCGGCCAGCACGAGTTACGTCATGGCAGGACTGTCACCGCCAATATTCACCACCGGTCTAATGCCGGCTAGCGTCAGCAGTCAGCTGCCCGCATCGGGTTACGTTCGTGCGGAGGACGCACAATCTAGGTCGATGAACTTCCCTAAGTTAGGCCCGTCACCGACAAAGTTGTTCGGGCCGGAGAGCTTGCCGACTATGCCCAACTTGCCTCCACCGTCGAAGCTCGGCGTGGAAAATAGCTACGTGCAGGTTCAGAGTTTGGACTCTTTGCCTAATGTAAAGGGGCCCGTCCGTGGTGGGCCGACCGCGGTGACGCCGAAGCCGGCGGCGAGCGGGTACGTGAGTCCCGGGGACGCCGTCATCAACAAGCACCTGAGCCACATGCTGGCGCGCGCGCCCGAGTCGCCCGCCATCCTCGACCCGGACATGAGCCCCGACGCCTACTGCCGGTTCTCATGGAGCACCGACCCCACCATTGACAATTTTAATTCGCTACTTGTCGACTCGTCTACTTTGAACTCGCCCAATAATTGAGTCGGACATAGCATAGTATATAGAAAAGACTGAGTGACCAAATTTTGGAATTTGAACATTGAAGTGTTGTAGGATTATTGAACTTTGTCCGTTAAATGAATCTAGTTGTGCTGTTTAGTGATAATTGTTGTGCCTTATTAATTTATTTTAGAAGTTTTAAAAAGGAGATTACTTAGTCGGTAAGAACACATTTAATAGTTTTCTATCATAATGCTGATTAATGTCTAGTAAATAATAGTAACCCCCAAAGTTTACGAAAGTTGAATTAGAAATGGTTGGTACATTATTGTCTAGAAGTCCAGCCCAGAAATCAAACAAACTCCATTAAAAAGATCAACCTGGTTGGCCCTTTATCGCCAAAAATAAAAAAAGTTCTCTGTTCTTGCTGGGGATTAATTAAATTATAACGTGACCGCAGTAGTTGCAAAACTTGAAAATTAATAATATATTGAAATGATAAAACTGTAAACATATGTGTTGTTTCAGATTAAAACTTAGTTCATTTTTTCCATTAAAATGGAAGGCCTGTATAAAATCAATTTGGTACCATGTGATCTCAGTACTGAAGAGACTATTATGCAAATCGCAGACACCCTCGACAATCTCAATGGGATAGTTGAGGACGTGTTCGCTCGGTTGAATCGGAGGGTCGAGCAGAATACAGAGAAAGCTCACAAACTTTCGCAGCGGGTCGAATTGTCTAGGGCCAAAGTAGAGAAGCTGACAGGGATTCAAACTGCGATCAAAGTGTTTTCGAGCGCCAAGTACCCAGCCTCGATTACCCATGACCATTATCAGTCAATATTCGACTTGAACGGATACAAACACGAACCTGCGAAGGTTACCTTGAGTAGGAAATCTCAAGGGACGGCCAATGACAAGCAAATACAGGTAAAATTATGTTGTAATTAAAAATATTGTTCCTTGTTTAATTGCAGTTGTAAATTTGAAATTCCACTTACAGAATTAAATGCTGAATTTCCGCTTTTTTTTATAGGAGAGGCTCCACTTCTTCCATGTTAAAGTGGGTAAGCCGAAAATTCCGATACCAAAGCAAGATTTTGATCTGAAAACTGTTGTGAATACTTTATCAACTGTTGGTGAACTTTTGGTATTTAACACCGATGAGAGTCCATATTTCGGCAGTAAGAGTAAGATGCCTGCGTATGTCCCTGCAGTAACCAATGTCGAAAACAGGAGTCTGCTTGAAGAAGCCCCGACGTCCATCATGAAGAGGGAAGTGCTTAAAAGAGAAATCGACGAATACATGTACGCGCCCGGCATGGGGATGGTAAGTGGCTATATCAAATCGCGGTCACTGGGGCGACGCATTCGAGCATACCTGCATTTGTTTGAACTAGTCTACCTATGACTGTAAGGTCAATATTTCAAGACATGTGTTTAAGTCAAGTTCTAAAAGTCACAATATCTTTATTCAGATTAGGCTTAAATACAAGAATTACTTATTACGAAAGTAACAAAAGGTTCCACTGTTTCGTTAGCAGGTTAGCAGTGTTCCCCTTCCATCAATTACTAAAGGCCTTATAAGTCTACAACTGCAGTCTTTTTGTAGGTGCCGGAGCTGGAAATGCCTCTAGATCTGCCAGATCTACCGGGTATTGCGGGGGATGTTCAATTCTCGATCGCTAACGACGGCTCCATAGCACCTTCAGCTGTCACCTCGCCAGTGGTTACTGCCAAGGAAATAGTGAACGAACCGGTGGTGTATCCGGATTTGCCGGAGATCCTTGATCTGCCGGATCTAAAGGATCTGCCGGATGTGTCAGCAGTGACGCCGGACATTCCGGCGGCGCCGCCGGTGCCTATCGGGATGAGCGTGCAGGACCTGCCACCGCCTCCGCCGCCGCCACCACCTCCGCCACCACCGATGGAGGCGCCCACACCAAAAGAGAAGAAAAGGTCAGTCCCACATGACTTTGTTTTGCGATGTTTTTTCGTGTTTTACTTACGTATATAGAAAACTGTTTAAATGAAACTTTTATTCTCATATTGTTAGATCATAATGTAGGTACACGTAAAACGTATTTCAGCTACATGCGTTAAAAAAAAATGTTTGAAATGGATGAGCAGAGTATGTAGACGACATTGTTGGAATCGTAATTGACTGAACTTTCATCGGGTTGCAGCAGTAATAGTTTCTGTGAAAAGCATAGTTTTCCACGGGCCGGGTGTTACGGCCAGTCGTTCGCCGGTGTCGACAGAATATTAATCAGGATGAACGACAAATAAATCGCCTTAACTACGACTTAAATCGTCGGCGCTATGGATTTAAGGGTGTTCAACTTGGTCGTTGGATTAGGTTGAGCTACGGAATAGACGTTTGTATAAGCTCCGATGCAGTTCTTGGTATAAATGTTGGATGCTTTTGCCAATAAACTTGTTTATTATATTATCCAATCGCTAGCTCCGTGGTGTTTTTATTTTGTTAATTTTCTTCAAATGATGATTCGATGGTATAGAATATATGGAATAGAAAGAAGTAGTTCAGAAATGCATACTGATGGATCTTTAAAACAATTTAATACGGGATAATTATTAAGGCCAGTTAACCTCAACCACTCATGCTACATTTGCGAAGACGTCTTAAATACATTCCAGTGGCCGTTGGCGAAGTCGAGAATAGACGTTTGTAAACCTCCCAGTTCTCCGTATTTGGTTAACTAGAAACAACCGTTTTGAAAACAAAATGCGTGGCGCGTTCCGCAGAACGCCTTTACGTCTGAATAAAGGTTTTATGTGCCTGGAATCTTGCTTAGCCATACATGAATAACATTAAATATTGTCATATACATTTAGGGGCAGATAAAATACTTCGCGATAGACACGTTTTTTGTTAACGTTGTGAACATGAATACCCTCTTTTTGAACATTTTAAATCAGGCTCCGGGGTGGGTAGATACAGTGTAGGCGAGGTGTGCATCGCATGGTAAAAACCGATGATATCGGGAGATATTATCTTGAATCAATATTATTTACCCTGGGGCATCTTTTCCACAGCTATTCTATGAAGCACGACTCAATTTTATTCAATTCACTGAATTACTGTTAAATTTTTTTTGACGTGGTAGATAATACGTTTATACTGGCGATTTTCAAGCGGCTGGCTAATGTCGAGCGCTCTAAAGTCTAAAAACCGTTCCAAATCAACAAAAAAAACTTTGTACACACGCAGAAATAATAAATTGTATTTAAACTTCTACACTAATATAAACAAAGAGGTAATCATTGTTTTTAATTTGTTTATATGTTGGGGGTAATGTCTGGAAATACCGAACCGATTCCAAATTTTTTTTTTTCACGAATAGTAAGCTACACTTTCCTTAGCGGACGTAGGCTACTAATTCCACGCAAACGAAGTCGCGGCCGTGCGCTAGTACGATAAATATGTCTAGGTCTATACCTAGCAACTCCTTATTCAAATACTGTGATAGTTTGGAGATCTAAGCACTAAAATCTCGTTTCATAACTTTTGCAGTTCAGCATTTTTTACTTTTGAGCAAAATTGTGCGCGTCTGTGTAAAGTGTAAACGACCCGTAATCGTCATTGCAAGCGGCTAATAGTAAGGCGTCATTTCTTTATACATACATTTCTATGTTTATAATGCCATAGGATCTACTAAGCTCCTTAAACAAAGCTTGTGAATATAACTTATTATGTAAACTAACTTGACTAAATGCTACGTCATTTATCAATCAGACTTAGGCAATATCTTATTGGTGCTTATCATTAATTTATGCAAAAGTAAATGCAATCTTCCTGACATTAAACTAAACATTAATAATAGTGTTATTATAAACAATTTAAATGCAATTTTCGTATTTTCTCCGTATCAGTACTTAGCTATTTTGATTGAAATTTCTAGGAGGAATACAAGGAACCTCTTAACGCGCGTTCTCAGTAACATAAACCTATCATTATGTATTAACCTGTAATTATTTCCTCGTTGGTCGGATTGCCAAGTGCCAAAGTATCATTAAAATCTATCTTCTTGAAAACGTTTATCGTGTCAGCGGCGGAAAGAAGGAAGCTGCTTTGTGATATGACCTTGATCGTTGGGTGCTTACACTGTCCTGATGGCATTCCTTCCAAGTCCCAGGGTTTATGGAGATGTTAAATATTAAACGAGTATTAAAAGCCTCTAGCGCCGCTCGTATTTGGCGCGACTATTGTTCCCCCAGCCAGACTAATGACATCCGAATAAGGCGCTGCACACTCGTCATACAAGGCAACAACACAAGATCCGAGATGTTTCAGTTTAATTGAAGCGGTTAAAATTTCGAACACGCTAACCTCGCTAGCCTTATTCGTCGAAGAGATTAATTTTTTTTCTGAAGGAAAGACGTGAACTTCCTCGAATGGCAATTATTTTTTAACGCTTATGCAGTAGTTGATGTTATTTTACGTGTAAAGCCTGGTTCGCCATATAAAGCGTTAGCTAATCAAACCGCAGGCGTAAACTAAATTAGATGACTTGAATTTTAGGTATTGCCAATTATATCACTTAACGCGATTCCGCGAAGAGTCAATGGGGAATATGCACAAAAATGCAATTGTATTGTAAGTAGTTCATTATTAAAAGATTACTTAAATATGAATTAAAGAACATTTTGCCAGAAGTGAATGTTCTTAAATTCCCATCTGCGCTGGACCCGCTTCTGGACCAAGTATGGTTTATATTATCCTACAATTGGGTTCAAAAGAGATCCTTGCTTGAGGGACAAGTAGTTTGCAGAAAGGCCTATTTAATCAATCAATTATACCAGTACCTACTAAGAGAACTTCGATGCGTAGTGATAATGATAAACAGCAACACCTATAAACAGCGTTGCCTTCTATGGATAACTAGGCATGTTTTTTTTACATCCAATTAACAAAAACGGGTAGTTCAATTTGATATAAAATTGCTAATCATAAAAGCTAGCTTAACATCTCGTAAAGTGGCAACAGGAGTATTGTTCGCTATGTACTTTTCTTGAAATAAAACAATTTAAACGGCTTCAAATGGATTTATTTCGATGTCTCAAAGTCTCGCGACAGGGACTGGAATTATTATTTTTATTTTATGAATATTTTTATTAGATGAACTTGCGCAATAGCTGACATCTATTCTGACCCTGACGCGGGTCAGTTGTGCCTTGTACCGAGTATCGATCATTAAGAATAACATCGGTGATAAACGATCGTTCTGCGCGATGAGTCGTAAATCAGGATCGGTGAGCTGCTCACGCGCATATTGTAATTATCGCATGCATGCAAATCGATGTATTGTTTTTCCCAGTAGGTATACGTTTATGGGTCTGGTCTGCCTCTATACATACCTAGGAATAGAATGAAATATGGTTGAACATGAAAAAGTCGCACACATCTAAATTCCCCGTATAAATAAATAGTTAAATAAACTTTATGCTTTAATCGTAACACTGACGGGGACGGCACTGTTTTCACTGATAATTTTTTTTGAGTACCGTACCTGCGAAGTAAGAACATAACCCTTATAAGATTACACTGAAAATAATAAGAATGACTGTAATAAATTGCCGAAAAAATTGCGTGACCATGAGAAAAAAACCGACCAAGTGCGAGTTGGACTCGCGCACGAAGGATTCCGTACCATTATCTATAAAAACGGCAAAAAAATCACGTTTGTTGTATGGGAGCACCCTTTAATGTTTATTTTAGTCTGTTTTTTAATATTTATTGTTATATCGCCAACAGAAATACATCATCTGTGAAAATTTCAACTGTCTATCTATCACGGCGCTTGAGATACAGCTTGGTGACAGACGGACGGACAGCGGAGTCTTAGTAATAGTGTCTCGTTTTACCCTTTGGTTACGGAACCCTAAAAACTTGTGACCATATCGTTAGTTATTTATTATTTATTATTAAATCCAAGAAATCAAAAGGATTCAAATATATTTCTCACAATAACGCTGTTGACATTCATAATTTCTTATTATGTTTTCTTACTGAAATAAAACCATTTGAACGGTATCACAATGAAAAATACATCCCGATAAGCATATTTTAAGCCAATTTTTGTAGTTTAATAGTTAGAATACTGAACCATTCCTTGATAATTTTATGCGTAATTGGACTTTAGCAATGAGTCAGTGCTATGCTAATGTAATGGTAACTAGCGAGCGGTTAACCTGCACAATTATATGTATATTATACATATATACTTTTTAAAGTCTGCAAGGTAAAAAGTACAGTGAACGCGTACCAAAATACCCTCGGTAAAGTCCCTGTGATTCATTTATCTTTGATAAATCATGGTTTTTTTCTTGTCCTGTCCCAATCGCTGGAGTCGAAGCAGCAAGACATATAGCTGTTTACATAGTTTAGCCATGTCTGTCTGTATGTTACAGGCATTTTTATTTGTATGAACTCACATTTCACGTCAAATAATAGGGTAAAATGACACTACGGATTCCATGTCTCCCGCCCCCCTTACAACCAAAACTACTAATGCCAACATTTTGCTAATATCTATATACTCAAGGAAAAGTTTAAAGGAAAACTGTCCTGAATCGTCCTTGACTAATGCCGCGCTTCTAAATTCAAAAATTGTTCCATTTAACAGAATTAAAATTTTTAAAAAAATTGTGAAAAAGTAGTCAAAAAATTTACTTGAATTTGCACGTGTTCAAAAATTTGACAAACCCGTAGAAAATGAGTAAAACGATTCGTTGTTGTTTGAGTAAAGGAATCGGCCATAAGAAGCTTTTGTTTAGTTCTTGAGTTAAGGAAGGAGATGAAACTAACTGAAAACCAGCCAAACCTTGCAAAATGTTGGAGACAATACAACAGTAATGGTGGTACGGAACACTAAACTAAGCACGACTGAATTTGCTCTCCCCCATTGTAATGTTATTACCCGTAAATATAAACTGTAATTTCATATTGCACATTCTTTAGGTATTTGCACTTAATGCCATTTTCATGCATCCATTATTTATTAAAGACCTCAAACCAAACAGCAAGTGGGTAGGCGTAAAAGGTTCGCAAAGGGGAAAGAATGGCCGGTCGGCTACACTTCGCCGAAATGCTACCTTCAGTTTGTTTTGTTTTGATACAGCAGCACTTGACAACGACTTCTGAGCGAGTGTGTTTTTCGACATTCGACACAATCATTTCATTTCGATTCCTCAAGATATGTACTTCGTCGTGAGGTTCTTGTTTTTTTTGCGGTGCCAAAACTGCTTGTGTTACGGAATGGGTATTAGACAACAGTTGTAACATACTTATATAGATAAACTAGCGGCCTGACCCAGCTTAGCAAGGGTACAGTTAAGATGTAATATACGTAAAACCTCCATTAAACATTTTCAAACTGGCAGTGAAAAAATCCGTTGCGTGGTTTAGAAGAAGTAAGTGGCCGAAGATATAACGACAAACAGGAATGGATAGCGACTTTGTTTAGTACTATGTTAAGAAGATGTTAAGATATACGATTCAGGTACAAACATTCGTATCTTACAAATGTCTGCTCATATTTGGATTCGAACTAGAATCCTATAAGTCTTCGTAGTCCGGGTCACTAACCACTTAAACGCAAGGTATATAGACTTTAGTAAACGTGGGTGTCTTGCCTGAAAGCGTACATGATTCAAACAGCAGGCTTTTAAACGGTAACCATCATTGAAATGTACGAAATTTTTTGTATTATGAAGATGAGGGAAAATTCCGTTATAGGAAGAAAATGGGTTTAATCACGAAATATTAACATAAACTCAAACTCACATGAGGCTCTCGCAATGACACAACTGATTTAAAATAAATACAAAAAGGCTAAACAGCAAGGAGTCTACTACAACTATGCTCGCAGGTTTGGTAGGCGTGCTTGCGCAAGTCAAGAAAAGAGAAAATAACAGAAGTAGGAAACGAATGAAGGAACGAATATGATTGCAATGAACTCGTGAATTACTGTTGATGTTGCTAACAAGCAACTACTAGACTAGGTTATCCTGTCTAAGTGTAGTGTAGGTTCACCCACCCTCCATGTCTCGCTTTAAATTCTTCTAAACTATTAGATGGTCACATATATGACCTTCGGGTGTTCTTGAAATTTGATTGTCTAAGTACTAAAATCAACATAGTGGTTGGTGGTTAGTAAGAATTCTGCGGTGTGTAGGCAAATCATGATTTAGTTGGTACAGAATAAGATTTGGAAACTTGATTTGCTAATACCGTAATAAAAACAACATTTCAATTGGGATAGACTAGATCCTTAGTTACTTATGCTCTCAGTGGCCATCTGTTTTGCTTCAATGTTTTTTGTAAATTTTGAAGTATTATTTATATCTGCATCAAGCAAAGCAAGCAAAGTTGTAGTTAGAAGACTTTACTATCTAGACGTGCAAATTTTTCTAGCCAATTTGATATTAGGCAAATGTACATCTATATAGCGTAAATTTTTCGAAAACATCGGAAACAAATTATCTTGCTAGTCCGCAAAATCACTGGTTAATTTTTAATTGGTTTCAGTTTAAATTGAAAAGCTATACAGCTTGAATATATGATATTGAAATAAATGAACTGCGTTCAATTTGGAAATTTTGCAAACATGTTTCCAGACTTGCCCTTGGGTATTTACAAGATCATCTACTACATTTGGTCACGATTTTGTGACGAATAGAATAGGCGCGCAAAACGATTTTATGCAGTCGGCTGAGAAGGAAAGTGAATGCATTAATGATAATAATGCATTAAAATATCTGTAGGGGTTTCCCGCTAAAAGCTATTTGTAGTTTAACAGTTACGCCGACGTTCGATAGCAAAACTATGTTTATCCTCTCATCTTGAAATGTATTTCAGTCTCTTTTAACAACTGGCGCCTTAGGCATATAATTAGTCGTGTTTTGGCACAGAGTGGGCTTGCCGTGTTTATAAGTCATTTGTTGAAGTGATTAAAACATAAATATTTACCTCAACGGTTGGCATAAGGTGCCGATCTCAATTGTCGCACAATGCATCTCTTTCATATTGACTAGGTAGAAAGGGACGCTCTGATCACAAACTATTTGTGGTTTATCTCATCAACAGGTTTGCACTGAATCGTGATATCAATATCAATGTCCATACTTACGATCTTGATTTTGATCATGGACAAAGGAATAGTTTATAAATTCATTATACGTGGCGTAGGATTATACCGTATGAATATGTAGCCGTGCTTACTGCGGCGTCCAGGGTTGGTGTGGAAGCCGAAATCTGACGCCACGTTTTACTGAGAATTTTGAATATGGCGCGTTCAAGCCAATCGATTAACTAGAACCGGGTCAAGTCTCTAAGTTTTGGATCAGTATTCTTTACAAAATATCCTAACTCATTCATTGCATTTTCGACCTCGAAACCTGGGACATATGGGCGGATGGACGGACACTGGAGTGTCAGCAATAGACCTCCGTTTTTCCCTTTGTGTTTGGAACCCTAAAAGGCTAGCCCGTTTCTTCCTACATCAATGAATGACGTACGTTTTCATTGAATAATAGATAGAACGCGCACACTCTTACAAATATGTTTACTCTTTCTGTAAGAAACGCAAACATTTCCTTGGGGTGACTAGAGTTCCAGAAAATCTGCTCGGCTTACAAGTAAACTATATTGTATTGTATTTTTAAATAAATTGTAAACATCTTTATGAGCAAACACAATTTTATCATCTGCTTGAAATTTGACTTAGATAACACTTACAAATGTTTCTTTACGCGATGTTTCTCTTAGACAAACGTCACTTCGCGGTAAGTGTTACGTCATATGCATCAGCCCAGATACATTATCAATATTATCATTCATTGATAGTACTGATTAATTATTGATTGTTAAGAACTTAGTGCATCGGTACTGTCAATTACTTTCTCGATACATTATGCAATTTTTCTGGTAAGCTAAGAATGAAACTGATATGGTACTAAAAGAATATGAATAAAATAAAGTGTGATTAAAGATTAGGAGGCAAGTCAATTAATTGGTACTTTATAATATGTATTGTATACTTGTCAATGTTTCTTCCGGACCGAATTCAACTCTGTTCACATCGGATTGGTCCAATATTGTTTGACTTTTGTCTCTTACCAATTATATCTGTCGGCAATGGTGTGCTTTACCTCGCTCGAAGTACACTGAAAAAAAGTTTAGGGTGAATTTACCAAAGGCAACGGATGAGTTAGGTGTAGCACACATTTTGATTTTACAAAAAAAAAAAGGTTTTGTGTTGTATAGCCATATGCCAATAGCCCCGATTTGCGCGGGACGTCCCGCTTTTCAGGGATCTGGTTGACACGTTCCGATTCATCACTGATCGGGATGCCGAATGTCCCGAAATTTCACTAATCCCCTTTAATATGTACTCTGATTAACACGTCAAATAGCACAAACGCTATAAAATCTGTATATTAGCTGTATAAAGGCGATCATCTGTACAGAGTTTATATGTACTTGTAGCTCTTAGTGCGGTATAGGGTTCTGATTATGTTCTGATTTACATAAATCTGTTTTTTTCGTTGCTCAATTCCCTATTAATTTAACCTTCAGTCTCTAAATTTGACACACTGGACCTGGCAATACTAGTGTTGTACCTTATTACTGTGGTAGATTTCCTATTCGGTGATTAGGTGACTTTATACATATAGTGCATACTAGCGGGGGGCTATTATAATCTAAATTATAAACCGGCCGGCGGCGCCAGTCAGTCTAGCCTCCAGTTCCCGCCGACAATCGATATTTAAAGGTCACGCCACCCCAATAAGCCCGGGCTATAACTTTACTACCACACTATATCAACGACATGTGTTGTTAGATCGCGCGGGCCGTTCCTTGATTACGCAATCGGCTCACCTTATCGCCCACGTAACACGTAACTTCTAACGATCGCACTCGTAATAAACACGGGCTGCATAATTTGGACTAGAATTATCCTCGCCATGATATCTCGCAACGCACGAAATTCGAAATAGGCTGGATATATTGGGAATTCCAATGCTAGGAAGTATAGTTTCCTGTTTTGAACTAGAATAGATTGTTCATTGTATTTCGAATAACGTTCTTGTTATCGTCCATTTTGACCTAATCAACCCTGCGCACGACAGTCAAGTTCTTAAAGCAGTGTGATTATGACTATTTACAGAGCTTCTTTATGACCGTAAGCTGTTACGATAGTATGAAATGAAACAATTTGTTTGTTTATCGTTTACTCGCGTCATAGCGTGCGCAGTATTGGTTTTTCTTTATTTTCTCTGGAACTGTGCAGTTTACCGGGAAACGAGATGAAAGTAGCTCTTTGTGTTAGTCACAGACGTATCCTCTTACCAAATTGAGTTGTTTTAAATGATATCAGTTCTGAATAGACATAGTAATTTTTGATATGTAGTGCTTAGTATTCCGTGGACAGCGAAAGCTACACCTCAGGCATTTTTGGTCATCTCACGTAGTGCGCAGCGATCTAGTCAACCTTAAAAAGCTGGTGATCATCATGTGAGGATCCAGATGGAGACTCAGGGGTGGGGGGGGGGGGGGGGTATGACTACCTCCCCTGGGCGGGATGTAGGTCGACCAAGGATAAATTTTCTACTCCATTGATAAGCCTGTCCTAACTGGACCTCTACTATGTTGCCTCCCCCGTTGACTCGAAGGCTAGATCCGCCCTTGATGGTGATAGTAGGGACAGTGGAAGGGAGAGGCTTCACGGTCAACATCCTAGCCCCTGGCCGACCAAGTAATGCCATCGCGATTCCCTATCACAATGCTTTGCAGGACGCCGAGGAACAGGAGCCATTGGAGGAATATAGCATCCATTACGACAAAAGGCTTCAGAGTAGACACGAACTTCAGCGATAAAGAATGCGAGTCAAGTTGATAAAATGATAAAAAAAAGAGATATGAGAAATAAAATATCACTTAGGTATTAATAAATAAGTATAAAGTATTTATCCAAGAAAAATTTTCTTAATAAAAAAAAATATATTAATATCAATTTGGTTTTAGGTAGAATACTTTGTTAGTCAAAACTTTTGACTTAGGTATTCCAAGCAGTTAATTATTATTGTTAATAATAAAGTTTCTCCTTCGTCTCAAATTGCCCTTAACTTAAATTATTTGCTGCTCGAAGTAGTTCAATATAAGTTCTCGGAGCGACGGTATAATTAATTTTACAGCTCTATTGGGTGGGATCACTAATTGAATGATGTTCAAAATAAACCAATAAACTGGTAATTACTGGATCCAATTCACTGTTTATTATGAACAGAGCTGTTTTTTTGTTAAAACATTCGTAACTAGTCTAATGTGTCGGCTGTATAGCTGTATTGCAGGAAAGGCGGGAAACGATCAGGCACCTAAAGAAAATATGTAGTACCAAAACCAACAATGTAACGCGTTTTTATTCATATTTTAACCCATAACTAGCAATAAAAAAGCGTCAACTCTTTTCCATTAATTATTTTCAATAATTTGATAACTTGTAGTGCCTGACTTTGAAACCTAGATTGATTGATCTAGATTGCAATTTTTTATCGGTCCTAATTTTATTTTGGCTGGAAATTTCTTAGAAAAACATTTTCATGTGGCGTCATTGAACTGCGTATAAAATGTTCGTTGTCCTGGCAGGGAGGGCTCTGCGCAGGCTGCGCCGGCGCCGGTCGGCGACGCGCACTCCAACCTGATGGCCGCCATCCGGCAGGCGGGCGGCGCCGGCCGCGCCCGGCTTCGCCCCGCTGCCTCTTCACCCACCAAGGTAATTAATTATATCATTCATTAGGTACTGGATTTTGGTATCTGAGGCATCGGCACGGATACGGGATTCACGAGGATACAAATTTTGTGCAATTTGTTTTAGACTTTAAAAAAAAAGATTTGTATAAAACTCTGCGTCGCGCCTAACGTCGATCATTCAGGAAAAAATATTAATTGTAACTAATTTTAAAGATACATAGGAGCGAACGAGATTTATTTCTTTTAATATTTACAATAGCTTGTAGCCTTCATACATTTTGTTGCATATATTTACTTGTTTATTTAATTTTTGTTGCACAAACACTAACAAAAAAATGTCCAAAGGCGGACTAAATGCCTTAAGGCATTCTCAACACGTCAAAATTTAGACAAAGCAGAAATATATAGTTGCGGGTAGTGCAACAAATATTTTATCTCATGTGTTAACCTTTGGTTTTTGGTATTCAAAATAGCTTACTCGCATTTAAGTAGTTAAACGAAGCATCGCCATTAAAACGCTCGCAAATAAAACCTTGCGAAACACAAACATGTTACGCTACGGAATACTCAGAAACAATATTTTCTGCAAACGCGTCCACCTTATATTATATGTAGGTATCTAATGCTACCTTCACAGGCCGCAACATGGTGCCGCATGCCACATAACATCTAAAGAAATACTAACAAGAAACTAATTGACTAAACCAAAAGCATATACAGTTCATTATAATTGAACATTGCCTAACTTTAAGATATAATGCAAAGCGTAAATGACTAGTGTTGTCCCTAGAATAATTTAATAACTATTTCTTTAGAAACTTTATGGCAATAAAAAAGTGCAGCGATAATCATAATGCTTGTAAATCATAGTGCCTTGCCAGTCAAACTTAACAGTTTACAGATGTTATCCATTACCTGCTATGGTGACAGCCTCCCTGCCTTGTTTATGATTGCCTTAGTATTAAAGCGTGTCCAGTAGAGGACGCGCTTTTTGCAGCAATAAATGCGTCACTGCGGCATGCTGTGGCACGATGTTGCCCGGCTCCAACAGGTTTAAAGTCGATAAATTAGAGTCGCGCAAAAAAGGAAATGGGTGAATCGTAATCCTAAAGGTCTTGGGTTTCGAGGAACGGATTAATGTCAGTCCGAGGGCAATTAACGTTTTATAGAGCGCTAATGAGGTTGCGAATTAGCCATTAACTGCTTGGTATTGTATGGCTGCAATTACGACACGTGGTAGTGTTACTAATTACTTATTAATGGTCCCTAGAGATTGAGCGATACGACACAATTTTTAAAATACACTTTTTGTCAACCTATCCTATTATTCCCACTGGACCGGTAAACCACTGGGCCGGTTTGGGTGGTTTTATCATATAAGTTAATGGAAATACTCTGAATCCTCTGGCTGTTTAATTAAAAAAATATATGTGAAGAAAGAGGCTAAGGTTATAGTTCGATTTCCTTACACTTTCAATGATCGAAAATTGTCGGGCAATCTTTAGACAGGTCATTAGCTTACTAGATAAATAAACTTTTAAAATTTCGCATTATTTAGGCTGGAGTCTTTCTTGTCAGAATCAACTGCTTTGTTAGTTGGGTTTATTATTCCAATAAACATGTGGCCCATTTTACCCGCCTGTCGCCAAAAGGGAGGGTTATGTTGTCAAGTGTATGTGCGTATTTATGTATATTTTTGTAAAGGCTAAACAGCTTGATGAATTTAATCAAAAAAGGTTTTGACTATTATTTCAATATGGGCATCAAACGAAATCTAGTAAATTTATATTAGGTATACATTATAACACTTTTAGCCTACATTTTAACACAACTTCAAGAAAGTATATTTCACGTAAGAATACCTAGTACCTACGTCAATTCTTTGTTGGACTGTAACCGTCCAATTCGTTCATTACTAATAGTGAAAAGTTTGAAATAAGCTAAGTTATTACAAAAACCAGACTTTTTAAAAAACAAGTACCTATAAAATTGTAAGAAAGTTTGTTTACTTTGAGCAATTTAAAAAAGAGCCTTTTAAATATTAACTAACTGTTAGAAAGTATTGAAAGCGGGACAACCCAATAACCAATTGTTTTGTAATTGGTGTTTTTCCCACCGGAAAAAGTAAAAGGACAAATTTTTAATACACTCCGCGCCGCGCCTCGACAATCACTATTGCGTATTTGGAAACGCAGATTATATCCGATTGGTGTCTAAGTAACCAAAATCGCAGCTACCGTATTAGTTCTGTTGCGACATAGAAGAAGCAGAAATCGTCTAGCAAATATCTCTTACTTGACATACAACGGCACCGTCAAGTCAAACGTTGAAGTGGGAATTCGAGATGTAATCTTAAAATTCCATGAAAATGCTAATCTAACTGTAATTATTAAAAATACGAAGAACAGTTCGGTGTTTATTTAATTTGATAACGACGCGATGGTGCGATGTTTTTTTCATGAATTCTTAGAACATCACAAACTAGGAACAATTTTGAGCAAATACGTCTTTAAAACTATGAAATTGAATAATATTGTTTTATTGCTAGAATGTAGGTATTTGACATTGACTAACGTTCCGTTTAATTTATCTTTGTTGGTTAGGTAGTTAACAACAGAACAGTTTTGAATATTTGATAGTTATGCAAATTTATTAATGATTCTATGAAATAATCAAGAAATATAGAAACGCCGAAAATGACTTAAAATACCGGATCTTTAAACGGCAATTTAATTGAAAAACTGTGAGAAAATGATGTAAATGTTACGTAACATGAATGTAAATGTACAGGGTGGAAAGTTTGAATGCCACATGGATGGCAACTACCTTAAATACTGGAAATAGCACATTCTGTGTAAAGGAGACTTTCCTTTATTTTTGAAAACAATAAATTCTGCATTTATGGATTTATGAAAAATCGCTTGTCTTAGTCGAAAATCGAACCGGTGAATGCAACAAAAAATAACATGCCGTTATTTTTTGTTGGGTCTAAAGGGTTATTGTCTATTGATACAGTATTTTTTCTCTAAATAATCAACACAATCAAAATAATGTGCAATAAGCACCCGTATTTGTTTTAACGCATCAAGTTTTAAAAAAGAGGGTAGAAGAATTTTTTTTTGAGTTTTTTTTTCTACTTATATCTATTAAAACATTATTTCTAAGATTTTTTAAAATGTCATGACAAATCGAGTCAAAAATAAATCATTTCACACCTTTAGAATTAAAGCGACCCGTTTCTGTATAATACACGTCCCAAAATTACATCTTAATTAAAAGACATAGGGTTTAACTTTGGGAAATGTCATATTCAGAATTGAGTCGCTTTAATTCTAAAGGTGCGAATTTTGTTATCGAGTGTAGCCGATATTTATTATCTGTGGAGTGTCACTACTACATTTGCATTTTCATTCTCTTACATTGTGTCGCAACGTAACCTTTGCATGTGTATTTGCGTGAAAATAAGAATGTTTTTTTTTTTTTCAAAGGAATGGGTGCATAATGGCGCAAGCTAAATTGCTTCAGTGTGATAGGTTTGACATGTCACCCACCCGCGAAAAACGGGAGAATTTTGTGTAAGCAAATAATCACTAAAGGCTACTCCCGTACTAATTCCTCTAAGGTTCGTTGTTATCGATTTTGCGGTCACTTAAGTGGATTTAAAAAATGACCAAAACATTATCTCTCGAATATAAAACAAAAAAATATAAATCAATTCCTTTACTCAATAATCCAACAATCGGTCTGCTTTGCTAAATTTTCAAATATCGTAACCACAGAAATTTAAATAATACTACAATAAATTATGATTCACAGTTTTGTGATCAATACTCAAGTTCGATAAAGTGGTCTTATGGCAAGTGGCTTTAGGGTGTTTAGGACAATCTGCATCTTTCGCTCTGCAGGTGTTAGAGAGAGACGACGGCTGGGCGCCGCGACCAGAGCTAAGGTGCTAGCACCTCAGGTACTAAATCCCGACGCTGTAAAAAACAGTATCATAGAACTCGCTGACACATTTTTAATGGACGAGTTCTTTTAATGGCCCGGAAACTATTAGGACTAAATGGGAGCTTATCTCACTAATGTTACCGATTCCTTACCTGCTCTGACCCGGGTCTGGCAAAGTAACCTTAGTGCTGTGATTAGGCTCTGTGCATAAAGTTGTATGTTCGTATATGTGTAAACACTTTATCCTACTAATATTATAAACGCGAAAGTTTGTAAGTATGGATGGATGTTTGTTACTCTTTCATGTGAAAACTACTGAATGGATTTGGATGAAATTTGGCACACCCATAGTTTATAACCTAGATTAACACATAGGATACTTTTTATCCCAAAAAATGCTTGGTTCCCACGGGATAGCGATAAGTGAGTTATACGCCGCCGTGACGTCATGAGCAGCATCCTACTAATTCTCATTAACTTGTCCAGGAAATAAGATTGCATGTTGGGTGCTGCACGTTTGCTTGATTCAATTAATCAAGTCTACGCGGACAAAGTCGCGGGCAAAAGCTAGTTGTACATAATCAATTACACACACACAGACAAATAAACAAAGTAGTACAAAGATAAAACTTATTTTTTAAGGCATCTCTTGCAGCTAACTTTTGAGCTAAAGAGAGGGTTACGTATAAAAAATAGTATGTAGTTGTAAACTTACAAAGCCACTGGTTGCGTATTTGACTCTATTGTTTGTTCAGCTCCTGGGTTACTGTTTGTGGTTTTACAGACTTACGGGAAAATTTGCTTTAAGCTGAGTAAAAAGCTATTAATATCCAGTTACGTCTACTTTCGGTATTCCCACCGTTATGTCTCATCAGCTTTGCTTTCTCCCGTAAACCTTCTCGATACGGAAAGTAGATAAAAGTACCGCGAAAATAAGATTAAGGGTCTTCTTGTCCTTATCCGAGCTGTTATCGTCGCTAAAGAGATGGTGTTTGCAATGGTCTTTGATAAAGTTAGCTTAAAATGAAGTGAAAGTTCTTCAAGAATTGAGGACATCTTGGGCCATGATCTCTTCCTTACAGTCCCAACCCTTGACAGCCGATTTAAGCGTACTAAACGTCTCAGAAGTGATTTACTAGAAGAATCGTGCTCATACATAAATTTGTTGAAGCAATCTAGAAGGATTTTTGTATTCTGAAGTAGGTAGTTTTAGTGGGCAAGTAGATTCATTGCGAGGATTCTACTAATTTAACAAAGACACAGGCTATCAGACTGTGTTCATCTGCGTTATGTCTGTCAGCACTTTCGCCTAAACGCTAATAAATCCGTGCAATTTGAAGTTAGGCGTTAGGTGCAGGATGCAGGTGTGTGTGCAGCCAAGATATCTGGAATTCAGGATGCATTTAACACACGATTGCGCAACTTATACTTATCATAGATCATGTGGTACAGGATCGCTTGGAGCCTCAAAGTGTGTGCAATTACGAGCTCTTCCAAGGAAATTACGATAATTGTGTAGCTGAGCTTCTAGGAAGGGATAATGGTCCTTGATAACGTAACAATGATAAATGGTATCAGCATATCCCATTGTGTCTGTTGTCTGTCCACGTGTTACGCATAAACAGCGCTATTTTTGTTCAATTTTTCCTTATTTGTGTTAAGAAATTAAGTAGAAAATTGGCGGTTTTAGCATGATTCAATAGATTGCGATTATGAAGTGTTTGCCGCTTTGTAACACAAGGCTGCTGTTTTAGGCTACTGGCAATGCACTGATAAGGACTGATTAACAATTGTTCTTTTGTTACTTTTTTTAGTGAAATCTTAGACGGCAAGCGACTGACGATGCGGTCTTAACTGAAGCATGTTTGTTAGAGTAGCTGTTGGGCTCTTGACTTGAAGACTGCCATTTTGATGCTTTTTAAAAATCCAGACGTAGCGTAGAGAGTGAGGAATAATTACTCCCGCATGAACGGCATACTGCCCCCCCTCTTGATAGCTAATAGATAGTCACATCGTAGATAACCTAACCTAACCCCAAGTATTCATAAACCTAGATTAATTCATGCGTCGTAGGAGGGTAGTTTTTAATAATATTTAAATCATACATTTCATAATAAAAACAGTTGTATGCGTCTACTTTCAGAAAAGTTATACTCTTTTATGTATTAAGCATAATCACGATCGACGATAAAAATGTCCTAATGGGTCTACATTTCGTCTGTCTCGTTCATTCTTAATAATTATCATAGAGATAGAAACAACAGGAACGTTCTCATTCTAGATTTATCTGCAAAATAACGTGCGAAGACAGTTTTTGTTTATAGAATTAATGAACACAATTTTTGAACGCACGCCAAGTTACCTTTTGCTCTATTTGCGGTGAAAAGAAGACATTATACTTTTATTACATAGTCCATTTGGTGCGGTTGACTGGCGTAGAATGCTATAAAGCTCTAAGTAGGTACCCAATGGCAGTTTATGTCCGAAACTTCTCTACGATGACACCACAACATAAATATGGAAAAATACTTCATTAGAAATTTCAACGTCATGTAATGGTGCCAAGTTCCATTAAAGCATATAACATCATTATGAACTCTCTTGAATTAAGTTGGCATCTTTACAAGCTTGTACATAGAGTACATAACTTTTTTTTGACTAGCGTTTACATACTTTCATGCGTGGGTTAACTTTTTCTTCCCTTTGGACCCACGACTTTATAATGTTGTTATTCAGGAACCCTGTTACTCCTATTTTTTATGATTATTAATAATTATATCGTTATCTGATATGATAAAGATACCGTTTACAAGCTAATCCGACCACTGGAAGTGGATTAAATTTTATATGTAATTACAGACACTGGGATAAAATTAAACGGATAAGTACCTACTACTTCTAAGTAACTTTACTTCTTCAATTACGCATTTTAATATGAATCTAACGCTTCCAATTCTTAGATTTTCAAACAAAAGCAGTTTTCGAGAAACGTCTAACGGTAATTCCAATTGCATACACAAATGTAAGTCATTAATAGACTTACGTATCAGCTTTCGACGGAAACGTATAACAACCATTTATTTTGAAAATTTCTCATTAACATGCCGGTTATAGGAATCGATTATTCGATTTAATATAAAATTCCCGCAACTGCGGCCGTATGCTCGAGTTGCGTGCTTCTTTTCGATGTACACACCCTTTGTTCCTCTGATTCTACGGAAGCTGACCGTTCTGTGGTATCGTTACTCGGTAACAGTCGAATTATAAAGCTATCATGACTCATTTTACTCCAACTAGTCTCTTACAGTAAAAGCAATTTAGCGACGTAAAAAACTGGGGTAGGCGAGCGTTTTTGGCCTACCGCCACTTTTGAGCCCGCCTCACGAGTTTTTCGGAGTTCACGAAACTGCTATTGGACGTAGAATTTATTATCAGCTTCTGGGTAATAGAAAATTATAGTAACTTAAGGGAGTGCGCACACGTCAGCGAATCAATACAATTATGCATGTGATATCCATGATATTCAGTTTCATTTGATGATCAATTTTTTTGTTGCTTGTTATTGCGTCCCACTACTGGGAAAAGGCCTCTCCACTTGACCTCCAAAACTGACTACATATTTGGTGTAATATTAGCACGATCAACATGTTATTTATATTGAAGTTCGTGTTCTCCATGGTGCTATTTTATAACTACATATATAGTTTTATTGTTTAATGCCTTTTATATAATTTTGACGATCTCAATATAATAATGTGTAATTTGACATTTGCAATTATAATGTAATTTTATATTGACTGAATAAATAAAACTAAACTATATTTTTGATTTATTTTCAATTGATCAACAAGGGTTATACTAAATTCTCTAATTACGCGAGAAGGCGTGTGCCGTGGAATATAACTAATTAACTTAGATAGCATGCTATATAATGGATTACCGCCATGTTTGTAAGAATTATACCCGTTCACTGGTGTGACATCCATTCATGCGGTCAAATCCAATAGGCCTTTGCCTTTGGTACCATGCAATCTGTAATGTAAGATGCCGTAGCCACAGAAGCGGGTCCACTAATACCCTATATGATATACAGTCCCCCACACAGTTGCCAAATTATTGTCAGGTTGCGAGGAAGAAGTTATTTGGAATAATGAAGGCCTTTTGGCATGCGTTCATATGATTACTGGCTGGACTACGAAATGGGATTGTGTTATTTCAATGTCTCTCAAATCGAAGGGTTGTCAGACGGCGACTCACCGTTTCGCCGCCCACTAAATGGGCCCCGATCCGGTATTACTAACATCACTGCACCGTTCCTGTAACTAGTCTACGTGGCTATTAGATAGTTTATCACTGCCCGGCGCGCGAGCTTCCTCTCGTTAGATAAGAGATTACAGTGTATTTTACAATTGTATAAAACTTCTAAGTGATTTCATACAACAAGCTATTGTACGAATACCAATAGACGCCACACTGATTCGAGTGTAGATAGGTATGGCGGTTAGTCTCACTTGTGAACTGGTCACACGGGGCGAGTTATACCATAAGAGTAGTAATGCATTCGTTTCTGCATTCGTCATTGTCAGGTTGGAAACCATGGTAACCACGCAATGTAGCGTAACTGTGCATCAAGCACTCATCTTCTCGACACACCGTAAATCGCTACGCAACTCAGTGCGTCTCTCTCCTTATGAACTACTTAAAAGAGACTTACTGAATTACGTAGCTAGTTACGGTGTACAGAAAAGGTTCGTGGTACGCGCACTGGCCTCTTCCACTCGCACATGACTGACACACCAAGGAATAATAATATCGGAAGTGATTCCCAACATTTCAACAACTTTCCTTTTGAATTTTAGTAGTTATCATTGTGATGGTTTTCCAAGGACTTAGACTTCCTTGACTAGTTAGTGTGAAATTTTTATGGTATAGTTACAGGCGGTCTATGTAGTAGCCCGGTAAGATCAGTAAAGCAAGGTTATACTGGTATAATGAGGCAAGTAATAAATAACAGCTTAACGGTTATATCCCAGGGTTTTGATTACACTTATTCTCTACACCCCTCCTCTTTGACTTAAAATTCAGAGTATCTACCCACATTTAATTTTAAAACAGAATGTTGCATCTTTCACACTATAGTTGGTGTGTCACAAGACATAATAGCTAACTGCTACCTGACAAGTCAGGCAGCCAAGGCCTTCCAGAATGCCCGTGAGATTCCGCGTGACGTCGAAGGCGCATTCTATCTTATTCATGTATTCTGTGATATTATTCAACGATGGCTAGGCGTTTAGTTAGCTGTTGTCTTTGGGTTTCTATCAACGGTGCATCATACGTGTCTTAACTATTATTTTCCTTAGGATTATCATGTGTCTCAACAATAAAAATGCATTACATAATTAATTATTATCTCACAGACTCATAACAGCCCATCTTTTTCATTTCTCTCAAAAGCAGCGTGCTTATCCTGTGTATCACGTAGTCCTACGCCCCGAGACCTCAGGACAAATAAACGAACGTTACCTTACTGCCTCATTATGCACGTATCTCTTAGTAGACTTGTTATTTGAGCATTGTTAACACTGTATAGCACGTTATTATCGGACGTCTAAAGAACCGTAGTTTAAAGTTATTTACAAGTGGTATCCTACACAGCGGGTATTGATACGGCCCGGCCCCTTTGAATCTGTTTTCTTTCCATTTAGATAATGGGTGGGTAGTGCGTTCCGTAGACGTTTCTAAAAGGGATGACATTCTGTACACGTGACGTGGATTACCAAGGGCCGGCCGGTCGGCACTCGGGACCGCGTCGAATCCCACATTGTCACGAACCGATCAAAATTCTAGGATTTTAAGAGAAACTTTAACATTAGGTAGCAGATTTATACATTCAACCTTGCCAGCACGCGAATTGAGAATAAATTTGTATGACGTGCTTCTGTTAGCTTCGGATCGAACGCGAACCGTATCTAATTAGACGCAACGAGTCTTTTATGCCGCTTCCAGTGGGCTTTTATCGAGCGCCATGTTTTTTTGACCGATAATATTGTATCTTATCACGTTTGTAGTTATTCTGCGTAAACCTTCAGAACATTGAACAAAAACATGTTTTTTTTTAATGTGACACGGAGGTGATGGATACTTTGTTTGCGCAACACCTGCGATTTTTAACATTGCTATTGACTCACGCATCAAATTTATTTGTAATTGAAAAATTGATTACATGTTTGATAGAGTTGTTTCTTCTGGGGAGAATCGGAGTTAAGGAATGTAAGGATTCTTCAACTCGTTATCATAGTGAATAATAGTGAATTGATGCTTCATTTACTTCAACGTTGACCTTTACCTACTGTGATTTTAAACAGAATAGTTAGGTAGTTATAATACGTTAGTAGGTAATAAGTGTAATAAGAAATATCCGTGTAAAGTCTACCAAAGGATGTCTAACCACTTTTAAAGCCTTAGAAAATCCTTTAAGAAAAAAAGAACAATTTGGATCAACTTACTGTGTGTACATATACATAATTGACCTTTTATTATGCGTCATGACAATTCACACATGTCGTATTTGGATGGATGGTTCAAAAAAGTACAATGTGTTTTTGTATCCTTTATAACTCTTATATAGTTAAGAAGAATAAGTAAGGAGGAAGCGTTCATTGACTACTCGAAGATGGACTTTAGGCAGCTCAAGTGAGAAGTGGCTCAAATATCCGGCCGGGATTGAATAATGGATACACAACGCCGTATTGCGAAATAAGATCCGTTGCCGGTCTGTTGTCGCTCAGATCTGCATTATTCCGAATCACAATCAAGTATCGATTTCGTTTACACATTGCAGTTATTAATTACCCATGTTGACTTTTTTGACATTGATAAACCGTGACCGTAAGAGCCGGCAACGTCGTGGTTACATATTCTTCTGTAGGGAACCATAAAACTGTATCAATATTTTTGCACGAAACAATAGTGACCGGAACGGCTAGCACGGTGCTCATTTTCTCGCTTGTCGCTCAGTGCGTGTCTCTCTTACTAGGCTAGTTAGAAAGAGATGTACTGAGCGACAAAGCCAGTTGCGGTGCGCCGTACTAGCTATACTGTCAAGAAGATATTCAACGTATTTTATAATTCTCAATTTATCTACGCTTTTTAATAGAAAAACGCTGAATTTCGTTTTTTTTTTAATATATTAGGTGAATGGCATTACCCTGATTATTATAGGCTAATTCATAACGAAAAGCTTCCTTACACTCTCGATGACTGAAAATAATTTGAGATTTTAATGAAATTCTTCTGACGGGTTAAGTAGATAAAAATACACAGGAAAAAGTCAGCCCTGGGCACAACCGGGTTGATAAACTTGTATATAAATATTAACGAGTCGAGAACTTTATCTTTATCGCCCGAGGCGGAGTCAATAGAACCTACAAACCGGCGCGAGCTGTCATCTCATGCCAATGATCTCTGGCGGGGCGATATATTATATCGCCGGAAATTTTAATGTTCGCTCGTATCATTTTACTAGACCCAAGATATCACTCGTGAACTTTAGCGCCGGCTTTCATATCACGGACTGTGCACTATCCACAAGATGGTGGATGGTGATGTTCGTGTTTCCGATAGGTACTTGATAATTCTACGTAATCCGGGATCCGATCTTTGGCTTTCTAAACCAGTCTCGTCTTCCAAACCAAGGTATCCTCACAAGTGACACACCGACGTTTGGATTTCTTTTTGACGATCGTAAATAAAGTTTAATGGAATGTAAATTTGTATTAGTTGTTATCACTGGTTTGTGCGCAATAGCCAATTTACGTAGCATCAAATATTTCGTCTGCCTATATAGCCTTGTATGCTACGAATTTTGTATGCCACATATGGGGACTCTATCGGTTAACTAATGGCCATAGTTCATGTGACCTATTAGATTTGAATGTGTTTGCGTTGAGTGGCGCTAGCTCTCGTCCGTGTTGCTGATACCTTAATTAATTACATAACTTATCTTAATATTAGCCCTTGCACGTTTAATAGGAAGGTCAGTTATTTAATTATACTCACTGATGCGAGTCAATGCCGGATACCCCTATCAAATCAAATCAAATCAAAATCGTTTATTCGCAGTAATATGGTTACAGGGATCTTCCAAAATTAAAATTAGAAACTGCACATTACACCATTACTGGCGTGCGAATATTTTGTATAAAAGCTTACTTAACTTAATTACTAAAGAACTCATCAATAGAGTAAAAGGATCGGTGCAACAGCCATGCATGAAGATCTGTCTTGAATTTATTCAAAGGCAGATCACAAAGATCTCTGGGAGCTTATTAAATACTCTGATGGCCATAATATAGGCATTTCTCTTATAAATTTGCAACTTCAGTTGCAGTTCAGTTCCGATGGGTTAGCAATTACGTTGCGGGCATCATCACGAGTCCAGTTTCAAGTTTAGATACAGAGGTTTGCAGGTTAAATATGCTAGTGAAAATATTTACAAAGCATCGCCCGTGAATCCCATGATCACGCAAACGATGCACGCTTTAGCTACTGAACTTGAACGTAAACAAGGATGTGTTGTTGTAAAAAAATACGCACGCGTTATGTTAACGTAAATAGATGACCTCTACCTAAACATAAATGTGCACGCAACTCTAAATTAAACCATGGATTATGTTCCCTTACGTAAGACTATTAACATGTTATGTATAGTTTAACCAAATGTAGCATTCTCATTGTTTGATCAGGCCAATGCGTCCGGAGGCGACCTGATGGCAGACCTGCATGCGAAGCTGTCGATGCGGCGCCGTGGCATCTCCGGGGCGGAGCGCGCCGCGGGCTCCGTGCTGCACACTCTCGCCGGCGTCATCCCCGAGCCCGGCGACTCCTCGCCGCAAGCCTCCTCCAGCGGGGACGAGTGGGAGTAACACCCAGCAGGCGGGACCATCAGCTAACTCTCCGCGGACCAGGAGACGGGAAAGTACACAACTTCACACGACTCGTAAGGAAAACCGTTCAGAATATAACGATCCATTTCAACGTTAACCTATTGTTTGAAACAAGTCGCCATAAATAGAACGTGTTTTATTTATGAAAAGACACACATCGTGGCTTCTCTAAGGTGATCGAACTTCCATGTTTTATCCAATAGTCTGAATTGAAAGCAAACACATGAAATCCATGTAGTGTAGGTTATGTAGGGTAGGTTAGGGTATAAAACCCACCTAGTTTCTACGTGATCGGGCCCAATAACGGATCTGCGTTTGCCGGGTCCATGATTCAGTCACATATAAACTTCATGGTATTATAATTATGACTAAAAAGCGAATTCAATTGTGTCACGTAAGTCGATTTTTAATTTAATTAAAAGGTATTTTATGGCGATTACGTCTTATATCGTATATTAGTACGGAAACAATGATAGGAAAGACCTAAACGTCAACTTGCCTATTACTTTTTAAATATGTAGAATTTCAGATGTACCTAAAAAATTGGAATTAACTGTTTTATAGTTATGACCGACAATCGGTACCTATTATATTTTTTATTACGTACATCTATGTACTAGCTAATATGCCGTTTTTAACATTATTATGTAAGTATTAATAGGAAAGTTTTCTTGTATTATCTCTTCATTTAAAATGACGGTCATAGACTTGCGCAAATAATGTAAAGAAGTACGAAATCAAATTTGCATAAACAATCTCGCGGGAATTCTTAGAGGTCGCGCGCCGGTACGGCAAATACGCGCCGCTGTCCGGCGATGACGTATTTATGACTGGGTGCGCAAGATATGTTTAACTTCTACACGAAGCATAGACTAGTGTATATGTAGGCAGTGTTTGCGAAAAGAGAAGTCTCATCACGGCGTTGGAAAGTGACACAGGCTATATTGGGAACGCGTGTTCTACATCTTTTCATTTCGATTTGCCTATAATTTATAAAGAAGCTTTATATTATGGCTATGCATGTTTAAATTTTATTTTACGACGTTATAGTTCCAGGAAACTACACTTAAGCGTTAACATATTAACGGGAACATTTTAATTACTAGAAATCTAGGTAACCTTTTTTTTGTAACCGCAAGTTATTTTAACTGTATTTTATTGTAAAGACATGTCAGAGATCTATTTTTAAGACTTTTGATGTCATAATTGCAAATTTTTAGAAGTGATTTATTTTATGAATTGGTATTAGATTTCTATGTATATTTTCTTGTATTTACTATGCTCTACCACGAACAATACGGGTTCATGAGCACGAATGACGTTTGTTTGTATAAAAACCGACGCGTCGCTGATAACGCGTCCACTGAGTCAATACTCCGGAGATGGCTCGTGTACGGACCACAAACGGTTTTATTAAATGTAGCGGATAATAGTAGTTTATTTCTCTATAGCAATTCCTCTGTGCTTTATTTAAGAGTTAGTGTAGTTTACAAGAACCGCCGCGAGCAGCACGCGTCCAGTTGAACGTAGACAGGCCTGCCGAACTGCCTTATAACCACCATAATAAAACTTTTTAACGATAATGTTTTACGTAAAACTCATTATGTAACGCAGTTGGTCGTCAGTTTTTATCAGCAGCCCCCTCCGAGCTGCTGCGGGGCCCGCGCCCAGCCGCGCCCGTTAATGGCTTTTATTTCTTCGAAGCTTCTAAACGAAAGACAAGAGCATAAATGGACTCCACAAACAGATATCGGAAAGGGCTCGTTCCGGGAGTTTATTACAATAATCACATTTCCCACTAGAGCGGGGTCATCTCGCTTTCAGTTCCCGGAAGGCGCGGGCATTAACAGCCTCCGCAACTATCGCGGCGGTGATTGGCATTTCCAGAATCGTGATAAAACGAGCTTATTATCCCGCGCAATACATATTTATATTTATTTTATCCACAATTATTGTTTACACTAAGCATTTCAAGTGCCTACACTGAGGATTGTTTTTCTCGGTATACTCGTAGGCTAATGAGCGCTGAGATCAGAGAAGCGTTAATTGATAACATTTATTTGTACGTATTAAGATGACTTGCGAAAAGTCTTTAAGTGTTCGTGATCTTGATCGGTGCTCGTTGCTATGATGTTTGTTGTTGCTTTTACAAGTTATGTAGCGCCCACGTGGTGGAGGACTTGTCGGAAGTCGAATGTAAAGTGTATCGACGCAGATTTTTTATTTATTAGGCGTTTTGATCATAGGAGCGTAGCAAGCGTGGAACAACCAAGAAGTTGCACGACTCGTAGCTTAAGTCAACTCGCTGAAAATGGGCAATTTACTATATCCAACGTGTATCGTTTACGGAGGAACCATTTCATTGTAATATACTTAGGTTATTCAAACATAGATCTGTTGAAATGCCTCGCTGTAAGCAATGCACCGCAATGCCCATAATTCAGCGGGCTGACTTGATTCACTGCGCGGCGGAGTATTGAATAGGTCGTTAAGGGAAAATGTGATGCGCGTGCTCATGTGTAGGTGCTACGTTTTATTACTTATATCTATGTAGTTATGCTTTAAGATGCTTAAATGCGGTGATATTGAAAGGCTTGTACCTATCGTCGTATTTGACGGAGATCGCGTGATGAATTGACACAACACAATACAATGAATTAATGTAAGCTAAAAAAATACGACGGACTAAGTCGAAAAATATAAATGCAATGCAAATTTTTGTACATTTTATGGTTTAGGCAGTTTGCTTTGCTTTTTGGAATGAGCAGCCAAGGGAAACCAGTTCAATAAAGTTGGTTCATATATACATCCTGTTGAAATTCCGAGAAATTGACGTAAGTTTTCTTCAATATACGTTAGCAATTCTTTAACACGATTTGCTCGTGATGGTTTTAAAATCAGAGCAATAAAATTATGTAACGAATGAATGATAAATGAAGTTTTAAATATACTTAAATTACTTTAAGAGCAGATAGTTTTTAAGGTTTGGCAGGAAACTAATATTGCGACAAGTGCCTTTTGATTTTCATAGAAAACAACTTAATGTTACATTTTTCCTTGTACGAATAATTTTAGTTTAGGTAATTCAAATCACAGGAAAATATTACACAACGAAATAATTTAATAAACACGACCAGTAGACAAGCATCAAAATGGAGTAACCGGTTCGATGAACTGGAGAAGTACGTACCGCCCTCGAATCGTAACTAATTCCAGTTTCTAATCGAACAAAAACACATTAACATCGACAAGGGGTGTCAAAATTAGTTCCAGAAACGATGGAACCCGGTAAAAAATAGTTTACTTTACGAGCGTAGGCCAACATCTGCCGAGCAGCTCGATGCACTCGCCACATGTGCAAGAGGCCTTAAAACAGTTCAATGCTACACCTTTAACCTGACGCAGAAAAATTATTTTACTCCTCAGTCCACCAAAATTACTTAAGAATCGTATAATATCGTGATAATGATTTTACTAAGTACGCAGTAATAACATCTACTTCGCGTGTATGACTGAATTAGTAAGTGTACAAGTGAATTGTAGCTTACCATGTTTGAATGTGTGCGATGAACTCTTTAACAAGTGGACTCCGATGCGATATAAGCGGCCAATTAGTGACGGGTTAGCCCAAAGTATTGTCCCGGCGTGTCCGAGGCGGCGACGTGACGCGGATAAGATATGGGAGCATTAGGCAAATAATCGGCGGTGCCTTGTTGTATTTAGTTTGAGGGCATTTGTATGCAGCCCCGGCGGTCACGCGGCCGACAGTTAGGTTCCGACAAATAGCTGTATGCGGCAGGTTTCACTCAGAAACTTGGATTATAACTAACGTGAGACTTGGACAACAAACTGACAGACAATTCGTTTCCGCTAAGTAGCTCACTATGTTGCATACGGCAAAATCCTAAATGAACATGTGAGAATAATTGCCTTGAAAAAATACAATAAAGATTCATCGAATACAACGACCTAAATGCGCTGTTTCGCCCGCATATATTACGGCCTATTGCTATGTAAATCCGAACGTTTAATGTCATTATTAGCAAAAGATAAGCACGTTTGATAACATATTTTTGCGGTTCTCTTGTTTACTAATACAAGGTTTCATTCGCACAATTTACCTCAAATTAATTATAGAAGACTAATTTAATGTAGGGTTATTATTGTTCCCGCCATTCGTTCCGGAAACATGGTCACTAAACAGCGATCTCGACTAGTAGTACTGACCTGTTTTGTACAGTAACTAGAATGGTAGCAGTGGTAGTTGAGTTATGGTACAATCTCATAGATTAGGGCTGTGGCAAGCTAGCCACGGCCAAATCTTTTAATCTTCTTTTTGCCAATATTATTACATCACCAGACTTATTCTTTTCTCTTCTCTTCTCGGCATAACGCCAGCTCTTGCCCATACTGTTGAACCTCAATGACCCTACCTATTGTCATAAAGCTACTTATAATATATTAAGGAATAGGTCGTAAAATATCCTGCTGTTTTAATGACTTCAAATAACACGCTACACTTTTATGAAATTACACGTATTGTGCAGGTCGTCATTTCATGAAGTAATGACTCTCCGTAATTATAGCACACGAAGCAAAACGTAATGCAGCTGTTAACTTATAATGCCATTGATTTTAATTAGTTAGTTAATATTGTATAGGAAATAATTGTATTAATAAGACATAGTGTTATCTATCGTAAATGTTCCAACAGTTTCGTAATTTATATTCCGCTATTGGTGTATTGTGCGATATACGCGTGGATCTTTTTTGGATAAATATAATCTTTGAATGTTGTCCACCTATGAATTCCAAATATTTTCCGAAGTGTTGTTGGTCGCACGGTGGTGCTGAGTTTTGACGCGTTGCTTGCGCGGTCTTGTTTCTTTTTTGTTACATTAGATCAGAGTATGACGCGTCAAGATGCAGCCGCAGTGACCCAAGCATGTCTCAATTTGGATTTATGTCTCAGTGCGTCTCTTTATTAAGTTACTAGTTCGACAGAGTCGTAGTGGGGGACAAATTAAAGTTGCGCGGTCATGTTAGGGGCGCAGTAGTAGCTATAGGTTGTCGCATGAGACTTTTGATACAAAAACAAAAAGGCCGGGCGGAGTGACCGCCGGCCGGAGCTTATCGATGCAGGGTGCAGTGATAGAAATATTTGGAGTTTTTAGAAATGTTGATATTGTATTGAATTTAATAAATTATGTATATAGTGTAGCAATACATATATGTAGTTTTAATTTGTAAAATATATTATGTAAGTACGTAACATTTAAGTTGGACTATTTAGGGATACTTGCCTTCTTAGTTTTATATTTTTGACTGATTGATTTATATGATCTAATGTAATAGATTTTAATATCCGTGCATTTCCTATTCGAGTCGATGCGATGTGTTGACGTTATTTAGGTACAACAGGTTAGTCAGCCGCGCGGCGAGTGGACAGTAGGCAGTAGCAGTAGTCGCCGCCGTTAGCCAGGTAGTCATTATTTATGTGCAGCATTGTGTCATGAGCTATTTGCAAACCTCTAGATCAAAACATACTATAAATACGTAATAGTAAATCTGCTTATCTCTTTAAAGTAATTCCTAATATTAATCCTGTACGTTACACTAATCCGTCTGATAGTTTTTATTTAAATACTTATTGTAAATAAATGCCCATTTTTACGGTTTAATCATGTTAATAATGTCTTGTATACAAACGTTTGTTGTATGATCGGATTTTAAATGTTATGATGTATGTATTGATGTCATTAATTAAAACAAGATTTAAAATATCGCCTTTGTTCTTATTCTCCATACCTTTCCTGAGACGAGTTGGAAGAAATGTAGCCCCTTTGGACGGCCAAGATACATAAACGGGCCGAATTTTTATTTCTTTGACAGTAAGATTCCTTGAAAAATACAATAATCCTTAAAGAAGCAGAAATAAGCGTTTCCCGGTAGGATAAATACAGACTGTCGTAATTGGGGGTCACCGACTTCTCTTTACGCATTCTGATTATTTATACCGCGGGGCAGCACCCGCGGGCCGCTAGAGACGGCCCGCGGCCCGGAATAACGCCTCGGGCTTCTCGGTATCACAGCGCCGGGCGTTTCGGAATCGGAAATAAGGATTCCGGGAAACCGGCGGCCTCTCGCCGCCGCGGCCGCGCTGTGTGCGAGCGGGACGCACGATTCTTAGTTTTTGTGGCCGAATGATAAATGGCTTTTGCACGGATCGCCGTAATGTAAGGTGCTTCAGTTATGTGGAAATGCTTTAATGCGACCTTTGACACTGGATTTTATATTGTAACTTTCGTGGTATTTATTTTAAAATTAAAAAAAAAAGTGTTTTCTAAGATCGTAGGTACAGTCGCCAACACACTTAACTGACCATTCGTGAACTTTATCCTTATAAGAATAAGGTGCACGAGTGGTCCGTTAACTGTGTTGGCGTTTGTAGGTAGTGTAGTTATCCTAGTAGACCTCTCTCGGTAAATTTCAAACAAAAAATAAATATGAATTTCCACTAATACATGTTTTGAAAGTAGTGTTTTATTTTACTATTTTCATGTACTTACTATAAACAATTAGTAAAACCCTACTATAAAAATATGTTTTGGAACATACACACTTATTTTTATGTTTTTGTTTTACTGAGAAACGTCGAGTGGGCCCAATTTTATTTTGAGTAGGTAGGTACATTTTGCAATTTATACAAATTTTTCTCACATTTAATTTATTCGATTTTTAAGCAACCGAGTCTAAGATAATTTGAATTTTCCTTCTACAACAGATATCGTTCCTTTTCATCACTTATTTCGTCAAACCCTACCTGCCTGCCTTACGATTAAAATAGATTATAAAGTGCGTTTTCATGTTATTTTTAGTTTTAAACCTTAACGCTTAGTTTTAAACCGATACGATTCGGCACAAATAGATTTCAAATGTAAAATGTAGGTAGATATGCATCCATTCAATTTGATATTGATTGACCGTTAACTAAAATCGCATTGTAAGTGGTATGGTACCACAGTTAAATAATTTGAAATCTGGAAAATTATTCAGAAAAAGTTGCATGATCCAGAAATCAATTTGGTTGACTGTACCTTCTCATATATCCCAAAACCCGGCTAAGTACGTGTCGGGCCACGCGCAGTGGAGGGCTCCGTATAGTTGCCTGATTAGTCGTAAATTTGTGAAACCTAAAATAACCATTTGGCTGGCAGGGGGACTGAGGTGGACATTTGACTCTAACAAAAATTAGCACTTTAAAGCTTACTATTTCACAAACGGATCCCTTAATCATAAAAATTTCGTAGCAAACCCGCTATATTTTTGAAGTACCTATCTAACGACACCCCACACCATAGGGTAGACGAGAAAAAATATTCCCACGTGTAGGGGAGGTACCTACCCTAAACAAAATTTCCATCCATGATTTTGTTTTGCCACTTTATTGGCGTGACTAATATGTACATCCATGTCAATTACACCTTTCTAGTACTAGGAGTCTCTTCTCTGATCTACGGACATGCCGAAACTGTAAGGGTTCCTCGTTGACTGCATAACCCTGCGTGCGTATTAGATTCGAGGCATATTTAGAAACGCTGTTAATTAATACTGTTTGACGTTGGACCTTCAGGCGTCTGCTCAGAGAAAGGAACCCATAGAGTCAACCGAGACGTTCCCGCGCCGTACACTTTTTGCAAATTGCTAGTGATGTACATTAGTCGATGAAAACTGACGATGAATATTTGATATGAAGTACGACATTTTCGGGATACCTATTTTAAAATCTTGTACTGTGCCAAACTATAATGTCTTATAAAAGCTTTAATTGTAGCATAGCGAATACACAACCACAGCTGAAAATAAGTGAAGCGTCTCCTTGATGGAAATACTTTTGCGTACCTTCGATCCCAAAAGGCGAGTGGTGATGTGAAATCAAAAGTCAAAAGCCAAAGGTCAAAATATTTTTATTCAGATAAAGCTTACAAGAATCACTTATGAATGTCAGAAACTTTACTACGTCGAAGAAGTAACAAATATCTAAGTCACAAACTTTCAGCTTTATAATATTAGTAGGATTAGGATAGGAAGAATTAATTAATATAACTACTGTCCCTTAAATATGACAGTTTTAGTAAAAAATGATCTGAGTTTTTCTTTTGACAGAGCCAGTGTTTTTGTTGAAATTAAAAGAAATAAACAATTTTGTGCGGCGGTACGGAACCCTCGGTGCGCGAATGTGACACACACTCGGCCGGCGTTTTACTCACGGATCACTATCGCTGCTATGCCGCGAAGATAGCTTCAAGTGCCACGCATGCGCCTCGTCCGAGACGAACCTAACTTCACACGTCTCGCAGTAAGGGCCTTCTAGTGTAACCTGAAAAAAATATATACATCACAGGAAGGCCAACGAGCAAGTGGGCCACCTGATGGTAAGTGATCGCCACCGCCTATAGGCGCTCACTAAACCAAGGAGATTGCAGATGCGTTGCCAACCCAGAGGGCTAAGATGGAATATCTCTTGTGCCAGTAATTGCACCGGCTGTCTTGCTCTCCACGCCGGAACATAACAATGCAAGCACTGCTGCTTAGCGGCAGGATTAGCTAGCAAGATGGTGGTAGCTATCCGGGCAGACCTTGCACAAGGTCCTACCACCCGCAACAATTTCATAATTTTCCATCATTATACCAGCCGGAACCCACCACTGGACAACTTTAATAATTCCATAATTCGTTTTTTCAGGATTCCGTACCCAAATGGTAAAACGGGACCCTGTTACTAAAACCGCTGTCCGTCCGTCCGTCCGGCCGTCAGTTTGTCACCAGGCTGTATCTCAAGACCCGTGATAGATAGACAGTTGAAATAATGCCGCTATAACAACCAATACTAAAAACAGAATAAAATAAATATTTAAGTGGGCTCCCATACAACAAGCGTGACTTTTTTGCCGTTTTTATTAATAATAGTACGGAACTCTTCGTGCGCGAGTCCAACTCGCACTTGGCCGGATCTTTTATTAATATTAAGAGGAGTGTGAACCCAGCCCCAAAAACCGCTCCCCATACAAACGGCGATAAGGTTTTCCACCCTCTAAACCTTAACCTATGGCAATGACTATTTGGTATGTTGTCATTATGCCCTAGAAGTAGGTTTGTATGTTTTGATTTTTTAAATATTACTCATAGATTTGACAATATTTGCATTTTAAGAGTTTCATATGAAACAAAAAGCATCAATATTTTTTAAACTATTTAGAATATAAAAAAAAATCAAACACACAAACCTAGTTTTAGGGCATAATGACAACATACAGAAAAATCATGGCTATAGGTTAAGGTTTAGAGGGTGGAAAACGTTATCGCCTTTTGTAAGGAGAGGGGCGGGTACAGCCAGCGTTTTATTAGATAGGCGTATATCTACCATCGATTTTTCAGGCCAATTTACTTATACTAACTAATGAATGAACTTCAGGAATGGATGCGGAAGGTTTATTGAAAGAAGTGACCGCAATAAGGACGTATAGTCAGCGTCAAATATACCAGAGCGGGCAAGGTAGTCAAAAATATCTGAACACGCCCGAGCGTATTTGTCAATAGAGTCGAGTTCAGATATTTTTGACACCTTGCCCGCTCTGGTATATTTGACGCTGACTGTACACACTCCTCTTAACAACTCCTTATTGTTTTATCAGCCAGTCGGTGTTTCTTCTTCTTGTGTACGTCTATCCCTTTCTTGCTAACGAACGTGTACCCACAGAGCTCGCAGAGGAAGTCCGACACATATTTGATCCGTATGTGGCCCATGTATGTTGTGAGTTTGCTGTGGAAAAAAAAGGAATTCCATATCAGGCGAATCGGTGGAATAGAGCAATACGGTATTTCACTCAAAAATCTAATGGCATAAAATTGCTTGTGAGCTTAGTCGCGCAGGCGCACGGAGCGAGTGCACGCCTATAGAAAAATAGTATGAGAGCGTCCGCTAACTCGCACAGGTGCGGCTGCGGGCTCATACTATTTGATCGATAGGCGTGCACCCGCTCCGTGTACCTGCACGACGTAGCGGACGCTCTAAATCGACGATAGGGCCTCTAGGTGTCGGCAACGGCTCCGCGCACGCTTCCCAAAAGTCCTGGACACTATTGCCCCATAGTAGGGAAAGGTATCAGATTGGCGGATACTAGTGTCCGACCGAAATTTCGGTTTCGGTTTCGGTTTCGGCCAGTTTCGGCCAAAAATCAAGTTTCGGCCCGAGTTTTGGTTTCGGCCAAAAACGGCCGAACCTTTCGGCCGCGCCGAAACTTACAACATCGTACCTTCGGGTCGCGCTCGGCTAACATCGGGCGCGCTCGGCACGGCTGGCAATATGGCGTCGCTCGCCTGACTCCGCCGGCAACTACACTTGGCGTCAAAAAAATCGCACCTTTTGTAATTTTAACTTTAAGGGAATATAGCTCTTAACTTATTTATTGTACCCTATCAGTATTAGTATCATTTGAAAGCACAATTAATGACCTTTAAAAACAAGGATCGTTCTTTGCCATAATAACAATGACCACGAAATGTTGGCGTCTTAAAAAAAAAGTGCTGAAATACTCATTAGTGGGATCACTAATTGTGCCACCCTGGATACGTATAAAAGTGGGGGTAACGATGAATTATGGGTCATTTACTATCCAGACATCACAGAGGTCACACCTGAACAGCTCCAGTAAGAAAAAACTTTGAAAAATGGATACCACGGCAGAAGAAGCAGCTCAAGTGGTAGCACTACTGCAATCAGGACTACGGCAGGCTGATGTTGCTCGGCAACTCAACTTAAGCCGTTTTCGGGTGGCTCGAGTATACCAGCGGTTTCAGGAGACTGGAGGCTACATCAGAAAGCATGGATCCGGGAGACGACGTTGCACTTCCGTCAGGGACGACCGCTATATTGTGTCGACGTCATTGCGGAGTCGATTCTCCAATGCTGTTGAACTGCAACAGCAACTCCGAACAGCTCGGAGGACGTCGGTGAGCGTCTCTAAAATCAGGAGAAGGCTACGAGAGAAAAAAATGCTGCCCCGTAGGGCTGCTACGGGCCCGCAATTGACAGCAGAGCAAAGGCGAATCAGACTTCAGTTGGCCCGAGACCACGTGGATTGGACGTTTGACCAATGGAAGTCTGTCCTCTTCTCCGACGAGACGAGAGTGTGCCTTTTCTGCAATGATAGGCGTAGAAGAGTGTACAGGAGGCAGGGGGAACGGTTCTCACAAGTCTGCATTGAAGAGACCGTCAGTTACCGAGGAAGATCCTGCATGTTTTGGGGCGGTATTTCAACCCAGGGCAAAACCGACCGAATTCACATTTATGCACGACAACGCCCGCTGCCACACGGCGTTGATCGTTCGGGACTATCTGGATCAGGTTGGGATCTCTGTGATGCAGTGGCCAGCGAGAAGTCCTGACCTGAATCCCACAGAGGACCTTTGGGATGACCTGAAACGGCGGGTGAGATCTCGTGATACTGCCCCTGCCACCATTGAACAGCTTCGGGACGCCGTCATCGAGGAGTGGAATGACATCCCTCAAGAACGTGTCGTGACATTAGTGAGGTCAATGAAGGATCGCATGGAGGCTGTAATTAGGGCTAGTAGAGGCAACACTAGGTTTTAAGTTTAGTTTTATGAATTTCCTGATTTCGGGTTTCCTGAGCAAAAGGGTCTTGACAAACGGACTATTCTGTAAGGGTTCCTTTGGAGATGATGATGAGTTTAGTTAAAACGGAAAATGTTAAAATAAAAATAAAAGTTTAAAAACTGTTACCCGACTACGGAAAAAAGTAAAAAATAAGTTATAATTGATCACTATAATTGTCCTATAGATTAAGGCATGTCTTATGATGTGTTAGACATTACTGTTAATTAACTTTTGTTTAAGTCTTCTGGCAGTGTCCCATTAATAGCGTAGCGTGCGTATTTGCTGTACTTGATAGTTGTAGTTGACGCACGACCAAGGCATTGGATTTGACATTTGATTTGAAGACTTAAACAAAAGTTAATTAACAGTACTGTCTAACACATCATAAGACATGCCTTAATCTATAGGACAATTATAGTGATCAATTATAACTTATTTTTTACTTTTTAGTTTTTTCCGTAGTCGGGTAACAGTTTTTAAACTTTTATTTTTATACCACCATTAAAAAATCGCTAACTTAGTGTAACAAATAAATAATGTATTTTTTTCACTTTATAGGGTAGTTAAATTTTCAAACAGAACCTCTGTAACTGTGTTGAAATTTCATTGTGATAAATCTTTGAAAGTAGAAACCTGTAATTATAGGTCGGCGAGATATTAATTTTAGCAAAAAACGGGCTTACTAACATTTTTTCGACTGTTTAAGGACTTTTTTTTTTATAAAAGGTTCGGTTTCGGTTTCGGTTTCGGCCGAAACTACAATGAAACCGAACCTTCGGTTTCGGTTTCGGTTTCGGCAAAATAACATGTTTCGGTCGGTCACTAGCGGATACCTTATCGATAATTTCTACAAAATGTCAGATGCACCGCATCACTATATATTTCCATAACCTCTTATAGAAATAATAAATCATTTATTACTATTAAAATTAATAAATAAGCTTAGTTTTTACAAGCACAAATGAGTCTTTGCTCCATAATTTAACCCACATAATAATACTAGCCGTCCAAAACGCGACATTCCCATAAATAAATACCAAATAATACTTACTTGTAAACGCTGATGTGTTGTCCTTCACTGCTTTCTTTAGGACACCGTGATGAATGCTAACTGCAACCATACACGAAGTATACCATTTCGCACAATAAATATCACTTGCTTGTCTCAAAAATCTAACGATAACCATAAGAATTTTATTAAATTGCACCGAGAGCTCTACGAACCGTCGTCAAAATTTGACGTGAATATTATGCGACTAAAAAGAATGGCTGCTATTCGACAGCATATTAAATACACGAAAGAAACTTTTTTAAACTGTTGTATAATAAAATGACCTATATGACCAAATGTCAGCACTGAGTGTGTACCCTAGTAGATTTAGAGACGGTGTGAAATAGCTATGTTTGTTCACTCCTTCACGTTGTTACATCGTAAGAGTGAATGGAGCAGATACATTCACGCTTTTTCTCAATTTTTCAGGCTTGCTCCATGGGTTCTAACCTCCTTGGGCGTCTGTCACTGTCATTTGTCAATGTCAAACAAAGTAAAACTTCAAAAGTTTTGCATTGTATTGTATTATTGTTTCTAAAAATAATTCTAAATCTAGTGTTTCTAATATTGTTTTTATTTCATCTAGTAAAAGCCTGCATAAGGCACTTGTAAAGGCGGTTTCGACGACTTCGTTATTAAGCGTAGTTAAATTCCACGATGGTTAATAATTGTATTTAACGAGCTGGAAGGAAAAAGGCAAGATTGCCACAATGGCTGCAGCATTCCAGCAGCAGATATTCGCTCTGGACGCCCGTTTCAACGCGTACAGGGCTCCAAACAATCCCAACTTTAGTTAGTACACTCATAAATTACAGTAGTTTGGACTATGATTGCTGATGATGTACTTCTCTGATCCTTACTCAATTTATATATTTTTTTAGTCTAGTTTGATTAAAATCCTCTCTTTTACTTTAATGCACATTGTAATTTGTTTTCAGAAACCTTATATATTCGCCGTCGAAGCCAACTGCTTAGAGAAAATTCTAAGTTTAAAGTAAGTTTTAATCCCTAGATTTCTAGGTAAAGTAATTTTTTAAGACATGCTTTATAATATTTTTTCAGTATATAATAAGTTGTTTTTAGTCCTAAAATGACCATAGTTTATATCGTATTTTTATTTAGTTTTTATGGAAAAAGTAGAGTAACAAGCATGATTTAAGGTGATCACCACCAGCCATGGGAACAACTCCCAAAATGTGTTGGTCCATGGGGATACATTTTGTGCCCTATTCTCATAATTCAGTAACACAATATCCCTTAGTAATTTCATAATATTACAAAAGCCGAGGCAGGTAAATAGCTAATCAGTTATGTGATTGATTTATATAATTCACTTGCTGCAACGACTCATCTTAACATCACACTCATGATTCAATGACTTGTCTTATGTTACAGTTGGATTAATAACTGTTTTAATAGGCACTGGCAAATTTGCTGGCTTGCTCACCATGTAGGTACCACTCAAAGTGTTCTTGGCATTCCAGGATATTGAAACAATAAAGAAGTACATATACATCAGAAGCCAGCTCCTGCAGCGGCGGTACGGGGTGCAGGATAACATCTCCATCAGTTCTGCCTCCTCTCGTCAGAGGTCCAGTAGTAAGGTATACTAGTTTGCAAAAAGCTGAAATGAGATGTCTGATTAGTTACATCTCTTAAACAAAATAAATATTAGAATGAACAACAAAAAAAAATTGGTGGAGGTAAAATCTGTTTTGTAATTTTTGTTAGTCTCTGTGAGCAATATCCTATAGAATTTAAGTTATTTGTAAAAAGGTAGAAAGGTTCTCCATCTAGTTAGCTTGAATAAACTTTGTTTGGATTACAGGGCTTTCTCTTTTCAGTTCTGTTTTTTCAATATTTCATTATGACATCATCTCACTGACGAGAAAATTGGCCTGCTGCATGAACCTCTGCAAATAAAAGAGAGTTTTCTATGCACTTTTCTTCCGAGCCAGTACTTTGCTGATTGATTAAATTTAATGGGCACTGAAATTTTATTACTGATACCTATTATTTAATTTCAGGCAAGTCTCGCTCTTGATGATTTCCAACCTGGTTCCAGCAACAAAAAAAAGAATGATATGTCCATATCAGAAAACTATGCATTCACAGGAGTACATCATATTTTTGATCAGGTATGCTTAAAACAATAATAATTAAAGGTAAAAGAGGCCAAAAAGAGCAAAAATCAATAGGAGCGCTAATTCTATTTCAAAATTATTTTTCTGTGGGTATTCTATCTCATATTTGTTTAGATAAATCAGTGTTGCTAGTGCAAAATAATAGTAGTCCCATTTTTACTCTTTTTGGCCAAGCTCTATGTTGCAGCCTACTAACACTTGGGCAAGACAATCACTTGTCGAATATTTCAATAATAACAGATTTCTTACAACCTTTCATAGAGCTTGCTTGTTTCGTATGTCTATCTTCCTAAGTAAGTAGATTTTCAACCACTGCCAGTGGTCAGATTGACATAAAATTTGATAAGCGATAAAAATGGTTGTAAAAAGTAAAAATGTATACTGAACTTTACTTTCAATTGAACTTTTCGACGCGTATCCTCAGTAATGAGTTCCGATTTCTAAGCTCGCAATCCGTTATAGCACTCCGAGCAAGTGAGCGTAGTGAAGTTCGCGAACAACGACCGCTCGAAGCTGGCGTGCGCGTCGCACGACGGCTCCGTGTCCATCTGCGACGTGACCGCCGCGCCGCCGCGCGTCAGCTTCGTGCTCGAGGGACACTCGCAACCCGTGACAGGTGAGCCGTGACACGCCACGCCACGCCACGCTACAGGCGTGTCTATTCAGAGATGCATTATTGCATGCGAAAAGGTGATCGTTTTTATAAGTTTCGGAGGCACTTTTGATCGTCTTTAGCGACGAATTTTGATTGTTCCAATGCTTTGAGTCTTGCTTCCTTATTCTAATGTACTCATAAGTATAGCTGACTTCTCCTCGCTGTTTGCCTCGGCGCCGGAGAAAGCAAAGTGGTCGGTAAACTAAATAAAACCCAAAAACCGCAACAAAACGTTGCCGAGAACTCACTTTTGGTGTAAAATATTATTTGACGGCGCGTGCTTTTAATAAATTGTTTTAAACTTTCCCGATTTTCACACATACCCATAAGACGCATCGTCGACGTAAGTCGAGGTAAATTTACAATGATTGTATCGCGCAAGGTTCCGTAGACGATCTAAATGCGTGGTAATAATGTCTGGAGAGTATAATGTAATGCCGCATGATGGCGGCGTGCTGCAGGCTGCGACTGGTCGGCCAGCAACGAGCTGGTGGTGAGCGTGGGGCTGGACGGCGTGCTGTGCGTGTGGGACGTGGCGCGGCGCGCGCGCCTGCGCGCCGTGCGCGACCAGCTCGGCGCGCCGCTGCTCGCCGTCGCCTTCCAGCCCGCCAACAACAACATGGTCATCGTATCCTTTCCCTATAAGACACTAGCGACCCGCTCTGTACGGGTACGATCCGGATGTAATGTGTATAAAAACCTTCCGTGAAAAAAGCTTTAAATGACAGTGAAAACCGTATCATAATCCGATGCGTGGTTTAGAAGAAGTCGGCCGAACATACACTAAGAGGATTTAGAACAGACAGGGACGGATAGAGACTTTATACTATGTAAAGAAGATAAAAAAAATATATCAGAACGGCTAGCACGCGTGCTCGTTTTCTCGCTTGTCGCTCAGTGCCTCTCGCTCCTACTGGGCTAGTTAGAAAAAGGTGCACTGAGCGACAAAGCGATTCGCGGTGTGTCGTGCTAGCCGTACAAGATCTACGAGAGCTTTCACATCATATCATAATTAACGGACAACCACATCATTGCAAGTGATCACCAAAATTAATTGATACAGATGAATCAGGTATATGAATATCCATCACTGTAGTTTATGCGTAAGCAGCGTATTTAATCATTTGGTTAATTGAAAAACTTCCTTAACTCAAAAAGGCCGGTAACGCGAGGGGCATGGTCGAAGTACTGAACGTGTCAACGGGAATCTATCCAAGAGGTGAGTCACAGTCGCAGCGTCGCTATCCGTAGTAAATTAAAGTAGATTGTTACTAATTATTCTTAATCAGGCCCTCAAATTTAGCTTTCAGCAATATTCATCTCGCATTCGAGATGTCAAAAAATTTGTCTAAAAGGGACAGGTCCGTTTTGACAAATTGAACTTTTATAATGTTCTTCTTTCACTTAAGTCGCCATTTGAACAACAAAACACAATTTTCAGGTGGCAGTAGTATTCTGGGCGGGAGGGTCATGTCGATAGCCTGCGAGTCCAGCGGCAGAATGTTCTGGGCGGCTAACGACAAGGTGATTAACTGTTTATTAATTAGCTTGGGTTTTGCGAAGTATGTATACTGGTGTACAGTACGAGGACAAAGTTTGCCATTCGGCATTGGTTGGCAAAGATAGTTTTTGATTTACCTTGGACTATTACATGATTACCTTCTATCTACAGGCAGCTATGATGTATTTGATTGAATATAGCTTATCAGATGACAGTAGAAGTCAATTCTTGAAATAATTGTACTGTAAGCGAGATTATCACAGCAATTACAGTTCCTAAACTTAATATACCTACTTGGAACCCATCCCGACTCATTGTTACTACGCAGAATCAAATGTTCTACAGAATCGCCCGCTCGCGTGGTATCCCTAGTCAGAATTGCATATGGTTTTCCAATTACCAAACCCTAAAGACCGGTTAACGAAACATCAGAGCTTTGCAGAAACTTTAGGGCACGCTGGTCTATCGATCATTGCTGAACCCCAGAACGTGCTCATAGCGTGACACGACCAATCATTACGCAGCGTAACGATGGCGTTGGATATGCACGCTTGGTGAAGAAACAAAATACGTGCAAAGCCAATATTCCAAAAATCGCCGGCGTCGGGATGTGTCTTGTGATGATAGTCTTAGGAAACCAAAAATTACGCTTATAAGATTTTTGCCGAGTTGCCTCCTGGCTAGTTGTAAACTGTACAGATGTAAAATGAAGTAAAAATAATATGCGGTATGGAGAAAACGAATAATCAAGTACAGTAGCATAAAAATATTTCACTTTCGTTTTGGTCCTTCGAACCGGACATGTGCCACTTGACCCGTAAATGGTGTGAAGTGGCATTAAACGGGATGTGTTGGCTGTGTAGGGAGTGATAGTGTCGTACCGCATGGAGGGCCCGGGCGGCGCGCTCAGCAAGCTGCGGCGCTGCTGCGTGGGCGGCGCCGTGTCCTGCCTCAGCTGGAGCCCGTGGCTGGCGCGCCACCCCGCGCTGCTGGCCAGCGCCGCCGATGACTCGCTCTACTTGTTCAGGTGAGCGAGCTGCGTGCCCGGTTCAGCTGGATTCCAATGAGTATTTCAATAACCCTTTTGACGCAGCTTAGCCACAGTCGAGTCAAAAGATATCGGGGATATGACTCTGTATTATTTTATATGTAAATTTGTATGTATGCAGTAGTATTTATTACAGGGTTTCTTTTTCCTGCTGTCTACCGGCACCGCCCACATTTTCAGGTTTTGACCAAAAATTGGGTGATAGAGAATGCCTCAAAGAAATATGTTCACCCTTCGTACATTTTGTTTCGTGCGATAAGATTGGAATAATCAATCCGTTAATAAGCTTCGTACCATCGAACCACCTATCGGCAACAGGATCGCGGACCGCGACGGCAGCCTGGCGCTGAAGAAGCGCTTCTCGACGCTGCACCGCGAGCACAGCGTGAAGTCGACGTTCTGCCCCATCATGTCGTTCCGGCGCGGCGTGTGCGTGGTCACGGGCAGCGAGGACGCCGCCGTGTACTTCCTGGACATCGAGGGCGCCGCCGCGCAGCCCGTCGTCAACAAGCTGCAGGGTACGCCGCCAGGACCGCAGCTATATTTCCTTTTTTTAACATATTCAGTGCTGCGAACACACTCGAGTTCTCTGTTTATAGAGGATTTTCGCTATATACCGGGAAACCCTTGCTTCGAGCGTAGCACGTAGCAATTCGTGGCAGTTAGTGGCTCCAGGTACATTAGCTAATTTATGTTCATATATTTCGTTATGACGTTACGTTATTTTCGTTATGTGTGTGGAGGAAGCGAGGGAAGTATGCCAGGACCGGAGCAAATGGCGTTCTGTGGTCTCGGCCTACCCCAAAGGGAAATAGGCGTGAGCTTATAATAATATAATAATAATATTTCGTTTTTTGTAGGATGAGAAATTCGATAAACAAAGAGGCGGTGCTCTCAAACCTTATTCGACAACAAACTGCGGTAACGCCAATACTTAGCCATCGATTAATTTGAAAATCGCAATATAGCACCTAGCACCGGACTGCCGTCCGCTTCAAAACCTCTGCTTCTTTAGGACATTTCTTGTAAATTCGTGGTTTGTTCTCTACTCGATATTGACGACAGAGACGACCGATTAATTAAGCTTCGGTACAAACATTTATTGATTCGAGCATAACTCGCTATCGATCATCATTCATGTCGCCAATATTTTGCAGAAAATAAACACGGCGTTTGAAACGCCAGTATATTCGCCCGTAACATAAAATGATTATTTCTATGTGACTCTGTCCGCAGGGCACGCGTCACCCGTGCTGGGCGTGAGCTTCAGCTACGACGAGAGCCTGTTGGCCACGAGCGACGCCTCCGGCCTCGTCATCATCTGGCGCCGCGGCTGAGGCGCCGCCGCAGACACGCTGCTCTACTAATACCTGCTACTAATGAGACAACAAAATGTTCGCTTCGGCAATTTTGTAAACCTCCAAAGTAAAAAGAGGGGTTAGAGCGTCCGCTACGTGGCGCGGGTGGACGCCTATCGAACAAAAAGTATGAGCCCGCACCTGCGAGTTAGCGGACGCTCTCATATTGTTTTTTATAGGCGTGCACCCGCTCCGTGCGCTCGCGTGACTTAGCGGAGGCCCTTAGGTATAAGTTAAAAGCCCGTCTGTGGCATCTCAAACGGGTGGAGTGATTTGAATGAGAATTTTTATATTAGACAAGCCACACCGGTTCCGTGCACGTTGCGTATGCAACACGGCTCCAACTAGCTTCGAACACATGCGTAACGCAGCTCTACAAAACGAGTTGCATATACGCGTCCGGTGTGGCTCGGCCTTTAGCGGGCGATAATGGCTAGTAGGCTAACTTACAATACTGACTCCCCATCTAGGCACTAAGAGGATCGTTCTCAAGTTGTACTGAACTTGAGTACCATTTATAACTACCACCGTAAGATTGATTCAAGTAGTGTGTGGTAAGCAGAACGTCCCCTAACGTGCAGCTAATAACCGTACTGAACATCATTAACTAAACATCCAAATCTAGGATCTCCGATTGAGATGGATTGAACATTCCTTATACCTGAATCTCAGATAAGATATTATATTGAATGACGTACTTAATGTCTAAGAAAATCGTTATTAAAGTAAAATTTATTTATATGTTTTACGCTGATGTTAATTGACCCACAGATTGAGTGGAAATTAAAGGCTCATATTGAGTTACGAAGTTTTATTCATAATTTTTTTTCTCCATAGAAATACTTTTAAAAGACAAGACAAAGTCACAATATGAATAACTCTTCCAACGCATTCACATTCACTAAATACTGCGGACAGTTCATACAAATCAATAACAACTTACAAACAATAAATACCATAATTATTGGATAATTCATTCAATTCAAATAATTCCTTGTTCTTTTTATTACTTAGTTGACGTAGTATAATGGAATCAGAGTTGGGACCTCGACCGACGCGACGCGTCCGACTCGAGCCGCTCGCGGCCCTCGGGCGCCCGAGGCTCCCGGGGGGCCTCCTACATCATAACAAAATGAACTTCTACCTCGTATTTACAACTGTACATTAACGAAAACTTTCTAAAACTGTAAAAATAATGTTCAGAACAATAAACGTGTTTTACAATACATTACAAGCAATAAAATTTCATATTAAATTTTTTCTCGGATAAACATTAAATTATATTTACATTGAGTAACTAAACAACTAAAACACCATGATATGGAAATGAGAAGAATTGCACATTAGGTTCACACTTGGACGTATTGCATATTGTGGCACACTTCACGCGCGCGGCGCGCGGCGCGCCTGCCGATACATTACTCCTAAAGCATCGGCAGTGAACTGATTCCCTAAACTAACTAACGATAGCCAGGTAGTTAACAATGCTTTACAATTAACTTTAAGCTCCACAACAGCATGCGTCATGGTTTTTATTTTAAATTTCGATCCGTCTCATCTCGACAACTGCTCACCACCAATGCTAAAGCGCATTAAACAACGAATGCCTCCGCCGCCACCGCGCGCTAAATACGCAATAATCACCACAACTCTTTGCGTCTACTCCTACCTTATCTAATATAAATTTTCACTTAACTAAGAATTGGCTTTATAACCTCAAACATTTTACCGATATATTCAATTTAAATTTCATAATTTCGAGGTTCGATTGATGGAAGATGCGTATTCACTTGTGCGTCGGCGAAGTGTCATCTTTTATAATATAAAATATATCGAATAATAGTTCTTTTGAGTGTCCGCTTTCCATATTAACTGAGATTCTATGTCCAGCTGCAAATATGCCTCGCCCAGCCAACTCGCCTCATCGAGATCGTGTAAGTAACAATGGTACCTTTTCCTAACCTTATATAGCGCGCACACTCAATAGGAAACCTCTACACTACGTTAAGAAATCAGAATAAAAACGTTACGTATGAAAAATCTAGCAAGTACATGGATGGTTTTAAAACTGTTACAAAAATGGATAGGCCATCGCTCTACAGTAAGAATTAGGCTGTTCCTTCACGGGATTGTAAAACGTATCAAAGCACTTACATACTTAGATTAGCGATAGACGCGTATATACTCTTGGCTATTTGTACCTTACATTTGTAGTAACCGTTATAAACTTTTAGTATATTTGCATCGACACGAAATGCAATGAGTGGACGAAGCTTTTCGATTTAGTCGTTCTATTCTAATCTTATGCCGTTTCAAAAATGGAAGTAAAACAAACGTTACTTGCAAACGGCATGACGCTTCACGCGATCGACGTCCGATCGATCGCATTTAGTTCTGAATAATTTCGATATGTATTCAGTGGGGAACCAAAGAGACACGGAATCGTTAAAATTATCTAGTGTAATACGAGACTCGGTAATACTATATCAGCTAACGTAATGGCATCACGCGCGGCGCGCGTCTACAGCTACCACGCGCCGCGGCCGCCGCCCGTCGCGCCGGGGTCGGAGGCGTGGACTATACAATAACAAATCTACTGCTAATCGTTCTACTTAAGAGACGTTGGGGGTTTTGTTCCTCTCGAGCGTCGCCTTGGAGCTGCTCTCTATGCCGGAGTCCTCGTCGCCGCTGTCGAGCACGGTCCCCTCCCCCTTGACCGGCTCGACCTTCACGGGACTCGGGGCCTTCACCTCGCAATCCCGCTCGCCCTCCTGCGCGTCGTCGGTGAGTATCATCTTCTGCTCCGGATCCGTCTTCTGCGAGCGCTTGCCGAACGTCGAGAACGTCGGCTCCGGGACGGGGACGTCCTCGCGGTCCCGCGGCAGCGGCAGGGCCGTCGACGCCACCGGGGTCTCGTCCGTCATGACGAGCGGCGGCGGGCCGGCCTCGGCCGGCCGCTCGTCCGGCGGCCGGGGGCGCTTCGGCTTGTCGAGGACGAAGCTGAAGACCCGGCCGTGGCGGGGGGACGGCAGGTGCGGGCTCGGCGGCAGGTCGAGCTTGAGGCGGTCGCGCGTGTGGCGCAGGCCGCCCAGCGCCTCGCCGCCGGGCGAGCTCGGGCTGACGGACTCGCTGGAGCTGCCGCTGTCGGCGCAGCGCCACGGGCCGGCGTCGGCGTCGGGCAGGCGGCCGGCCGAGAAGTCGGCGTCGTGCTCGGCGGAGCCGGGGGTGACGTCCTCGACGCCCGAGTCGGGCGTGGTGAAGTCCAGCGACGGCGTGCGGGCGGCGGCGAGCACGGGCGCGGCGGCGGGCGGCGCGGGCGCGGGCGGCGAGCGCGGCGCCGGCAGCGGCAGCTCGGCCAGCAGGCCCGGCTTCAGCTGCATGCCGGGGAAGAACTGGCTGGTGGTCGACATCACGCCGAGGCTCTCGAACGGCCGCGCCGATGACGAAATGAAGAAGTCCTCGTCGTATTCTGGAATCAATTTTTTTAAAATATTTAATGAAGGAAGCGGATGACGTCGGTTTCGCTATCGGGAGCGAATTTGACGCCTAAAAGCGAGAGTGGTGATGTGCGACCGTCCGTACCGGCTCCGAAGGCGATGGTGCCGCGCAACGGGTACAGGTCGAGCGGCGCGGGCGCGAACAGCTGCCCGTAGCCCAGCTCCGCCTCCTCCGCGCTCGTCTGGTCCCAATCTGGCACAGAAACGATTACATGCATACCAGGCAAATACATTGTCTTTAACTCTACTTATTGAAGACCCTACTTGTCGGATAGAGTGAAAAGTAAGCCGCGAACCGCATTATATCATATACTTTATCTAGATAGTCGGGACGCACCTGTGTAGGTGGAGAGGTCCGGCAGGTAGGCGGGCGAGTCAGCGTCGCCGGCGGCCAGCTCGCGCGGGTACTCGTACACGCAGTGGTACTTCTGCCGCTTGAACACCACGCGCTTCTTGCTGTCCTGCACATTCAATCATTCTACTGGTGAAGAGCATTTACAAGAAACATCAGACAGTCACCGCCTCTCCAATCGGATACGTCAGTTATCGACGGACACACGCAAATGCAATATCATGCTGCGCTGGGCGATGTTGCGCTTGATACGTCGACTCTGTTAATTCAAATCATTCGGATTTGGCTCTCGAACTAGCTTGCCTTGGAAATAAGAATTAAATCGACTGATTGTTTAGTACCGACGCACCTGCGAATTGGCGAGGCTGCGCAGCGAGGACTTGGCGGGCGCGGCGCGGCAGTCCCACGACGAGGGCACGAACTCCACCTCGTCGCCCTCCGAGCCCGAGCCGGAGGCCGAGTCGCGCGCCGCGCCGTCCGCGCGCTCGCAGCCGCCGCTGCCGTCGCTGGAGCCCCGCTGCGTAACAATAACATCGTTCAAATATCTGGTTTAAGCCGTCAGCCAGCCACATGATGTAGTAATTACGTTGTTGCAGTAACGTTTCAGTGTTGCTAGCAACTGCAATACAGTGCGGCTACATAAACAATGCGCATTCAATTCTCCAAAATAATTATTCTGGAAGACTGGGGTCTTAGCGCGCTACGTTAGCAATTAGTTGATAAGATACATTCTATTTGGTATCCTAATAAAAGTCTGAAATGTTTGCCAACAGTGTCATTGGATCGAATGGATCTTTACTTTTTAAGTTCATGTTTATTCAGAACCAAAAGGTTTCGTTAGGTTAGGGCTCTTACGTTACGTGATTCGATTTCTAGCCAAATCTGAAATGGAATCCTGTTTGGTTTCTAGGAGTAGTGCTGTACGTTGTCCCATCGAAAACATGTTGCCAGCAACAAGGAACCGATGTTGTCTAACAATAGTTCACCATGAATACGTGTGGCTTAACACTTTAACTTATTTCAGTGCCGTCGCGACATTGCCCTTGAGGCAAATAAACGCCAAGCGTCGCGATTAAGTCGCGCGTTTGCGTCGCTGAAACTTTGTTTCAACTTGAATAGGATATCAATACACATAAGTCATTGGTTTTATTACCAAAATTTAGAAATATACTGCTGCAAAATTAACAGAAAGTCTTACACTAAATAAAAAGCATACCAACGAAACATAGTTATTTTATTTTTTTAGCATTCAACATAAAGCAAACTTTTATAAAGACTTGGCATACATACGTATTGAATGTATAGCCTGACCAGAGTTTCAAAAACACTACAATGAGGACGCTGCTTTTGTGATTAATATGGCAACAACGGATACGCTCTGTCATGTCAACATCAAAATCAATTTGAATACTCGTGATTTCTTAAACTTTAATGAATAATAAGCGATGTTCTACGTAATAACTTTTTATTTTTTTGGCATTTTATCACACTAAATGCGCAGTGTGCGGGTGGTAGGACCTTGTGCAAGGTCCGTCCGGATCGAAACCACCATCTTGCTCGCTAATTCTGCCGCTAAGCAGCAGTGCTTGCACTGTTGTGTTCCGACGTGGAGAGCAAGACAGCCGGTCTAATTAATGGCAGAAGAGGTATTCCATCTTAGTCCTCTGGGTTGGCAAAGCATCTGCAATCTCTTCGATGTTGCGAGTGTCTATAGGCGGTGGTGTACACTTACCATCAGGTGACCCACTTGCTTGTTTGCCTTCCTATTTCATAAAAAAACAGTAATTATTTTCACTTAAATCATGACACCTCTGCACAATTTTTACACCCTACCGCCATAACGATGAGCTAACTGTATTTAGTAAAAAAGTTCCGATTTTTTTGCAATATGGCGAGCGTTTTCAAATCTCTGTTCGGCCTATAGCTGGAGGGGTATATCGATAATATTTAATTAATAAAGTGAATAATAGATAATACACGTACGTATATAAACACTTACATGGTTGAAGTGCGTGGATGGAACGACAGACGTCTCTTGCCCGTCGCCGCCCTACGCACCCATACATACACAATATTATTCACACACATGCAGACCACAACCAGTATACTATGGCGTTATGACACGACATGAACAGCTCTGAATGTTACAGACTTTATACGTAAAGAACTATTTTCGATTGGACTGGTAAACTGATTGATGCAAAAAACTTTTTACATTAAAAAGCTATGTATAATTAAGTAAGAACTGATTTAGAAATCATCTGTAAAAGAGAAAGGTTCCAGCATATACATATTTCTCAACAATCATACGAAAATGGTACACGTTCCTTTAGTTGTGGAAATTCAATCAACAGCTGTTACATGTCAAAATATACGTATTATATTATTATTTATACATAAGTCAATATTAAACCACCACGATTTTGATTCAAGAACAATAAGGTTCTCGTAAGCTGTGGCAACTTTACCTAAAACATGGCAACGCTGCACACCAAAAAAACTGTGCTAGAATACTCATTATTCTATTCTCATCGTTCTCTTATTATGTGGTACGTATTTGATGGATAAATTGTGTCTGATATCCGTGTCGCCCGTAGCGGGCGGAGGCAAAGTTAACACGGCTGGCAAAGTTGTCACAGTTTACGGCAGGTAGATAGCTTGTGTGTTAACAAAAAACCATTATTATAATTACCATGTTCTCAAAATCGTGGTAAGCACAAGGGATGTATTATAAAGCAGAGAGGTTCAGTAGACTCTAATTATTTATGCTACTCGGGGTGCTAATGTATAATAGGCTAGGTCCGCACCAAGACGGCTAGCACCATGTGCTGTATCTCAATTGCCGCCTAGTGCGTCTCTTTCCTATTAAGTGGTCGGGGATGCACATAGCGCCAAAAAAACTCCGGGTAGTCGTACTGGCTTTACAGCTGTAAAAGTGGGACATAATTTCAAACTTGAGATCAGTATTTTATTGAAATTTTAATAATTTATGTTAGATCTTTTTATACATTATTTATTTATTTATCTTCCGTGTGATCTAATGTCGCTAGCAAGATTCGAAATTAAATCTTGTTCACTCTCGTACATTTATGAAACATCTTATACGACCTGACTATTCAAGTTAAAAGATTTTGAATCTTAAATGGGGTAACAAAACCAAAATATTAACGCGAACAGCACACAAAACACCAGCTGGCAACAAAGCGCTTATTGAAAGTTTAGGGTAAAGTTACCCGCTAAATTAAAAGCTTAATTTTTATTTCATTGTTTAAAGTCACACCTCACAACAAAACACGTCATATCTAACGTTTCGTTCACACACTGACCTTCCATATAAACTCGCCGCTCGAAGAGTTGCTCGAATGCGAATCGGAGTCGCTGTCCCACTCTTTCATATCGGCGCCAGGCTTGTCCTCTCGCTCTGGCTCGGGCTCCGTCGGCGATTCTTGCGTGAACGATGTGCTTATTATTTCCGAGGCTGGCCCTAGAAAAGCTATGTCTCTTACTCTGTCACATAATGACAACTTTAAGTATAGTAGGCTTCAGTGGCCCGTTTCACTAAGCTACAAGTTACAATTTTACAAGTCTAAACCGGCAACATTAGTCAATAATGACCAACGGCAATGGGCATAATCACCAATGTTGCCGGTTTAGACTTGTAAAGTTCTGTTGTAACTTGTAGCTTCGTGAAACGGGCCACTGGTGTTAAGTGAAACCATTCAAGATGGCTTTAATAGTACGTAAAAGCGCTAAATGGCGACTTCCAATATGTTCGCGTGCCTAAACAGAACTAGCACTAGAATTTTCAAACGAAAAAAATGGATCGTCATGAATTAATTATTTGCAAGAAAAATATTAAAGCGAAAAATTTACAGTTTTTTTTCATAATCACCATTTGCTGTAGTATTTTTTGTTTTATATTTCCTTAACAAGAAGTTACGGCGCCTTCGGTATGTGTCATCCATAATATTGGTAGCTTTTTGAATCCGGTAAAATTTTTAAGCTGCGTTTTTTAACGCGTAGACAGGCGGAAAATTTTCTTGCGGTCGCCGCATCGCGGTCTAGTAATGACCAGTGTCAATTCTATTTATCAAGCAACAAAGTTCAAATTACTTTCATGGTACCTTGCACGGTTTTATATTCAAACAACGGACCGAAAAGTTTTTAAAGGAAGACAACTTTTTATGCGAAATCTGTCAGAACTTAACTATTTGTAGATCAAACTGTTCTATGTTTAAAGATTGGGAAAAAATTCGAACCGCGTAATGCAGTCGCGACTCTGTTCAAATAAAAAATAAAATTAAGTTAGTGAGCGAAATCTGAACGTTCCTGCCTACTAAAAAGAGTTCACAATCGCCATTAAAGAACACGACAACAATCGCTGGCTCTCGCTCACACCCGTCTTCTATGAGTAAGTCAATACTTTCACAGTCAGTGACAATACATGTCTTAATTTACCAGTCAAAGAAATAGAACTGAATAAAACCTGGACTCACTCAGATAATACTCTTAAAAGATTTGTTTGATAAACAATAATTAATTGTAAATTTCTCGCAATTGAAAGATTAAGTTGATAGATAAAGATACAACTAAATAAACAAATAAAATGACACCATTACTTTCCAAGTAATGGAATATCCGAGTGCGGCATTGCAATCTTATCTTACCCGGTCAAAGATATATCATTTGTCAGCTATCGACAGGAAGTCGTAAATCTACGGTGGCATTATTCAACTTCAGAATTTTTACATCGGTTGGATATAAAAGAATACAAATAGAAGTTCAACATACCTGTGAACCTAATGTCGCTCAACAGGGGCAGGTACGCGTCGAGTTGACAGAACTTTTTCTCATTTTGTAAAAAATCCTCTGTAACAGCTACCAGTTTCTCTTCAACGCCGTTCACATCAGTTTCTGGACTGACTTCAGAGTTCACCGCTGGAGTTTCAATATTTTCTTTGGATGGAAGAATTTTGTCTTCGTTCGGGAGATCAAGAGTGTCTTCATCATTTGTTCTGTCCTTACAATCGCCATCATCGACGTTGCTCTCTAAGAGTTCTTCAAACGCTTCACTTATAAAGTTGACCGTGGCGAACTTTTCGCTGTTGCCATTACATTTTATATCCAAAGTATTATTAACATGAACTAAATCTTTAACTGAGCCGTTTGGGACGTCTCTAAGCGTATCTGTGTTATTCACTGTAGTTGGCTCCTTTTGTTTCGGTTCTTCAGCAGTTTTATCTTCAGGCGATTTAAAGTCGAAGTGTTCGGCGTTGTGACTTGGCTCATCGATCCCGTTGACACTGAGTTCCTTGGAGTTATCACTGTTACTCTCTTTGACTCCGTTATTATTCTGCCTCCTGCTCGAATGCGAGTCGTACGTGTGATTAAGTTCGCTGACCAAATGGGAATCGTACGTCCTATTCGGGCTGTCCTTGGAAACTTCAGCAATAATAATCGAATGAGGCTGCTCGGTGTCATCCTCTTCCAAGTCAGTAATAATAATCGTATTAACGTTACCTACGTGAGATTCTTTTAAATTCGTAATACTAGGCGGTCTTATAATTAGAGATGTCGGCTCGGCGCGAGTCGCGGACGGGGGCGAGGGCTCGCTGGCGGCGGCGCGTCTCTCCGCGAGCAGCAGCAGCGCGCTGGGCGTGGTGGACATGTCCTGCGGGCGCTCTCTCACAGAGTTCTCGAACTGGCGAAACTCTTCTGAACCGTTTTGACTAGATTGAATTCGCGGCGTGTCCTGAGGCTTAAACGCGGCCGCATTCTCGAACTCCCAGTAAGAGGGGCTGGCGGTGACCTGGGTGCTGTCGCCTTCCAGCAGCACCTCGGTCCGGCTGCCGTCGGTCGGAGCGTAGGACCTCTCTTGCGGCCTCAGCTCGGCGGAGAATAGAAACGACTGAAAGTTCGGTATGTTGTTCGGTAAATTTTCTGGCGTCCTCTCCGTTCCGGGCAGCGCCATGGGCACCGGTTCTACGCTGTCGTCGGTCGTTGGCTCGGTCAGAGGGGTGCTAGTCACCGTGGCGGCCATGTCGTAGTGATAGTTCGGGCTGTCGTAGATGGCGGTCTGCACGGAGCCGTGATTCTCGGGACTCGATTCCAGCAGATGGTCTTCGAGGCAAGATATCTCTACGCTGTCCATTTTCTTGACCCGCGGCTCGTCCTTCAGCCGCGGGCCGCGGTCGGGCTCGATCTCGCGCCGCCCGGGGCCGGCGGGCGCGGACACGTCGGCCGCCGCGTCCACGGGCGACTTCCTCACGAGCTCGGGCTGCGGAAACAGCCAGGCGTTGTCCGCGGACAGCACCTCCGCGGTGCAGTTGGAGTACGACGGCGCCCCCGACATCAGCGTCCCGTACGCGAGATCTCTGGTCTGAGTTTTCGAATCGTCGACTTCGGATTTCGTCAGAGCGGACGGCGAGGTCTCGACTTCGGTTTTCGCTTTCGTGTACGTGTAATTGTCGACGTCGTTCGCCGTGATAGAGTCGGGGGAGAACCGGTCCTCGTCCGACCGGGCGTCGCGGACGGCGGAGACGCGGCTCGACGCGTCGTCGTCGTCGACGGTGAGCGTGCGGCTGCTGTCGCTGCCGCCGTCGTCGTCGAGGCCGGGCGGCAGGTCGGGGTCGGAGGCGAGGTCGTCGAAGGCCTCGTCGACGTTGTAGAGCGTGTCGTTGGAGCACCACGAGTCGATGCTGGCGGGGCGCGCGGGCGCGGGCGCGGTGCTGCGCGACAGCGTGGACACGCCGGTGGCGGCCGAGCGCTCGGCCGACGTGTCGCTCGGGCTGAGCACGCACGGCGACACCTGCGACAGCCGCGAGCGCGCCTCGCCGGCCGCGTCGTCCTTCGTGAACGTGCGGTCGTCGACGGCGGCGGGCTCGCGCGGGCTGCCGTTCAGGCTGTCCGCGCTCATCGTCATCCTGGAAGAAATTTAGATTCGGACACGATACTTTTGATAGTTTTTAGTGTAGTCGGAAATAATACGCTTTTGGGTATTGAGTACAGTTTTATCAGACATATCGACGAGGTGGCGGGCCGGGCACTCACTCTCCGCTGGTGTCCCGCTGCACGGTGTAGGTGTGGTCGCGCGAGTGCAGCGCGCCGGAGCCGCGCGCGCTGTGCAGGCCGGTGGCCAGCTCCGTCACCTCGTCCGTCGAGTTGTTGCACGGCTCGGGGTAGCTCTCCGACGAGTCCGTTCGCGCTGACGTGTTCCCTGAAGCGACATCACGACATGACATTGCAAACACAGAAACATATTTAACATTTCTTGAATAGCACAGAACGAGGCTATTTATTATACCAGAAATGAAGCGATTTTGCGGTTTTTATCCGAATTATGAACGATATTTTCTATTACCTAATACGTAATTTGAAACAGTACTAAAAATATACCAACGAATAATTGTTTCATCGAATCTAATATCAGCTTCAGCCTCAGACATTATGAAAACTCAGATTAATTAGTTTTTTTTAGACCGCCGTGCGACGTGTCGACTGCACCGGCTAGTGTCATTTTCTGGTTAAATTTGGCGTTAGAGCGAGCGGAGACTACGCTGTAACGCACAGTCGCCTTCTTACTAGGTTCCCACTATACGCAAGCAAAAGTAGGTAAAACAGTTGCAAGTTTAATTTATTTCGTAACGAACTCTAAAATGTAAAATTATCGCATGTATATTCGAGTAATGACATGGATCTTTCTCAAGAAGGTACTTATTAGGATTTAGCTGTACAGGCTGGGCTAGCAGTGCTACAGTTACGAAAGTTGTGAAGGCTCCATATTGTATGCAACAGTAGGTACACAACTCACACTGCGCGTCGTTCTCGTACGCCGACAGCTGCGGGCCGGTCTCCTCGGCGATGGGGCTCAGCGCGCCCGGGTAGCTCACGATCAGCTCCGGCGGCGGCGGCAGCTCGCCCGACCACGAGCCCTCGCCCTCGCCTTCGCTCTCGCTCTCGCACTGCGGCTCTATTGCTGCTACCTGCGGCCAGATAAGGATCGATATAGCGGCTTCACTTCAGTCTTTTAAAGCAAGTCCTAAAGGGAATTCATACTCACGGTCCAGCCAACCCTCTGAGTTACATTTTTTGTTTTATTTAATATCGACTTGACAGTGCGTCTGATGTGCCAATTTTACGATCTTCGCCTTCAATTATTAAATTCAAATACACACTAAAAGCCTCGTAACCAGTTTCTTTGTTACAACTAACCGTTAAAGAGTTTCTGGTTCACCAAATCTGGCTGCCATAGAGTAAATATCCTAGTTATTACAAAAAACAGTCCAATCGCTAAATGTCTACCTATAATATTTGAGGAGTTCAAGTAACGGTAAAAAAACAGAAATAGTTTCACAGGTGATAGAGTTCTAAGGTAAAAAACATACACCTTAAATAAAGAACAAGCTCTTTGTACTAAGCTAGTCAAAAACAGTACATACCTGAGCTAAAGGCAGTTTCAGCTCCAATTCGTTCCGCAGCGCATTAACGCAGTCTTCATCCAACGTGAACCGCTCCCTTATGCCCTCGATGCTGCCTCCGTTGCCCGCTAGAAACGTCTCCGGAACGGACTCTTCCTCCCGATGCAGGTCGTCCTGGACCAAACCTTCCACAGTCAAAGGTCCAGAGTACTCAATGTTCAAGTTGTTCTCGTTCTCAGCCATCGCCAGTTTCGAGGTGATTTGGAGCTCGATTTGATTTAGTTCGATCTCTTTGTGTAAAGAGCTTAAACCGGAGTCGGGTTCGACGGGAACCGGTTCAGGCGGTTGGTTTAAGTCAATATCGACTATGTACTTCTGTTGCGACGTAGAGGCTAGCAAGTACCCCGGCGAATTAGGCGGCGTCGATGGCGATACTCGTTTCTCAGTGACAGACTGATCAGTAGCGTCACTGACGTCCGTCTTAGGCTCGGTCTCGTCCTTCGGCTCACTGGTGATGTCGTCGAAATGTACATCGTCCTGAACAATATCCGGCACTTCGTTTAAAAAGTTGCCGTCGCGCAAAGGTGAGGGAGTTTCGAGATTTATTTCGCTAAAATTCGACGAGAAAGCTAATAGCTCCTCTTTGGGTATGTCGACTAAATCTGTAGCAGATTTCACCCCTTTGAATAATTCCATGGTGCAGTTCTCAAAAGGGCCAAGAACTACTGAGCTGTTTTCGTCGTACGTGTCAGTAGGGTGACTTTTGGTGGGAGACTCAAAAGGGCTCATAGAATCCGGTACGCACTGTTGTTCTAACCTAGTTAAAGTAACACCTGGACCATAGTCGGGCACTTTGGTCTCTGATAATATATCAGACTTCTCCAGATCGGATTTTTGGGTATCATCTGCCGAGCTTTTGGGAGTACTCGAGCATAAAGGGAGTTTTGCGTCTACGTGACTACTCAATTGTCTTTCAGAGTGCAAAAAATCATCCATTTGTCTTATCACATTAGGCAGATCTAAGTAAACGGTAGATTCGTTCTTGACTAGTGAACAGACGCTTTCGGTTGCAGAATTTTCGAAACAGGAATTTATGACATCTTTTACGTTGTCATCCATGGGGTTTTGCTCTAAGATTTCACCTTTAATATCATCCGTGAAATCCATGTAAGCAGTGCTGTTATTCGATACTTCTGCTACTTTAGCTTCCACTATCTTACTATCAGATCTAAGAGCATTTTGGCCTGTGACATCGGCTACTACCATAACTTTTTCAGCATTTGGCATCAATAGATCACTTTTTTCAAGCAAAATTTGCTCCTGTGGTACAGATTTTGGTTCATCTTCAATCAACACTGTTTCTGCCAATTTTATGTTGTTTTCATGAAATATATTAACAGCTTTTATCTCGGGTTCCACATTATGTTGTATCAACTCGTTTTGCAAAATTTGTTCAGGGCCCCTAAGTAAAACAGTATTACGTTCTTCATTCAGGGTATCTTTGATCAAAAAAGTACTCTGTGAAGAATCTGCACTAGCCGTTGATTCGAGATCTAGTGACTTTTGAGGGTACACTGATTGCGTTGAAGCTATTTCTTGGTTTGAAATCTCGCTGTCGTTTAGTTTTAGAATAACTGGTGATTCAGTAGACTTTTCAGCATCCTGCACAATTTCAGGAAGTAGGTTAGCTGGAACAATTCCAAAATTGGTAAAAATTGATTCATTTTCTAAACCTTTAGCATCATTTATTACAACAATTTCTGGAGTTTTCATTATGTCCATAGCCTTGGGGACATCCTGTAGTGCTTCAACTAAAATTCCTTTAGCGATTTTATCACAATTGCCGACTATCGGAGAGTCTTTTTGAGTATCTTTTAGTTCTTCTTTAGGAAACGCACCATTATACGGTGCTGCGGTAAATATTGTTTCCTTCAAAACATCTGGTATAACTTCCGGGATAATAACAAGATTAGGTACAGAATCGCTTTCTACAGCTTTTATTTCATTTTCTAGAAATGTATTGACTGATGATTCTTTTGTCTTGGCAGTACTGACAGGTGCTGGTTTGCCTAATTTTATGTGAGCATTTTCAATGCTCGTCAATGCAGCAGTTTCAGCTTCTTTAATTATCCTTTCAACAAGTTCCTCAGGAACTTTTTCCAAATTAGGTATATTTTCGATATCATCTTGGGATGCAGATAAAATTAACTTGGGTGCTTCCAAATGGCTCAGTACATTGGATTTTTCAGTTTCTACGTGTGTATCTAAAAGTGTCACAAGTTCTTCTTCAGTCGTTTTATTTGTAGTATCAATTATTAGTTCTGAAATTGGCATTGTAATTATGTCATGTTTATTGATTTCACTTTCAGCCGAGTTGATGTACAAATCAGGGTTTGCAGTGTCACAGGTTTTGTTTTGTACTTTTACAGGCAGAGATTCTTCTCCTGTTTCATAAACCGATAAAGGCAGTTTGCCTTGCTCAGTTTCATCTATTCTATGAGTAGGTTTAATGGATACTTCACTTACATTGTTTATTAGTTCTACTTTAGGTGCTGTTGTCTCAGCTACAAGCAGAACTGATTCTACTTGTGCAATTTTGCTATTGGTTGTACTTTCTGCAGGTGTAATGAGATCATTGTTTATTCCACTTTGACTATTAAGGCTAGTTGGCTCTGGTCGTAAGTCTGTCGTATCTTTATCGTCTAGGTGTAGTGTGTCGCTTGGTAACAGAACCTCAATTTTAACATTTTCGACTATCTCAAGGACTATGGGCAAGATTTCTTTATTTTGTACATTCACTGGTGAGCTTTGTTCTAAACTTTGAATATTCCTAGCAATAATATCTTCAACACTTTCAGACTTTATTGGATCTTTAATTATTTCACTTATTGACTTAGCTTCCACTGTTTCCTTATCACTCACTATATCAGCTATATTATTATCACCTGGTGATTGACAGTCTTCACTCATACTCACTTCATTATCAACTTCATTTATACTAGACATTGGTGCTATATATAAATCGGTTAAATTGGGTAATACACTATCACTATTTTCTATTTTATTTTCTTTTGGCAACTCTGCATCGACCTTTTCTTCTTCAGTATTTTCGAGGGTTAGTATTTTATCTTGTAGATCAGCATTAGTAATCTCTTCACATGGTAAATCCAGATCTTTAATAGGAGTATCCGGCGTCAGATTCTCTAGCGTCTGTTGACTGATGGTGTCGCTATGTCGTTCGAACGAATGACTAAGCGTGCCAATAGTATCTCTGTCCTCATCTTGTTCCCGCTTCCTTTCAGGCGATTTATCCTCAAAACCGACTTCCAAAATATTCTGGAAATTTGTAATACCAGGGGATTTCACCATACTTGATTGCATCGGATAATCTTTTTTGCAGTCTAAGCTCAAATTGTCCCTAGAAGGACTGGCTTGATGGCTCGATTCCGAACTGGACGTCTTCTCCGAATTAAGGATATTATCGAGATTTTTAATGACATCGCTCACATCTCTGTAGTAGCTGACGTCATCCTGACTGCCCGCTATAATATCTTTGAGCCACGGATCGACCGAGGCGTCGGAGCGATCGTGCTCCTTCTCTCCGTCTTCGAGGCCAATATTGGCTTGATGGCAATCCAAGACGGCAGTCTCGTTGTGCGTGAGGTAAATATTGCGAACGTCGTCCAGCGACCCGTGCAGGTTGGTCAGACTTTCCGATTTGATCTGAACCGAGAGAGCGTCCCTGTCCGACATGATGCTGCTCGACCGCGACACGGCCGTGTCCATGTCGACGCTGAGCGAGTCTTGGATGGTGCGGTGATCGAATTCTTCGGAGCCGGTGAAGTGTGACGTCATGGAGGTGGAAGGCGCGTGTACGATGGCCACATGCTCGTCTATCTTGGGAATGGTGTTGGGTTTGAGGCGCTGCCAGCGGTCCTCGAAGTCGCTGCTGCCGTAGCCGTCGTCCCGCGAGGCCTCCTGCGAGCGCGCGTGCGTGGTGTACAGGTGGTTGAGCAGCGCGTGCACCTGGCCCGACGTGGGCCGCTCGCTGGGGTTAGCGGTCCAACAGAGCTGCATCACTTGATATCTAGATAAACGATAAATACTTGTTAAAACATGTCGTATTTGTTTGTGTTACATACTTTATATAAGACTGAGTATGAAAATTTTGTTTACGAAGACATAATACAGAGACGCATAAAAGTACAGTGTAACTGTTGAGAACAGATGGAGCAGAAAAATCTAAAAAACTTAAAGGAATCCTAACCTAAACTTACTGGTCGGTAATCGATAATTTTTAAGTATATTCTACATATAATTCTATAATACATAGAACACAATGGTTACCCCAGTGGAATTTGTCAATTAGAATATAATAGATAAAACGGCTTGCAACTCACAGATGTTCCCTGTAGGGACAGTTGAGGTCGGGCGGCGGCGCGCGCGGCGGCGGCGCGCCCCACGCGCAGATCTCCCAGACCAGAGTGCCCAGAGAGTGCACGTCGCTGCTCGCCTGCCAAGCGGTCACACTTATTACAGACAAGTGTCCACGCTTTTTGTTATTACTCTACTTTTCAGACGACTCAGCAGGCCAATCGAACCAGTAGTTATTTTCGAATTGGTTTAGTTACAACCATAGCACCATTGCTATGGTTGTAACTAAACCAACCAATAAATAGCCCATGTTAATTTACAGTTATCTATCCACCCAGCTTCTCGTGTAGTATATTTTTCGAAATCCAAAATTAAATCTATCGATTAATATATTTTTTATTGCTTTAATTTAAATATTATCCGCAAGGGTTTAAGGAGACAAGATGGATGGGCGTCAGAAAAGTATTTTTTTTTCGTATGTTATTTACAATAATACAGTTGTTTACAATAATAAATTACTACGTTACTAACATAATAAAGTAAAAATCTAGAACTAGTGATCGTTGCTACCCTATCTCGACCTTCCGGCCTGTATATAACGCCGGCTGTAGTTACCGAGCGCGGCGCCGGTGCGACCTGGTCGGGCGGCTGCGGGCGCGGCTCGACGCCGTAGTGGCCGAGCACGGCGCGCGCCGCCGCGCCCTCCCCGCGCACCAGCACGTTGCTCGCGCAGATGTAGCTGCCGAAATCAATGGTACATTATGATACGAGTGTGCTATGTTGGTCGTCATACTCGAGGCGGTATTAATCGCGGGAGCGGTACGCGAGCGCGATAAGGGAACCGAGTGCGTAATTATCAATGCACACTCGTTTTACGCGACGTTTTTCAATACACTTACGAGAAAAAAAAACAGTCTTATATTGTTATTAACTTTTTTATTGGTATTTGAAAAAACCTCTCTCCAATAAGTCCATTCGAAAAAAAACCCCTGTAAAACCCGGTTAAATTAAAAATGCTTCGTCGACATACATAATTATATAACTTGCAGTGAGGTACAAATTTAACTTGGATTATGAGCCCAAAAGCGATGTAATAAGATCCACGTTACGAGCAAGTGTGTTGAAAAATAATTCATTTGTTGGATATCAGTGTTTGGTTTCACCGATTACCTCATAGATTTCGACGAGACAATGTTTGGTAAAAAAATTATATACAAACACAATAAAAATATAGCAAATATGTTACCCGTATGCGTGTCCCCTGGAGTGCAGGTAGGAGAGCGCGGAGGTGACGTCACACATGAGCCGCAGCGGGACGCCACTCTCGTCCAGCTCCGCCATGTTGGGCCGGCTTGCTGTCAAGTAGGTTTGCAGGTCCTGCGGCGTAACGAAACAATGGTCAACACACACATTTTCTTATTAAAAGAAACGACTCTACTACTTTATTTGAAAACCAATCATTAACATTTGTAATTTTACCCAAGCCTAACTGACATTTCTCTTAAGAGAGTAATTGTGTGAACTTTTTTAAATCCGAATCTACTCTAGCGTTGCGTACTCCAATATTTTTGATGGTTGACATCCGAAGACATGCGGATCCGAGTTGGATAACGAGAACTCAAGATCATATAGAAACCTTGAGGAGGCCTAAACCCAAACGCGGGCATTGAATGGACCGCGATTATAATGATGCTGATGATCTTCTCTATTTTAAGCTCGATTCCATGGAACAGCTAGATCGCCGTTAGGTACTTACCGTAGAGCACAGTTCGAAGATCAGTATCCACGGGTCTTCCTGGAGGCAGCTGGCCACAAAAGCCAGCACGTTGTCGTGGCTCGCGTCGCGGTAGAGGCGCGCCTCGTCCAGGAATCGCGCTTTGTCCTCGAGGCTGGCGTTCTGGTTGAGTATCTTCACGGCAACCGTTGCCGTCGTGCCGTCGTCTTCTATTTCGCCTTCTACCACCTGAAGCAAAAGGCAAACCTGGGTTATTGTGCTGTTAATACTGAATAAACGAAGGGCTTTGACTACCTTTATTAGTATTGCGAATTCTCATCAACCATCTTACAGACCGTGCTTCGAAGGGCGCCCCTTCGAAACAAGCTTATATTCAGAAAACTATAACCGAGTGCCACGTCGATTTTGGTGAAAATTTTCGAAGTAGTATTTCTACGACAGAAATAAAGAATGATTACTGCGTGGTTAAATTAAACGCAGAAAGTAGTACAACGTCGAGTTAAAGAAAAAAACTACAGAGGTGAGTTTGTGATAAAAAAAACAAAACATTTTTAAGTTCGCCTCTCGTTTAAATTGCATTGAAAACGTCCCTTTCTTTCACGTGTCATCTCACATCATTGACATACATAACTGAAATACCTAATCGTATTTTAGAATATTTGGTGCGGATAAATTATATGTTAGTTAACTTAGGTATTTAAACACATATTTCTTCAAACGTCAACAGTGTCTTAATATTTTACAAACTTCCTTCGAATACAGCTTTTGTTATGTCACTAGAGGAAGAAAAATTGGAAAGCTTGTTGTTTACTCACCCTGCCGAACCACCCTCGCCCGATTTCCCGCAGATATTGCAATCGATTCCTTGGAAAATCTTCTTCACCTGAAAAAGTAAGAAAATATAGATAAGTTTTATTGCTGCACAGCACACAATAGAAAATACTTCTCTATTTTTCTACGGTGACCGTATAAAATATTATCTAACTCAGATAGGATGCGTTTTATAAAAGCTTGTTGTATTTATTTTGATAACGGCGCCCGCCACAAATAGCTAATATATTATTAACAACTATCAGAATCTGGCCATCTTAAAAGCGAATTGTGTCTTTAAGGTGTTTACGCTACTAATGTCGATCATTACTAGATATCGACCCCAATCTCAAACGTTACGTCTACACTCTGTGCTACACCCTTAGTATGATGGTATCACGCTTTGAAATAGCAGTCATTTATAGAAATAATAAAATGGCATTTATTAGCCTACCATATTTCAGAACACAGCGTATACAGTGAAGAGAAGGAGCAAATGGTCAAAATCTTTAACGATTGACTTGAAAAGCTCCATCCATGAAGCACATAAACAATAAAGAGGAAATGTAACTTATTTTGCTTAAAGCCAATTCCGAAAAATGTCGCGGCGATTGCTGCAATTCGATTGGCCAATCTAAGGTCAAACACGACACTGAGAGTTGGTCAAGCTACTAATAATCGAATTAATCGACGTCGATGGTCAATAGATATTAAATAAGTAAAAGTTATTCTCTACGTCATTCGATATCCATATGCGTGTGCCACATGCGTTGTATCTGAATGTACAGAGATTTACACAGATCAGTTGTTAGCGCGGTATTATCTCAGTGCGAGTGACGGTTGGTGTGCATTAGCCACAGAACAATAATCGGTTTCGGAATTGGGTGGCCAGCCTTAACGCTCTATTGGGTACGTGCTTGATGCCTTCAGCCTCTTATTATTGTCTCCAGCCCCCTACGCAGATGACAGCTTGTACTCACCGAACCAATCGACGCACCGCTCCAGGGGGTCAGCGACCCTGATGCCACTAGGCAGCGGTTCGAACTCCACCACGGACTCGCGGCTGACTCTGTTCCGCTCCTCGTTCTCGCTGACGATGTACGCGGCGGCGTTGTTGTTGGCGATGTTCTGCATCTCGCGCAGAGATATAGGTCCATTGTTGTTGTCCTCGCTTATGTTGTTGTTGGCGGGTTCGGAGAAGCCTGAGTCGGGCGGATGCGAGCGGCGCTCGTGCAAGTGCGTCGCACTCGCTGTGAACAGCTGTTGAGAACAAACAATTAGTATGAAAAACTAACAAACAAGAATATGGTTACGGTCCAAAAAGGAACTCTGAATATACCCTTAAGGCCGTGGCGACTTTTTGCAGCGACTCAATTTAAAAACGCATTTTGCAAACGCGTGACTGCATTGCGAAATTAGTCGTGACCGAATCAGAACTGCATCGCGTTTGCACCGCTGCAAAAAGTCACCATGAGCCATAAATATATTCCTTATGCACTACTGAGTTAATCCTCGAGACAATACCACGACGCATAGAAATATAACATAAAAACTGGCACACTATCTACGTGTATACGTACTACGTAGACGATCGCGTGTTAATAAGGATTGAGCTAAGTAACGAACTCTAGTTAAAAAGGCTAAATGGACGTTTATGAAAGATTTATGAGTGCTGGCAACGTAATGAATTAAGAGTTGTGCTTCTAGGGAGTCAATGAATATTAAGTTTTATCACACAATACCACGTTTCGCGAATAATAATCAACACCATGGGAAATCTATGCGTTGAGACCATACTATGCTGGTGAAGGTATCCCCATATTACCATAAAAGGTTTTGCTGTCCTAAGTTGTTGCCAGCGTACTCAATCGGTTAAATATGATAATGACAGTTATACTTCAAGTGGTAAATGGGTTTGGCAGAGTTCATCCAAAAAGTTTAAATTTATGATGGGTCAAAGGTATATTAAATAGATATATATACATAGAAACCTTCCGTAAAACAAACTAACTCTAAATGATAGTGAGAACCGTATTAAAATCAGTGGCATGGTTTAGAAGGACTAAGCGGCCGAAGATATGCCGACAGACAGGAACGGATAGCGACTTTTCTTTTGTACAGTAGGGGAAATATATTCACGTACCACCTTAGAACCCTATCGCAATGACGCGACGCGTTAAACACCAGGCTATGTCATACAAATGTCATGCGTATGTCTCTTCGACTAGGTTCTACGGTGGTACGTGTTTCAATTTCCTTGACTGTACCTACTATGTTAAAAACGATAAATTTAATGTCTCTGTTAATTTCTGTAAGAATTTTAGACTTTTAAATCCTGATGTAATATGCCATTTCAGCGGAAAAGGGTAATTAAGGTAAATGTAAGTACAGTTCTTATGTAGATAATGTAGTTCCTAGTTCTACAAACATCCATCTACAATGACAACTACAAATACTTCAAGCGGGCATCAATCAATATCCGTGAACAGTTCCGTCACCAACATCGATTACAAACGGTAATAAAAAATAAACAACACAACGCAAATACGTGGGCAGATCCAAAAGTTTCCGTTCCATCGGAGAATAGTTTTTTTATATTTTAGCAGAAACTATTGAATCTACCTACCGATTAGAAGACGAACACAAAACAAAACAACAAATCCTGGAATCAATAAACTACCTGATTATCCGCTCCTTCGTTTTGCTGGAGACAAGAGAAAACAATGCGTTAATTATGAATGATTATTATATTATTATCTTTAATAACAATAGTCAGTTGTGAATATCGGTAATTTCTATTCAGTATTTTTTTTTATACGTATAGCTCTTCAATGATTCCGCCAATGACGAGATTAAAAAAGACACAGTTTTTATGCTTTCAGCTTAAGCGCTTTTGCGATAAATCGATGTTAACGTGGTGAGACCGAGTAATATTATTTATTGAATAGCATTGACAATCATTGTAAAATACCGACTGTGCATTAAAGTCAATCGACCGGTACCCATCCATTTGAAAAACGGAAGCTTAACACAAGCTAACTAACCACGCTCCGAGGATGTACCGATGATTATTCCTCGAGTGTTCTTTGACCTTCATTGGAATTCCATTCACGTGCAAGCATTCAATGCCTGGGACCGGTACAGAAAGGAATTCAATTGAAGCAAACAGCTAATCTGACACAAAGTGACAGTCATTTGGATGATCAATCACGCGTTTAAATACTAAGCTAGGCACTCAGGACAGGTCGGTCCTGGTGGGTAGGTACGTAGAGTGGGTACCGCATTGTCATGTTGAGTTGCGGTAGGATTACCCTCGTTACAATTGATGTTATACTTACAACATAATATCCTGTCGGAATTAAGGGTTATATTTAGAGTAGGATCATTTATATTAGATGTCCGCGAACCTTTTGTTATCGTAGACCACATCCCGTACTTTTTTGGTTCCGTGGACCTCTTTGACTGAATTATAATGATTTTTTACAAATCTGTATATTTTCTTGATTAAAAAATGGTCCAGTTCTTATTCGGTTGTCATATATTTTTCAAACGAATATTGCTCTTTAAAGAAATACTGAGACTTCCCACTTTTGAACAAATGAAAACTACAGTACAGGTTTTTTTTATTTTAAAAACATTTTATTGATTAAACATACTGGCTTAAATGAAAACAACAATAAAGGGTAAGAATGGACATTTCTTTAGAAAAGGATACAAAATTATTACAGGAAAAATATATCGCCCAAACCGCTGTTAAGGAAATATTTTTAGAAAAATTGCTTTCAAGATGTTACGAGTATTATATGAGTATTTGCAAGTCATTAACGTATGTTCGTTGGAAAAAAAAAACGAGATTTGATGATCAGATACACGTGAAATCAACGGGATGGCTTAAATGTTGTAAAAAAACTTATGGCGATTTATAAATTTTGTGTAAAATGGGAATTATTTGGATAGATATTAGATACCCGAAGTAGGTTTTTAATCAAAAAAATATTATTTTTCATTTAGATAATAGTGGATAGTTCAAAGCTTAACTAGGCAGAAATTGTCTCGTCAGGACTTTCAAAAAGTTGGCTTCAAAATCTCAAGCGGACCGATTTCACTTTCTCTTAACACTTAACATGCTTCACTAGTTCCATTTCAAATAGGTGTTTACACATACCAGTATCAAATAAAATTACACGTAATACATGTGAACAATCATAAGGGCATATTAGGATAGGTGCTCAGTGCGATGCACTCTGGGAGCCATCAGTAGCAGTACCTATTCCGTGCATGGTAAGGTTTTAAATTGACCGTGTTCAATTCCAGCGGGTGCGATAATTGCCATAATTTGCGGATAGGTGAAGCTAGAGAAATCAGGTCAGCTAATTTTGAAGGAATAATTATCGTATCGACTTCACGTGGGCAAAGTTGCAACACTCCGTTGGTCCTAACTATTCAATTATAAGCAGTTAGTGAGTAGGATAGGACAACAGTTTTATTCCACAAAGTAACGTGGTGTAATCAAAGCGATCATTGGAGAGGATAGCTAAGCTTATTGAAACTATATCCAGTTTGAATTAAATTTATTATTTTATGGTGTCTTAACTAATATGCTGTTGTTGTGGATCACTGGATAAAGCTGTATCGCTAGTGACTCGCTCAGATCACCCGTTAAATGATGAAACTGCTGTCGTATGTACTTTTGAAAGGTTGGCGCATCTAGTAGTACCAGTGTATCTCTTACTTTGTCTTTTCTTATAACTTAATGTTGTAACAAGCAAGCGACAATAAGCTAGTCGCCATGCAATCCGCCGTGTGAACGAGGACAGCCATAGGTAGGCTCGGTTCGGTTGGTCTATCCCCGTTTTGCCTGCAAACCCAATGGATGACGTGGCGCCATGATAAACGGATGTCATTAAATCGATTGAAAAAGATGGGTGTGTGTGAGAAGTACATTATCGCATTTATCGCTGTAATTTTCCTATACCCACTGTCACTCGTTTGTATCACGTTTTTGAAATACCGATGTCTGTACCCAATGTACCCGAAGCTGGGTACTCACGGCGAGTATTCGCACGTAATAATAACTCTGATTAGAGCAATACGTCAAAAAGCCAGAGCGCCAGTACAAGAATTGTTACATGAAGGTAATGTAACGCCTTTTTTACGTTACGCGCGCGTTTTAGGTGAGTTCCCGGCTTAAACCGTGAGTAACAACTCCAGAGTTAATTAGGCAAGAAACATCACTATTCTCGTTAAAAAGAATTGTAAAAATTATGAAAAACTCATCGCGCAATAATCAAATCAGTCTATTATAAACCGTTTGTAGTAAAATTAATGATTATTCAATATGAACAGCTGAATTTTGAAGAACATGACATCGCTGTTCAACGTTTGCCATCTATTCGATTTCGACTCGAAAAAAAACTAAAACTATAAAGGCCGATTGGCTAAGTTAGTGATGATTGAGGATCTGCTTATACTATGGAAGATTCAAAGTTGAATTCCCGGTCGAGTTCATTTAGAATACGAATGTACTTTCAACGTAGGATGTAAGTGAGCTGAGTCCTCCATTTCTGTAAATGTTTTCCGAAGCAGAGTTACTTCTACTTTGGGTCTCCGTTTGTGTGTTCATTCGTTCAGTATTACATCACGAAGTTAATTTGAATTATATTGTTAGGTGCACACGATGAATGACGACTCGTCATGTTAATGTCGTGCATACAAATTTATAAATACTTTGACCGATGTCAAATAATAACCGAATGCACTCATCAAATCCAAGGTCGGGAGTTAGCGTCATTCATAAAATATTGCAGCCCGCACGTGTGGAATGAATAATGACCGTTTCAATAATTGATGAGCTTATAAAATTGAATGAAGAACGGATGGCCCAAAATAGGATTCAGTATGATAATTTTAAAATCAGTAGATAGAGTATTTGAATCAAAATAAATTATTCCGATGACGTTCAGTAATTTTCCTTATACACACTGATGCTAGCTGGTTTTGCCATGCAACATTCTTATCAAATTTTCAGTCGCTAATGTCAGTACATTTAGGCTAGTAATCATCAACAGATAATACAATAATCTGGTCACGATCTTAAAAGGTCTTTAGAATTTGACGTAGAATTCCAACACACACGCAAAGATACGAAACCGTCATTTCTTGTAAGATAAAAGGATATTTCCAATAAAACTTTTGAAATAATAACATTACAGCCTGCTAGGTAACCCCTCAGTTTCGCCGGCAAGTTTCTTATAGAAGTTTATAAACTTCATGAAAGTAAATTAGGTACCCAAAGTTATAATCTAATACAAATGTATTTCGGTTTACAGGATATACATATACCTACAATGTTATATACATATGCGTATATGCGGGATGTAAGAACCAACAAATATTACCTTAAAATTATTATTTGCAATATTAGGTAAATAATAAGACTGATTAATCCTTTGCTCTTTATTTTCAAAATTATAATGTTTGTGCGCTCCGGTTTAATTTGGTCCTCAGATTTGCGAATGTGCTGTAATTAATTTCAAAGTACCGGCAGACCTCGTGTGCGAGTTACAAAGTGCTAAAGGGGTCTTTGTAAGTTCGGTACGACTTTAACAGAAAATGCCGTGCCGTTTTCCGGGAAATGTTTTGAGTGAATAAAGGCACCTTGAAAAGATATTTCGCTGAATTCGAACAATCTGCTATTTCTCTTTTTTGACCCAAACTGAAAAAGAAGAACATTTTAAATTTGGGGGTAATGACCATGTTGTTGTTTCCAAACTAAGCTAAGGCATCCTAAAGCTAACCTGTATACCTAAATATATACCTAGGTATCTTGATATAGTTTATAATCTTATCAAAGATACACACAACATCAGATTCACAGATTCACGGAAACCCGTCGCCAGCGTACAAATAACAAACAGTGTTTCAGCTCCAACAATAGGAGACAAAACACTACAATCGCGCAACAGCCCGAACAATGACGCAGTAAAATATTTTACAACTCTTCCAATAAATACAATGTGTCGTTGGATTATGTGATCAGCCATCAAAGGAAAGTACACACGTAAAGCTGGTTGCGTACCACGCGATCTGTGTTGTGTTTCAATTTGATCGAACTAGTTATTGAGGTTGATTCCGATTAATTTAATGAATGCAAAAAGAACTAATAAGTAGAAATATACGCTATTAGCGAGTCGTCCCGGCTACGCACGGGTGCAATTAACATGACATGTTCGTATAAACCTTCCGTAACAAAATCTATAAATAACAGTGAAAACCGTATAAAAAGAGTCGAAGTTACGATTACAGACAGGACCGGATAGCGAGAGACGTTGGTTCATACTGTGTAAAGAGAAGAATAAAGAAAGATATTAGGCATAAGGTACAGTTTATCCCTCAGCACTCTGCGGGATATTGACCGAGATGTCCACTGGAATCAGATTTTAATCAAACCAGGTTTTGTTTCTAGCACAGCTTATTATGTTCTTGATACAAGTTAAAATGTCAGTCGTTGTCTTTTTATCAATATCGAAGGATAATGATGGTGGTTGACAGAATCAAATAAAATACTCCGGCAAGATTTAGCAATGGCATTGATTTTCAACTGGGCGGACCCTGCGTATCAAAATTAGAGTCAACATGCTCTCGTAAAGTTCATGCAAAATCATAAATTGACTACCTTAATTATCAACGTCGTATCTACGAAATATGCACAGAAACACGAGCACCTAGTACTTAAGCTTAACAGTCACTAATTTTGATCCAAATCTTAACTCCAAAAACATCGCGTGGAGTGTGCCCAGTCCTGAAGAGATAGTTGGAAGAAAGCAAATTGGCTAGCGGAAACGCCTTCGAAGGAAAGAATTGGAGGAAGTATGCGTGGATTGGACATCCGTCAGAGCCGTTTAGTGAGAAAGAGCGTTACGGCGCCGGATGGAGGCTCGGGAAAGTTAAAGCAATTATTTTGAAAATAAAACAGCCCGGTTGTGGTATTAGGGTTTCGGAGTCAAATAGCAAAATATCTAAATTCGTCCTGACCGCTTGTTTATCAGTATTTCAATCATTTCACAGTCATTTCAACCAGAGACTATTATAACTGTGGTGAACCAGTTCATGAGGATCGATTTCGATGTCGAGGTATCGCTGGCCTCACTCACTCATGATAGCGGGATAGAGCAAGACAGTGTGCTGCTCCGGTGTCGAACCCGACGCTTTTGCACTTAGAGAATCATTCCCCTCATCGTGAGGTACAGTTGAATCCACAGCTGTCGCCATGAAGCAATGAGTTTTTCTAACATATGAACATTACCTAAGCACTGTAAGCAGTAACCACAGATTACATAATACTATTCTACGGGAAAAAGTACGTAGAGTGGGTACTAATCATGACCTCATTAGTTTGGTTTTCCTGTAAAGAGACACCCATGAAAGCAGATATCCATGGGACGCTGCATTGCGCTATAAATTAGATGTCAATTAAAATCAGTAGCGAAAACTTTCCGATACAAATAAGGAACACAATGAAACATCGATCACTGTAAATGATCTATGTATGAACAATGATTATCCTAATTGAAGAGCAAGATGTTTATCGCATCACGAAGAAGCCGCACTCGGTATCGGCACACGTGACGGACATTAGCATTGTAACGCGTGAACTGACGATGCACTAAGAGTCCCCGTAACAATATTATCAGCATGTCTGTATAATAATATCTATATACAAATACAGCGTTCAAAGTAATACAAACTAAACGGCTATAAGATTATCTCGTTGGATAAACCGAATGAAGATCATATCTGCGTCGGGAAATCATAATAGCTGCATGTATGAGCTATCTACGTTAAAGTCACTGTTACTAGTGAATTTCAATGCGTTACTTTTCCGTGTAAATGCCCATGTATATATTTAAAGGTAATTTTATTTGCAGTACACAAAAAAGAAAACAATGAAGACCTCAAAGCGGAACCTTCACAGACAATCGAAAAGCAGTCACCGTAACGAAACCTATGGTAGTTAAGCACAGTAACTATTTTAATTAAAGACAATTAAGTACTAAACTGAAATCGATATTGTCTGTCATTTGTTTGCTTAAAGGTAATATTTGACACATGATTTACGAATGGCCGGCTTGTCTTGACCAGTGACGCACGTGATGCAGATAGTTTTTGACCGATTAGCGAAACTAAATTGACGACTGACGCGGTTTACTGACCGGCTAATGGGTGGTTTGAATCAATAAAACTTAAGTGACCTGTATTCATGCAGTGGACATTAGTAGCTTTTGATTGAATAAGCTCTAGGTGTAAGATAGCAGCAGTTCTAGGCACACAAACATGAGTCATATAAGTTGAGAAACACATTTTTATCACAGAGGTCACTATTAAATATTTGTTTCTTAGTAAAATTCGCAGTAAAATAAGATTGAATCAGCAAAGAATTCTACGGAATTGTTTCTGTTGTTGCAATCATAGTAATTTTTGCAAATCACAGCGTCGACGCAAACCAGCGCATTAAAAATAAAAAAAAACAAAATAACATAAAAGATTCTTAAATTTTGGAAGCTTATAGTGTTTTAATTTATTTGACTAAAAAAAATTATTGCGTCGGGGTCACCTATTTCAATAGCATCCTCCCAGCGTTTTTTTTTTCTTTTCTTCATTTAGGGTACACTTTGACCATGGTTCCAAAATTGGCAGGATAGGTTTTAAAATTGAAGCCACTACCATCATATCACTCATAACCCCTGTTAAAGGGAAGCTATAGTTATACCTACATTATTTATATCAGTCTGCACATTGTTGCAACCCCAATGTGCGGACTGAATATCTAGAAAAACTCTTGGACCCCTAATTTCCAATTTTAGCGTAATAATGGGGTAGATGACACTTTATACCAAATGGCGTTAAAATGTAAAATCGCCGTGTATCGTTTATTATGAGGACATTAGCGATTAAACGGTACGAAACTTATGAAAATAAAATTGTTTTGTTTCAAAATATACTTATAAAGAATAAAAACCACTTTTATTATGGGAGTAACCACATAAAGGCTCTCGTTATTTTAAGAAACACGATTTTTTTTCACGCTCCATACATTTAATAGCATAGATAATGAACACTTAGGAACATAGGTGTGGCGTACCCATCACGTAGCCGTTTTATATGAGCATTTTCGTTTTTTTATTCGCGATATTTGAAGAAATAGGATCGTAGATAAACAATTTCTACATTTTAGTCATCAAACCTATTAAAGAAGAAATGTAGTTTGATGCGCAATGGTGGTAGGTACACTTGATACAAGAGAATGAGAATTTACATTAGTCCTTTTAGTTATATTATTACTAACACCAAGACTTTCACAACCCTCTTTTAACTGCTTCGTGACCGGGTTTGTTATGACTAGGCTATATATATTTAAGTATCACAAAAAACCAAATATTAAGAAAAACGAATAATAATAAGAAAGAGACTCAGTCGTTTTCCTCCTATCAAATTAATCAAACTATTTTGACTGCAGAGTAACATTTTTATTTTTCCGCATTAAACTTCATGAATCATATGAATTAGTTAAACGATTGAACATGTTCTCAGCTCATTCACTTTAATATCCTGCGGGATGGATCAAGCGGGGTGACGTTTCACTTAGCGTTGAAAACATAGGAATGACACTGAGTTGTAATTTCACCGGACAACTTTCTTTCTCATTTGATGTACGCTGGGGAATTCCAAGCGAAAATAGATTGGAAATGTATGATGCTGTCTTGCTGCCAAATAATTGGAATATCACTGTGGACATTGACATTTTTTATTAAAAAAACGAAAGAATGATAAACGTCCTTCAAATGTCTGTAGTTCCGGAGCCGTCTTAGTAATAACAGCTTCAAACGTATTATGTATAGGTATTCTAATCAGATTACATTGCAAGATGTTTAGTGCCAAAAATAAGGTGAGTAGCTACCATCCTCTTAGTAAAAACTAGACAAATTCCAAACAAACCGTCTATCAACTTGAACTAGTAAGTTTGTAATTGCGCGCGGTTGTCAATAATGCTCACTTCAAGGCAAACACGTGCTCGAAGTACATAGTAATTAGCGCATGCGTGAGTCACCGATGATTCGCGCACAATATGCTATCTGTTTAATCTTGGCACTGCGCTGCTACATGGCACGTCTAACGCCGATCTTTCGGCCAGAGCTGCTTCCTATGCACTTCTTGTTTTACAGCGCGCATTTCACCTTTGATGTCTGTATGGCATTAGATGAGCGATTCGGTAGTAAATGTGTTAAGGTAAACAAAATTAATAGAGCATGACAAAAATTAAAGGCTGCGTCACTAATTGCGCTCAATAAATGGGTTAATGCATTGCTATCTATTAGGTCATTTATTTCACTACACACAGCGATGACGATGCAGAACGACATGAAAACTCCCGCCGAGTGTAGAGCAAATAAACAGAAGGTTAATTGAAGTAATTTGACACACCGCATGTAATTACGCAGGTAGCTTATTTAAGTCCCACCTATAAATTATACGCTCCAATGATGCGGGATCCAACGAAAACAAAAGATGCGATAAAAGATATATGGGCCGCGACAGTTCGAGTTCTTATTAATAAATCGTACGCAAATAAACGACGATCAGATTAATGTACCTAGATATTATGAGGTGCGAGGCATTTGGATGCGTTTTTCAAATAGTTGCATTACGCTACGAGTCATTAGCGATGTTATTCATGCTCGCGCGATGCGCGTACACCGCTGGGTCAATAGCTGGTGATTACTTTAGTGCATGAATAAGAGCGGCAATGGGGGAGGCGTCGAGCGGTCGGTGGCGTGGGTGGGAGCCGGCGGCGGGGTGAGCTTGACTCGGGCTTTATGCCAAGTAGAAGCGCCACTGCATCTTTCTTTGGCTTGGATCTAAACGCAGTCTGGATATCCTCTATGTCAACCCCCTAAGGTTTATACTGTTTGTATTCGCCGAGCAAGCGTATAATAGTCATCGGGTAGTGTGAATGTCTCGCGCGTAGTCTAGGGTTTTTAATGTGAAGCATCTCAAAGTCCACCTCGCAAGGAATTCGCGTGGAGTTGTTGTACCGTATCGTGGGAAATAATGTATTTTTAGAGTTGTTTCTTGGAAAATCATTTGTGGTTTGAGTTAGTAAAAGGCTGGAGAATAATGAATTGTACATAATTATAAGAATTATTTCTTAAGGAAAACAAATATGCGACCTTCACTCAATAATATCCTTGACATGGCAATTGACGCCTTTGTTCAATCGTAGTAACCTGCTCAGTATTATACCTCAACATATTTTTTTAAAAGGTAGGTTATAAATATAAAATATAATTGTCTTATTGTTAGTCATGCTTATTAATAAATAACCTCTTAACTTCAGTCCGCAAGAGAGCCTGGCTCACGGTTTGCAGACGATTCAATATATTTATTCTCTTAAGCTTCAATTGCACATGTACAATACAATAATCAAATGTATCAGAATGTATAAATGGTGGACTTAAAGCCTCAAGTCATATATGGATGTTAAAATAAATTAAAACTGGCTATCTTATCAACTGCCAACATGTGGAATAGCTTATAATGCTGCTGTCACTGATGCACTTTATACTACGAGTAGGTATAGTATTTATCATGTGGAAGTTTGGAAGCATCGACGAAACCTAGCGTGGGAAGTTTTTAATATGCCGATTTAATAAGTTGATTAGGGTACCTACAAGTACGAAGAACGGTAAAAACGCAGCAGAATTACAGTTTTACGTGAGGATGCTTAAAACCGCAGTATGGGATTTTAACCATTACCACTGAAGATATGTCCAGCAGTCCAGTCCAGATTCCAGATGGCGTGGCCGTCTTGATCTCGATGCATCTATTTGGAATGCCAAACTGTCGATTGGTTCGCTGTCGATAGTAGACTTGGAAAATCAGTTAAATTGTAGGGCATCACTTAGTCATCATCGATAGTCTATACTATCTGGGATGAATAGGTCTTCTAAAGTTATATAGAGGGTTCGAAATGTTTCTGTTTCATATGAGTCAATAGTTGGTGGGATATGCGCTTCTAAATCCGTTAAAAAGTGTGCCAGCCACAATTAGTGTTAGTTTTAGTTTAGTTTTTTAAGTTCAGAGCCCCACTGAAAATCAGCGCTGCTGCTTGAATTAATAATGTAATTTTGTACCTTTAGTCTTTTTTTTCTATTTTTCTGAATAAATATTTTCTTTCTTTCTTTCTAACTATTCAGCTGTGTAGACGAAAAGTATTAAAATCCAAGGGAAAATTCTGGAAACGACTTGTCTTATCCAATCTATTAACCATTCCGAATTTTTTATTACGAAGAACTAGTTCAGCTGTTTTTTTTTAGCGTAATGCAGCTGTAACTTATGCTTGCACTGGGGCCCACGCGTTTATCTTGCTAGCACCGATGCGCGTCCACATTGTCTCATCGCGAAGGTGGGCGGGGCTGACTCATGCGCAGATATTTTTTTATTATATTCTAGTAATTACGAGTACACTTATGAATGGACGGCACCGCCGAATCGATGCGATAACGAGGCGATATTAATAACAGTATGTGTGTCTGGTACAGATTTCCCAGGCCGTGATTAGGTATCTACCTACCTGATTATGTACAGTCACACCATTTGCATCAATTCACCAGACACTGTGAGACCTGCTCACAATAAAGGATATAATGACATGCTGCGGGGGAAGTCTTTATGCCTCAGTTGGAAAGGCCTGGACTGAACTGCTGGCTGGAATGAGATTGTAAGACCCAATGGGATCCGTCTGTTATCAGGTAGAAACACGGATGTTGGTATTTAGGCTTGATGTAGGCAGTTCGTTCGAGAATAAATTACGGTTCTAGATATGATCAACTACTAAGGAGGTGTTGCCTCCGACAATAATAGTACTAATAATAGATCAAAACAATCTGCAGCAAGCAGACGGGCCGCTCTAGTAAAATTAATAACCACGAATGGTCGTATAATGTCTGCTGAGTCCCCAATTAGCCATAATAGAATGAACCAATGTTGCTGTCATGCCACAAACAAACAAAAACGGTATTTAATAAAATTATCAGAACAGTTATAGCTTTACTTAATTTGACTAATAGACAGATAACATAAAGCCAATTACGGGGCGATGAATGAATAAGAGTGGCGGTTCGTTCGTGCGTTTGTAGCTCGACAAACGCGTGCGGTCAGCGGAACGTTTATCTAGACAATGGATCCAGGAACTTACTACGCCATGCAGTAATGCGCTGACATTAGACGAATAGACAAGGGGTAGTTTTTACACTGCCGCAAAAGCTAGTATACCCATGTGAAAAACTTAGAACACCCACGTGTGTATAGTTTAAATTAGAAATGTTAATTCTTAAAAAACTAAGACAGCTGAGAGATTCCTCCTTAAAATTTATTCCTAGCTGGTATGTAGGTGTCCTCTGCATGCGTCAAACTTATGCGTTTTACGCATACATGAACCGACTGTTTTAAAGGGACTTATTTAGGAACAAAGAGGCAGTTAATTACATATAAGTGCTATGATAGCCGCGGGCGTTTCGACCTCAGCTCATTCGACCAATTAATAAAATGAAAATGAGCGAGCGGTAGTTAAGCCTTTAGGCTAAGGCACTCTTTCGTTTAACTGGCGTATAATGTCATTCAGTAAGAGTAAACGGAAGATAACATTATGTTAAAAAGGTGCTGAGTCGTACGAAACCAATAGTCAGTAAAATAAAGCCATAAGTATCAGAGTAATATAGAACATTAACAAAATATAAATAGATTCATCGAATTGAGAACCTCAATTATTTGACGTCTGTTCAAAATTAACTGGGCGCGTAACATATCGTCGGCTTTTACAGCTTACCGAGAGGGCGAGCAAACTATAAGGGCTCTCAGCAAGGGACTTAGAAAACCGTAACATAACTTTGCTCCGTTTTTCCATACTTCTTATTAATGACCAGACATTACTATTCATCGTCTAAACTTACTTGCCATGACCTTAGTACTTGATACTATTTTAGTATTGACTTAATTTTATTGAGGCTTTCAGTCGCCCTTGGACAAGTGACGCAATAAAACCAAGGGGCGGGACGACCCCATTGACACCCCTAATGGCCTGTCGCTTACGCACTGGCGTTATTGAGACGGAGGTATTTGCAAACTACGCCTAACGTGCATCTTACGCATAAAATATAAAAGCATTAAAGGTCATATTATCAAATAGTAAAGACTTCCTGAATGATTATGCAATCTTGATTTCATTATTATTACTGTTCCGTTATCTTTATATAGCCGGGCTACGTTTGGCATTAACAAGCTGACGCATCGACACCCTAAATAGATCTGACCAATATAGATATTTACCTAAAAATTACTTCGTATAGTTTATTATTCATGTACATTTATTTACAAATTTGGCAACAGGCGACGGACCAAGGCTCGTTTTCAGTGGATTGGATAGGCCTGCAAATCGAGGACCGTTTTTGTCGTGTCCAGCAGTAGGCATACCGCTTTTGAATCTGACTTAACCGTTTAGAGAGAGCCTCTTGAGGTGTTAAGATTTTAAAGTTTTCGATGTTACATTCGTTTTAGACCAGTCTAATAAATCAAAATTAGAAATGTGAAACCCCGGAAAACATGAAGCTTTGAAGCTCCCCGCTCCGACACCATTGACACGTGTGCATCAAGCATGCACAGTTCGACGGGGCTCGGGACTAGACGAGTGCACTCGGCCTATTTAGCTCGGCAGAAGGTGGCTCGTCTTTTGTAGCACAGAGAAATCAGATGTAAGAGGTCCGTGCCGAAGGGTTTTGTGCCAATCATCATTTGTTTTAAATCATGCATGAGTCATGAATGGTATAGTAAAAGACTGAATTAGATTAGAACTTACCCTAAAACGTTTAAGGATAACTAAGTCCTCTACCATCAAAGGTACTACGCATTTTCGCAGCATATTTAATAACGTCAATACCTAATAACCTTCGCCATTTGTGAGAGATAAAACTTTCTTAATCTAGAGATTTGCGAGGCTCAAATTACTGATTAATTACCAGTTCAACAGTTGTACGTTGAGATGCCAACATCGCTTAATCCAGCAAAATATTAATGTCGTTCCGTTCCGTTTCAATTTGGCCATAGGTATTTATGAAACTGTTAATGTTTACTGTCGCTATGCAGTTTATTCGCTTTTTACGACGTACAACACACTCGAGAGCCAAGAGAACCACTACTCTGTACGAGAAGTATCAGTTAATGCTTGCAATAAACTAAAAGCCAGAATGTACTGCACGCTAACGCAATGAATCTGTGTATAAATTCTTCTTTCTTAGGTTCAGTTTTAATTATTGGCGATTGTCATTAAATTAGCTAAAAAGAGAAGGATATAATGTATAAAAGTAACAGACCTCGCTTATCATCTTTGGATCCTTCTTGAATGGATTTTAAATATTTTTGACAGAGTCGCAAAACCATGACTCGACAGAATCACAGAATGCCGACGTGAATAAGTAGTAACCTAATACTGCATTTTGCACGGTGAGATTAGGCTCACGGGTTAGGGGAGACCAGCCGACCAAGACACTTCCAATTAGGGACTTCATGCTCATTTGCCTCTCCCTTTTTTTATAAAAAAAGGCTCGCGCTCCAGCAGCAGTTAAGTAATGGAAAATATTCTACGCACATGAATCCGAAGGTCAATCTTAGTCTGCTCATAAAAGATGTGATATATGTAGATGTTAGAGTAATTTGCGATCGGTCAATGCCATAGTTATTAATAATTCCCAGTGGCTATTCATACTCGATTACTCCTTAGCGCCACTCGGTGCGCAGTAAATTATAGCGCATGTTATTTCCATTGTCTGGATGATTACTTCGTACATGTTTAAGTAAACAATTTTCAGTCCGTCTCATTCCACCTTGTTACTGAAAATGCAATGAGATGTGCTGACCTAACTGCCAAAATGACCTCACCGTGAAATGGAGCATCGCTATATGATATGGCTTATTGCGGAACAGGGGCACATTCCGTTTTAACAACCCAGCATAGCTCGGGCTGGAGTGTGTTTGGAAGAATTCGGGTATAATTTCAAAAAAGAATTGCGAATAAGCATTGTGTAAAAATGTACTCCTAAATTATCTTTAAGTACACTTCGAGACTTGCAATTTTGGTTTCTTACTTCTCGGACTATAGCTAGATAGTGCATAAATAAAGTCACGCCTGTTTCCCGGAAAGGTAGGCAGAGACCATGGATTGGACCACCTGCTACGATCCTGACATACAACCTTTGCTTCACTTATTCTCATAACACTCTTCATGCATGATCGTCGGTTTAGCATACTCCTGACCTGGCCTTTCTCTAGAAAACAGCTGGAGAGTAGGTTCGTAAAACAATACTGAATGAACTATTGCAAGACTATCGAGTCGTAGAAACAGTTAGCCGTTGTTGTCTTGTCAAGTTGACCTCTAGGACAATGGGGAATGACAAAACGATCGATTTCTCACGTTAACGTTTTTTATCCGCTTAGCGATAAACTCATAGACTAGAAATAAACTAATTACCTACTAGCAGGCATAAAACTCGGCAATTTTTTAAGTAAAGTCTTGGATCACCGCGAAGAATAGAACGTCAATAGCTGCCAAGAATCAGATGCTGATGAGTAATTTGTCTCGGGTTGTCCCATCTGCCATTAATGACTCATTACTGGTTCATGTCCGAGGGTCCTAATCGGGACTAATCTGGCTATGCGGGTGTTATTATTTATGACACAGCACTTGGCATTCATTTCGTTTTATTTTTGTAAAAAACGTTTGATAGCATAACAAAAACTTCCGCAACAGGCCTTAGCCTCAGGATGAGGCATGCAAATAAAAACTTTAATCTTTGACACGAAAAATACATAGGCACATATTTTGTTTCGAAAAAAGTAAAACAATGAGACGGTACTAACTACTTTTGACTTTCATTCGGTTTATATTGCAACAATTAATGTCTACATTTCAATGGATTATTCTGCGACGAGGAGATCTTAAAGCTACAAAGATACGCGGTGATTTAGGCTCAAGTTAGCGAAGTGAAACAACTTATTCGACTGTGATAAATCACACTCCACGGCACACCTACCTAAGCTTGGATGCTGGATTGTCCTAGTGGTTCGTAAATAACGGGCTAACACAAGATGGGGTAGAGCCCAAGAATTATACAAAAACGTATATAGTTAATACCTTTGTCCTAAAATTTTACTCGAGAATGTTGAGATACACTACGACATATTTTTTATACTATTATATGATGAAAGTGGAAAATAGCTAATCACTGAAAAATAGCGTTGCGGTTATTAGCTTATTTATTAAATATCATTTAAATCTAGTAACAAGATTTATGTGAACAAAGTAGTCATAAAAAGAAAGTTTGCCAAGCCTGTGTCTTTCTTTTTTTCTAAATAAAAACTTGTTTATCGGTGCTATAGCACGCATATTTGGATGACTTTGATGAGTTTGGGCGGAAATCAAACTGACGATAACTAGCTTCGTAGCCAAACAGTGTAACCGAGGGGCAGTCGGTCGCTTTACGATCATGTAAACGTAATCATAACGCAATATAAAATCAAGTTCAATGCTAGTTGTTTCGTGTAGTTAAACTCCTTTGTTCATAATTAAATTATTCTAACAGCGCTTCATAAATGAAACATACCGAGTTTTGTTCGCCTTTAAAATTACAGCTACACAGCAACGACGCAACATGGATGCTACCCAAATCCTTCATTCTGTTTGGCCGAGATTAGTGTCGCGTATATCGAATGAAAAGACTGGCGTCACACATATTTCGTAAACTTCTGTTGTTATTATGATAATATATTTACATGTTTGTAAACAATGAGTCAGCGCATCGCCATGACTACACTTGTATCGTCTTGGTCTGCCTTGAAAGTCTCTAAGCCCACACCAAAATCATATTAAAATAAGCAACCGAAAGACTTTGCCGTATACTATTTAAAGATACAATGAAAAAAACCAGTGCTCAGTTTCAAGTCTAACATTGCTTGACCAAAAGAACATTTATAGCGGTGTAAAACAGCTTCATTACCAAGTTTAGACGAGTACAAGATCAAAGTTGGCTGTCATCGTATGGCCTGCGCTTGCGGTGGCAAAGTTGCATTGCAGCTGTATCTAATCAGTGCGGACGGCGGGGTCGACGGACGGGCACGGGCACGCCCTGGCTGGGTATCATGCGTATGACCCATAAACACGTAGCCTAAGCATTTGTTTATGTGTGACTACGAATAGGATATGCATATAACGTGGAACATTTGGGAAATATAAGGAATGTTATAATTATTTAGTGGATTAATTGTTCTAGTAGACAAATGATAGGGTGAATTATTGTAAGCCAAGGCCGCAAATTTGCTAATAAATGTAATATTTATTATATTAACATTTACATTTCATTTCTATTTAACACGTGTTACTGGTAACTGGCAAAAATCTTAACATTTAACAATTCATATTATTATGAAACTCTGGAGTTTTATATGAACAGTTAAATGTTACATTTTTTTATAAAGAACACTGTTTATTTCGAAAACAGAAAAATACTTCATCGCTACTATGATAAAAAGTTTACTTACGATTTTGTAATGAACTAACTAACTCTGAAGATTTGATAAATTATGAAAAATCGTTAATTCCACATACTTAGTTTTAATCCGATTATTAAATTGTTTCCGTGATAGTAGAAAGTAATAATTTAGCTTAGCCCCTCGACTGCACGGAAAAGGCAAGTCATCGACGTACATTTACAATTTAAGCTCAATTTTGCAACGGAAACACCTGTTGTATGGTTTGTTCCTACACAATCATCAAATTAGTAGTTTTAATAGTATGTTTTCCCGCCTTACTAGACAGTGCCAGACGTGAAACCACTAGTCGTTTACTCAATCAGAGGGCTTTGCTCAGCAGTGGGACGCATTTAGGATTTTTTAACTTCAGACTAGACACGAACGTGGGTTAACTTTGAGCCTTATACGGATTATAGGAGTGGACCTTCTCGACTACATGTATTTTCGAAAAAAAAAATACTAGTTTGGCATGACGTGTTTATATTGACAAAGATGACATTAAGATTGCAAGGACATAATGCCGTGTCCATAATTTTTAGTCGCGTGCGTCCTGCCCTGCGGCACGCGTGCCATAGATTCACGATTATTAGGGCTAACCTTTATCACAAAAATTACCAGTGGATTTGCAATATTTCTCCCATTTTGTATGAAGAACATTGTCTTTAAATGTTGATAGTATAGGCTAGGCGCCTAGTCTATAGCATCGAGATAGTAAAACCCGGTTTTTAATTGAGCTTTTTTGTTTCACTGGCATTATTTCGCCAAAGTAGTTTGAGAGGTTAACTTTGCTGTAGTAACATTAAGCTTTCATTTGAGTGAAATACGCGGTCTAACCATCAGAAAGTATATTATATCAACTCCATGTAGTTCATAGCTCGCGAATGAAAATTCCAGACAGTATTAACAAAAAATATTGCTAATATAAGCAAGTTTATAAACATAAATTACATGTGTTAATTAATTCCTCTTCTATAACAAGACAGTTGCAGATCACATACATAATATTAGGAAGGTAACTGGATCTCGTTACATCTCGTAATTTGATGCGAAATGCAGTAGAAAGTATGCGTTTACATAATTAACATTACGAAATTAATTCACGTCAGTGAAGGAGAGCAAGACATTTTTATGTCATGTACGATACATTCTTCTCGCTAATTACTTTACGTCTAGATGCTTTGTAGTTTCGTCTTAATGCTTTATAGACGCGTAGCGCTGGGTTTTGAGGTTTCAAAAATACTAATGTTAGCTTTTTTTCGTATATAGTTTCTTGACCATTTACTTAATCTAACACATGAGTTTGTGTCAGTTTAGGGTTGTGCATAAGTAGTAATTCAGGTTTTTGTCTTTTCTAACAATATCGGACGAAAAGAAAATTAGAGATGAAAATTTTACTTTCATGATGATGACGAAGTTGTAACCGACGTACATGAGCCTTTTGTGTCATCTCTGTCAATGGAAATACAGTTATTTAGCCACTACCTAAGATGTCGCCTTAGTAGCTCTAAAAGAATATTACAATTGGTCAAATAAGTGTTAGATGTTTTAGGTCAATGATATCTGTTGTACAAAGTATTCTGTGTCGAATTCACCCATGGTATTTCTAGCTACTTATTTTTTTTTGTAAAACACCCTGTAAAAGTCACAAAAGAAAATTCAAGTTATTAGAGTTTATGTCTTTATTATTATTACGGTGTAACGAAACAATATTCACAATTTGTGTCGTTTTTATTCATGAAATCTTATTATTAAGATACAGTTGAAAGACGAAAACTTTTTAGCGCGAAGGACGGAGAAAGCATACACGCGCGGGGAACGGGGGGCGGGGTGCGGTGAGGCCGCGTGCCTGCTGTTTGTTTACATTCGATTGCGAGTTGCGACAAGTGCGAAGTGCAATGTGGCCGCGTTGTGAATTAAATATGAAGCTGCGAAATACTAAAATGGAAGTTGAAAGTAATAAATGTGTTGTATGTGGGCTCATACTGGACGTAAATATTGTGATCGTTAAAGAAAAGGAATATTAAAGTTCATTGACTCGAGCGTTGCTAGCGATGACGGAAAAGTAGACTGTTTTAAGGACCGTGCCGAAATTTTGACTACTTAAGTTCGCTTTACAAATGAGACTGATTAACGACACTTTATAATAAATAATTAAAAATTAAAGTATTAGGTTACAAATAATATTATTACAAATTGTTACAAGTACAAGGTATTACAAATAATAATCTCCTAAGGCTGATACAAATTTGTACCTATATTACTAATCAGGTAGGTATCATATTCAAATATAAAGTTGTTTTTTATTAATAAATCTATTAAAGCTGGTAAAAAATTGTACATTAGTAGTTAAGAATATAAAAATAATGAAAATGATTGTAATGTCAAATTTATTGGCATAAATAGTGAAGATATTAAAATATGTGATACGCGACATATTAAGATTATGTATAATTATGTAAATATTAATAGTTTATGAAAATGCCCTAAAACTTTATAGGTTTTAAAATAATGGTATACTGTGATTTAGTTCTTAAAAGTTTTTTGACATTGTCATAGATAGTATGTGATTGTTTTGTGTAATTTAAAAGTAGTGTTCAAGACTAAAAGTGATTTTAGAAGAAATTATTAGCAATGACGGCCTCTAATTTTTATGATCATTACCGACAAGTATGAACACAAAGAATAAGTGTATCAATGTCTGACTTTCAAAATTCAGAAAAAAATGGGAATGAAAGTGATCCCATAAAAACTACAATTATGACAATTAACAATTATTACGGCGACGGCGACGGTGGTAAAATTATATTATGTGTAAAAGAATTGAAGTGTTTGTAACACGAACCTAAAAAAAAATTCTTATGTAACCACAAATTATAACTTTTAAGGCTTACGATTATTTTGTGCTTTATATATTATTATAAAAATAAAAATATTGTATTATGATCCACAAATTGTTTTTACCTCTTACCACTGTTAATACCTTGAAAACAACGATTGGCATATTTAAGCCTTTGTTCCCAACGAGTCACAACCTCAACTGTCACACTGTGACTCGTTGGAAATATTTTTGCTAAAAAAATCCCAACCAGTCACACTGTTACTAGATGGGACAGTATTTGATATTTATTCTCAACGACCCACACCCGCAAGTGTCACGTTGTGACTCGTTGGGAACAATTCTTGCTGTAAAAATCCCAACCACGCTGTTACTAGATGGGTTAATATTTCATATTTGTTCCCAACGAGTCACAGCCGCAACTGTCACACTGTAACTATGGAAAGGTATCTTAGTATCGAATTTCCAATCAATTATCACTGTTATTCGATCAGACAGTTAATTTTATTTGTTTCTAACAATCATATAAGTTTGGTGATGAAATAAGACTGAAATGACAGTACTCACTTAACATAACCTATTTTCCTAGCAGCAATTCCTTTCTAACCTTACCTACTTTTTGTAGGAGTCGCAGTTCTAACCCAACCTAACCTAATTTTCTGGTAGCAATTTATTTCTGTTGGGATCGCAGTTCTAACCTAACCTAACCTACTTTACTGGTAGCAGTTCGTATCTGTTGGGGACGCGGTTCAAACCTAACCTTATCTACTTTTCTGGTAGCAGTTCGTTTCTGTTGGTGATGCGGTTCAAACCTAACCTAACGTACTTTTCTGGTAACAGTTCGTCGTTGTTTGATTTATCTTTTCACAGTCTACTATTAGGTAATGATTTATTGTAGCAAAAAGTGTTCCTAACGAGTCACAGTGTGACAGTTGCGGGTATGACTCCTTGGGAACAAATATAAAAAATGTCCCATCTAGTAACAGTGTGACTGGTTGGGATTTTTGCAGCTAGAATTGTTCCCAACGAGTCACAGCGTGATAGTTGCGGGTGTGACTCGTTGGGAACAAATATAAAAAATGTCCCATCTAGTAACAGTGTGACTGGTTGGGATTTTTTGCAGCAAGAATTGTTCCCAACGAGTCATAGTGTGACAGTTGCGGGTGTGACTCGTTGGGAATAAATACTAAATGTTGTCCCATCTAGTAACACTGTGACTACTTGGGATGTTTTGAAGAAAAGAGTATTATTGTAATCGAAATTATTTATTTTTTAATTTTTTCGATTTTCTTTTTGTATTTTTTTTTTACACATTCAAATTAAATTTAAAATGCTACAAATAAAAATTAGGGTAATGGCAGGATACCCTAATTTTTCTTTGTGTTGACATTCATTATATACATACAGCATTTTAAATTTAATTTGAAAAGAGTATTCCCAACGAGTCACAATGGGTGTGACTCGTTGGGAATAAATGTTAAATACTGTCCCATCTAGTAACAGTGTGACTGGTTGGGATTTTTTTTAGTAAAAATATTCCCAACGAGTCACAGTGTGACAGTTGAGAGTGTGACTTGACGGGAACAAACCAACATATCAAAAAGCGGTATAAGTAAAAAACAACCAAAAAACTGAAGAGCAGAGAATAACATATTAATAAAACGGATTACTCACGTTTTTTTGCGTCGAGAGAGAATCTCGACGCAAAAATACGTGAGTGATCCGTTTTATTAATATGTCCGAGTCTCACGGTAGTTTTATGTTAAAAAAAGCAGAGAATAATCCGTTACATACATCTTCATCCGATTTCCGATTCTATCATGAAATTGTATGAATAAACTTTTATTGCTAGATCGTTAATCGGATATAGATGTACTTAATAGACTATTGTTTGCTTTTTAGTTGTTTTTGATGTCAGTTTTTTTTATTGTAATCGAAATAATTTTTTTTTTTTTCGATTTTTCTTTATGTATTTTTTACATTCAAATCAAATTTAAAATGCTATATAATGAATGACAACACAAAGAAAAATTAGGGTAATGGCAGGATTCGAACCTGCAACATCAGCATTCTGTGCCTTGCGTATTCCAGTTTCCGCCACATTACCGCTGCCATACCCTGCGAATTTTTCAATGTGTTTCGTCTTTACGGTCATTACATTATTGATTTTTTTTTTCTTTGGGAAAACTACCCTCGATGTCATCTATGAGAAACTTAATCAAGTTATCTAATTCAACTTGGTCATTTATTTATTAATGTGGCGGAAACTGGAATACGCAAGGCACGGAATGCTGATGTTGCAGGTTCGAATCCTGCCATTACCTTAATTTTTCTTTGTGTTGTCATTCATTATTTAGCATTTTAAATTTAATTTCAGTTTTTTTTCTCGCTTTTTAGTGGGTCGGTTTATTTATCTAAGTTACAATTGCATATTTAATGTAAATTGCTCACCACCTTTTACAAAATATTGCTTTTCCCAATGCTGGGGCGATAATTGTTGAGGAGTTCTCCTGGTACTTCAACATCAGCTCCACTTTACCATATGGCTTGCAACGAGTTTAAACTGCTAAGCAACTATATTTAAAAAACCGTATCGCCACTTGTGAAATACTTATTATTGAGTAGTTCCGGTGACCGTCTGTGGTCTTTATCATCAATTCCACTTCACCAAATGGTGTTTTCTGAGAGCAAAAGCACAAGTTACTATCTAAAATATCCAAATCGCTACAGGTGTGCATACCATTTTAGAAGAGTTCCCTCGATTCCCCCAAGATCCCATCATCAGATTCAAACTTGGTGGCAGTGAGACCAATTTGGAAGTATACCCTTTCAAATAAAGAAAGAATTTGTCAAATCGGTCTAGCCGTCTTCGAGTAATCCGTGAACATACATAAACTTCCTCCTTTTTTTAAAGTCGGTTAAAAAGGGAATGTAATTCAGCACATTACATTATCACTTCGCGAAGAAATCATGCCAACCCGAACGAAGGCGCCGCGCGTGTTCGTTTGTATAGTACCCGATCGAGACGGACCGAATGTCGCGCCGCCCGCGCCCCGCTGCCGGTTGCCGCCACCTCTCGCTCGCTCCTACTCGCTTCGACCGCTGACTTTTTTGTTTTTATTTTCATTAATATATCATGCAAGAAAATGACACAAATTCACAGTGTCGATCTTTTATGCATTTATGATATTGAATATGTAAACTCTAATAATTGTAATATTCTTTTTAAGTATTTATAGCTTGGAGAAGCAAAAAAATCAGAAATATTAAAAGTTCGTGTTTTAATTTGGCACAAATTTATTTAATAGAGATCTTTAAGTGATCTGAGGTATATGGTACTAGTTTTTGGAATTGTAATTTTTTTTGTCGAAGTTTTTAACGTACTGACCCCAAGTCAGTTTTCGCTGGACGAAGATGACACAAACTAGGTTTGTACACTAGACAGACTATTTAAAATACAAAACCATTAAATCTTTGAACTCTAAATCAATTTTGTCAGTTTTGATTTGAATTGTTTATATCCACTACAAATAATCAAATTTCTAAAAATGCACAACCGGAATGTGACACAAAAACGCAAATATATTTTGTTTATATGCAAATGTATCCACAGACAAGATTTTATCAAACATTAGAATTCTTGAAGGTTTTGCCCTCAAAATCATTCAGCGCTACGGGTCTATTAATAATATAATCGAAACTTCAATCTGCTAAGAAAAAATGCGCGAGCAATTTGAATGAAAATTATTTCAGTATGTGTGGCAGCTAGATACAGTTTGCATTCGGATAATGCAAATTTGAGTGTCATTTTTTTTTGTTATCTTTAGAACGATAGTAGATGCAAAGACCTAAAGAAAACTTCTTAGTAATCTGGGAGGACTCGAACCTGCAATCTCGGCATTTCGTGCTACGCTCTTTCCAATTAAGCCACAGCTAGCTGGCCAGACATTGCGAATTTTCAATGTGCTTCGTTTTACTACCCTGGTGCTATCTATGAGCAACTTTTGTAAATTAAAATTGTAATGACAACACAAAGAAAAAAGAAACTTTTGTAAGTTATCTCACGCCCTCACACGGTTCTTTACGAGATACTTGAAAAAGGCCTTGTATCAATCTGTTTGCATCAAGACAAAAAATAAGGAACAAAGTATTGTTACTTGAATGTAGGGTGACAAACCCTGGTCATTTTACCGTACACATGCTCTAAAATAACAGGATTTAAGTAAAAAATATGAGACAACGCGTTAACAGTATTGTAATTCATGTATGTTTATTTATTTTTCTTATCAAAATACTGGTCACAGCCAAAATGATAGCTGAAAAACGGGAAGTCGTGTCTTGTAACTTACAGGACATTTGACCAACCTACTTGAATGTCTCTTGGTATTCCAGTTAATCTTTTTTTGTAGAAGAATGTCGCTCACCTTGCAGTCTTTATGCCTGTAGCACCATGTGCAACCGATGAGCAGGCCCACGGCCGTGACGATGAGCGCCAGCGCAGGCACGGCCGCGTACAGGGCGCCGTCCTGCCATCCCTCTGAGATGGGGCCATCTGTGTCTGGAATAACGTTTTCAATATTAAAAAACCAGCCAAGTGCGCATCGGACTCGCACACCGAGGGTTCTGTAGCACACAATCATATCAAATAGTCTTTATTAACAATCTTACAAGTTGATTACATATTATTTTATTTATTTAAGTTCAGACATCGGAACACAGATTGTCTTGCTCTATAGCATAGGCCTCCCCCAGTGATTTCCACAGTTCTCGATAGTGAGCTTTCCTCCTCCACATAGCACCCGCTACAACTTTCAGGTCGTCTTCCCATCTACATGGTGGTCTTCCTCTTTTCCTTGTTCCCTCTCTAGGATACCAATTAGTTACCTCCTTCACCCACGCACACAATATATTAGTGTTATATCAAAACAACATATGAAAGAAGAAAACTGAAATGCAGAACTATGAAGGGTTTTTGATGATATGATCTAGAAACTGTGTTAGTTAGTAACATCATGCTAAATTGTTCTTTTTATCACCATAAAACAGTTATGTCAAAAATAGAGCCCATTGGTGCATACGTGTCTTGTGGGCCGTTGCAGCCACTTGTGCATGGACCATAGTCAAACATTTCATAGATGCTAAGTGTTTTCATTTTAATCTGCCCCCTTAAGTTGGTTGGTTTGTTGGTGGGTTGGTATTGGTTTAATTAAACCAATACGAGAACTTGCAATACAAATGAGCAGCTTACATAAATGTCTATCAATTTTATATGTTTAAGATTGTTCACTTTACAAAGTTCAGAGATAAGACACAGGGGAAGAAAATATTTTTTGCATTTCTCATTGTAAATTGAAAATGACATGAGAAAAATGGAAATTGTAACAAAAATGGAAATTGCTGCACCAGTCGCCTTGCATTGAAGTTTCACCCTCATTTGGGCTCCTTTTTCAAAGAAAACACAATAGGTTAGGCCACTGTAAAATGTTGTCGGGATGTGTCATTGCTGAGATAATTTGACGACCTGTATGGCACAGTGGCACATGTGTCTGCCTACTGTGCAAGAGGTCCCGGGTTCAAATCCTGGTATGGGCAAATATTTGTGTGACGAATACGAATGTTTGTGTACCTGAGTCATGGATGTCATTTGTATTTAAGTATGTATTTATCTATATATGTATGTTTATCCGTTGTCTAGTATCCATAGTACAAGCTTTGCTTAGTTTGGGACTAAGTCAATTGGTGTAAATTGTCCCGAGATATTTATTTTATTTATTTATTTATTCAGAAGTCACTATGGCATTTATTTAGAAAAGGTTCTATAGTAGCCTATAAATCAAATTGGTTAACTGTATATAAGGGTTTAACTCTGAAAATTGGTTGCTGAATACATAAGTAAAGAGATTGTAAGTGGTTATTGTGTCTGTATTATGTTTCTTATGTATTATAACTAAAAATTAATCTGACCTAATGTACATACATACTCCCGGTGTGTCTAATGTCAACCAAAGTTGTAATTGGAATTGTAAAAAAAAACTACAAATTAACAATATTCAGATTTTTTCTTTTACTTGTGAGACCTTGCTTCTTGCCAGATTCATGATTCTAGGGCAACAGGAAGTATCCTCAAGGTTTTGACTTATTTCTGCTTGATAGACAGACAAACAGCAAAGTGATTCTAAAAGAGTTCTTTTTGACATACAGAACCCTAAAAATAACAACTGAGTAACAAAAAGTAATGGTTTGGAGAAATAGTTTTTGTATATTAAAAAAATAGACATAAGGACCATTGATAAAATAAATAAATAAATATCTAGGGACAATTAACACCTTTGGGACTTAGTCCCAAAGTAAGCAACTAAAGCTGCTTGTTTTATGGGTACTAGACAATGGATATACATACTTATATAGATAAATATATACTTAAATACATATAACAACCATGACTCGGGCACAAACATTTGTATTCATCATACAAACATTTGCCCCTCCCGGGAATCGAACCCGGCACCTCAAGTTTCATGGCCAGGGTCACTAACCACTAGGCTATACGGCCGGCAGTTGATTGATATGTTTGAAAATAAACTTTAGATATCTGTTTGACTTTAACTCGATTTATTTTAGGTATTAAGCATTTCCTTTGCATCTTTACATAAAAAAACAAATCTGTCAGATGACAGTGTGATTTTTGTTTACAAATAAGCAAATACGGTATATTTAATTGTACATTATAACAATATTTCACTTGTAAACATAATTGGATAATCAGCTCAAAACCAAAGCAAAAAATAATTGCAAGAATATTTTCCAGGTGTGAAAGAGGTTTTAAAATTTGAAATATGGTAAATAAGAAAAAATCTGTAATCAATGAATATGCTCTAAAGAACTTTGCAATAGTTCAGTGAGTTATCTTTCACAAAACTATGGGTAACAATGGTAGCTTTTTTATAATTTATTAAGGGTTAGTGTACAAAATGAGAAATTAAAAGCAAGTGAGACTAACAGGTGTTGACAAACATGGACTTTACTTTTAGAGTATTTATTTAGAAAATATATTCTTCGTAGATGTTTTCTTAAGTATATACTCTACTTTTATAGAGATATTGAAAACATGCTTTGCTCATATGTGTATGTAAGATTTCTATCAAACTGGAGTCAAAAAGGATGTTTATTTTGTACAGTAATATGTTTGTTATTGAATCATTTTTGGCAGTTGGTTTAGAATATATACTTCATTTATTTCTCACTAGCAACCATCCCCAGCTTAGCGCGGGTTCTATTAGGATTTAATGTACACAAAAACATTGTGTCAATAATTCTCTTAATGACAGCAAAAACCCTATCGTAATCGGTTGCGTGGTTTAGAAGAAGTAAGCGGCCAAAGATATAAGGACAGACAGGAATAGGTAGCGACTTTGTTTTAATACTATGTAAAGATTACAGATGATTAAAACATAAAATAGTAATGTTATTCCACTTAAATGTAGTTAAAAACATGTTTAATACAGAAGTGAATAATAAAAGTTTAAACGGAATCTGATCAACAAAATTATGTTTCTTGGGAGCAGAAATGTCAATCTAGAATTAAGGTATGTTTTTGACTTTTAAGAATTTTTACAATACACATTAAGCATAACATACTTTATAGCATGATGTACACTACATGATTTAGTGTTTTCTTTTTTACTAAATTTTCAATTATAGCTTTAAAGCTATAAGATAATATACTTTTCTCACTCAACTTCAGAACAGAAAAAATTTGGGCTCTGAGTGTAGTTTCTCCTGAAGGATAATAATTGAAATATTTGTACGGTCATGTCTTTAACCCCGCAAGTTTGTCTAGCATATGGGGCGTACAGTTTTCTCTAGCATTTCAGCAAAACATAATATCAAGGGTCGAATTGACTTACTGTGCGGGTAGCTGTGCGGCGTCGATCTCACTGGTAATCCATGGCCCAAGTGTGCGCCGGTCAAGGCCACTAACAACACCACCCATAACTTATCCATCATTGTTACATTATTTGCACAGCCGCATTATTTTTCGTTTCATTATTTATCTTTTCCGAACTTCACCACAACACAAAAAATACACAGTCCATCACAGTTTCGAGCTCGCGAAAAAAACTAGTTTACCAGCCAATATTTATAATGTAAACTTCATAAAATCTTCATTTATAGTTCTTAGATTATTTGTTGCACTTGAAACTTCAGATTTCTTATAAATTTCATGCACATTTACATAAAAATTGCGCAACCCACAGCTGTACCAAACGCCATTTTTCTAATTTGATGTTGCCATGCTACAACGATTAAATTCCTGATTATTATGATAACTTTAATTTACCACTGGCAATATTTAAAAATACCAATGATGTGCTAATTTGCAATCACTAGAATGAAATAATTATTTTTATATTTATGAAATAAAAGCATACAAATAAACAACAAGAAATTAGAAAACTTAAAGTAAAATTAAAAGTATTTTATTCAAATAGTATGAAACAAAACAATGTTAAAACAGAACGCTTTGGCTTTACAGGTAAGTCTATGCTTTACAGTATTAACAAAATTCAGGATAGCCAAACTGCAAAAAAAAATGAATGCAATAAAGTTTTTATTTTATTTTAGATGTTTTATTTCTTGTCTTTCCTGTATAATTATTTTTGTTAGTATATTTCTTTACTTGGTTAGGAACACTTTATTAGAAAACTTTTAGTTGGTAGCACGCTAGTAGCACGTTAGTAGCCTTCATTCAAGTTTAGTAGTCTTGCGACTCTTGCATTGAACTGTCAGTTTAAATTCTTTGCTGCCATAAACAGCTGTCAGTACGACAGCCGATAAAAGAAGAATTCGTGAAAATGTTCTAAATCCAAAAACTGACACCAATAACCGATAAGCAAATACCATGTTACTATGTTAAAAACAATAATAAAATATTAAATAACGGCCGAATGCTCGTAAACTCTGGCTAACATTAATATAACCTATAAACACATGTACGGTAAAAGTGTATTTAGAGTAGCTAGTGCTAGTAACGTTCGTTATTACAAGAAAGATAGTACTAAAAGACTGTTGGAATTTCTAGCCGACATGCCGAAAGCTAATTCCGCGCGGATAGCGGAGGCGCAGCGTCAGCGTCAGCACATATCAAAAAAAGCCGAAAAGTATGAAAAGTATGGACCAAGCACTGTTTACCTACAAGTGCTTGGCTCTGGCGCGCGTGGGGTTCCCAACACGCTGTACCTCTTCACTGATCAGAAACGGTAATTTCAAAAATACTTACGATATGTTATTGTTGCAGTAAACTGATGAAAAGTTGTGAAATAGCTTGCCCGATATATGTAAACAAAATTTGTCCATATGGGGTAATAGTGCTTTCTATTGCTGTCAGTGCAACCAAAGCACAGTACCTTGGAATGAAAGATAATTTGTACATTTAAATGTATTTATTGTGCCAAAAGATGTAATAAAATTTACATTAATAGGTAGCTTGAGTCAACAGTCTCATATTGTATGTGTCCCAAGTTATTCAAGCCTCAGTTCCGAATATCAATGGTTTCTAAATTCTCTCAAAATTGAGCACATAGAGTGGGAATCACCCACATTGGTGTAGCTAAAGTTTTTGTTCAGAGGGGACAGGGGTAGTAGGGTAGGGTAGGATTTGGACTAGGGGGACAGGCAGCTGTCTGAATGAACTAACTACAGCTATTTAATAAGAGTGATATTTTTCTTGGGTGGGCAAACAGGTTTCTAGGGTGAGGATTACACCCAAGGGCATATCGGGCACCCATCAACATTTATATAGATTTTGAATAAATGCTAGACCGTTATCCAAACTGTCATAGTTAAAGTGTAATTAAACTCAAACTCAAAGTCAAACACATTGCAAACAAATGAGACTGCTAATGAAAACATAAAAAACTGAATTGTACTTAAATAATCAGCTTTAAACCCTTAGCGGCTCTCCATACATTATGTCATGCTCATGAGAGGGGGCAGGTTAGTCAGTTGCGACAGCATGTGTTAAAAAGATGGGAAATAACTTGGGATGGTGATATTACTTATAGACAACCCCTTTCTAATGGTTTTGTTGTTGACTGTGAATTGAATGTTTATCTTTAACAGTAAAATCAGAATATGATTTGAATATTTTGTTGCTTTCTTTTACTTTCATTATAAACTGAAGATTTGTGGTTACGTTCACCACCAAATAAAATGCCTTGATTGAAGAAGTTTTTCAAAAAAATTTCAATTAATTAAAATGCTATGCAATGACAACACAAAGAAAAGCATTTTCTTTGTGTTGTCATTACATAGCATTTTAATTTAATAATTTGAATGTTAACATTTCACAATAAAAATGGAAAGAAACTTCAATTACAAAAATTTAAATTTCAATGAAATTTAACATTTTCATTATCTTTGTGCACCTTTTTGCCTGTCTTTAACTGGGGTTTTAAGAATAAATCATAAGCATTATAAAAATGTCTATTAATTCTAGATACCTTTTCAACTGTGGAGAATGCACTCAACGGCTGGCTCATGAGCACAAAGTGAAGCTTTCAAAACTAGACCACATTTTCATCACAAGCAAGACATGGAGAAACATTGGAGGTCTGCCCGGCTTGTCACTCACGCTGCAGGATGTTGGAGTGCCTAAGATCACACTACATGGACCTGCTGGCTTGGTATATAAAATATAATCCTATCATTTAATGCCCAATCAACTCTTTAACCAAAACCAATTTTTCTGCATAATTTCTAAAATAATTGATAATTTTTTTATAAGCATAAATGATATTTCACCAAACACCAAAAAACATTTACATATTTGATACAGTAACATTTTTTTTGCATTAATCAGTTTACGGTAACACCAAAAACAATATTGGTAACGCCAGAGTATGTGTCAAATAGTTGATTGAACCTTAAACGGAAAGCGAAAAGAAATATACGTTTTGGTCAATAAAAAAAGCCACTATTTTGACAAAAAAATATGCTGTCCAAAAAGTAAACATTTTGCAAACCCAATAATACTTAAAAATTTGTCTTCTCAGCTGCCATGTGCAATAAAATAATAATACAATAGATAGAATAATAGAACTTATTGTAAAAAAAATGAAGTTTTATTGCCAATTAATGTATCTATTTCAAAATGAATCACTTTTGAACCACTTGACAAGTTTACAGTAAATCAATAAGAAGTAATCTACTTCTAGTAATACTTACTTCTAATAATGAAAGAAAAGTGTAAGTAACATTGTTTATTACAGGATGAGCTATACAATGCAACAAGGCGGTTCGTCATAATGAAGGACATGCAGGTGACCATGGCCAAGTGCAGTCCCAGTGAAGACTTTGAGGACAATGTTATGAGTGTCAAATACGTGTTACTGTAAGCTCGATTCAGCCTCCCGTTTTCGTGTTCTCTTATGCGTGTTCTGAATCAGTTTACATCGGTCACATCGCTCACGTTGTCGGACCTCATCACACTCACAAGACTACCGTAACGACATTGACGACGTTATAGATATGGCTTACATCTCTAACACTGCCAGGCGTAAACAATTTGTACGTAAACGTAAACGTGCTAAGCACTGTGAACGTTTACTGGGCAGCGTTAGCGTTGTAAGCCAAATCCATTACGTCGCCAATGACGTTACGATAGTCTTGTGTGATTCGGTCCGAAAACGGGAGCGATGTGAGCGATGTAGACTGATGCGAAATACGGCTTTACTGTAAAACAATCTGACAGATAAATTAACAGTTCCTATTGTCATAAATCACAAATGGATAATTAAAGCTGAGTTATCGCTAGACATGTTTCATCATCAGAGCCTCAGCTACGGGGGTTCATGAGTAAGGACCTCTGACTGGTCCAAAACATGTCGAACGATAACTCTGGTTTAATACGTTAAATACGAAAATGATCTGTTTCATGCAATATGTCTGATTCTGACAGTAGTTTTATATTAAAAGGCTTCCATTACTGACTGACTGACAATGCACAGCTTAAACAATTTAAGATGAAATTTTAAACTTGAAACTATAGACGTGCTTCTTTCTTTGGGTTGGCTTGCACTAAGAAAGGATTTTTGGAAATTTCATCATTGTAGGAGGCACAAGTTAGCGTGTGTCTATAATCTACGTAAACGGAGTCGCGCACCAGTACTAGTTTCATATAAGCGAACGCCAACTTTATTCGTAATTGAAATGTCTATGGGCGACTTATTTAAATACTTTGCTAGCTCAGCATCCAAAATCGGATCTTGTGCTCCGACACGAAATAGTGCCACCCTATTTTGTAATCTTCTTCCAGTTATGGGACGCACAGCTTTAGGGCGCTTTAAGTAAACGCGAGACAGAGCTAGCTCACTAGCTGCGGTGCTGGAACTGCAGTTGTAAAAAGAATCTAGGAAGTACATAGATATGGTTGGTTAAATTGAATCAATTTCTTTTGGAAGATGTTTTCCACCATGAGCGTAAAAGTTAAGTAAAAAAAAAGTGTCAGCAAAGATAACTACGAGAAAAAATTCTATTTAAAATGTGTTTATTGCAACAGTGCGCCGTCTGTCAACCTGTTTGACAAGGAACCGCCGCTGAAGCCGGCGGCCAAGAGGGCGCGGCTCAGCGAGCTCAGCAAGGAGTTCGAGGAGTTCACACACGACGACACCGACTACTACTGCGGGAAGCCTATGGCGGAGACCAAGAAAGCCCCCGAGAAGCACCCCAGAGCGAGGACTGGAGGTATGTTTATATACTATTACAGAATATGATATAATATAATACTCTATTTCAGAATATAATGGTAAAAGCTAGAAACAGTCCTAATATACTGTGGTTTTTAAATCCATGGAGTCATTATTTGTTAATAATATTCTTCAAAGCCAAAAGTTAAAGTCAACATAATGTAAATCGTCAGATACCTTGACTTTGAAAAAGATTTTTAATTTCAAACGTTTTTATCTATTTTAGAACTATAGCATGCTACCAAAAGTCCTGACCCTATTAATGGCACTAGCTTCCATCCGTGGACTTGCTCGTATGGGTCAAGTCCTACGGGAATGACTTGCTCGATTGGGATACTAAGTAACTTATATCCTCTCTGATTCTTCAAATTTTCCTTGTAAAATCAGGTTATTCTGATTCTCAAATATGTTGCAAAGGAAGGACAAACAAACTCATTTTCAGAGCTTTTCCTGTAATATAATGATTTGTATTTAAGCTAAATAATATTCTTATTACCTTTTGATTTTGTTTCAGTCCATGATGTGCATAAGAAAAAGACTGAAAAGGTTTTAATGGATTTGCAAATGAAAAACCACTGTTCTGTCTCCTACATTTGTACACTGAAGGTAAATAAATGTAAATATGTATTTTTAAATGTAAAATAGGAAGGCAAACAAACCGAATAAACTGCAACATGTGGCAACCCTACAAATCACCTGGCACGAATCTGTACGACGCGTCGTTACTCGATACGTAGCTCAGTGCGTTTCTTTCTAACTAGTTCAGTAGGAGGAAGACTCACTTACGTAGCGAGAATATGGCGTGTCGAAAAGGTTTCTGTGGACTACTACAAACACGTATAAGACTTGTCTGCAATCATCATCATCATCATCATTTCAGCCTAAAGACGGCCTCTGCTGGACATAGGCCTCTCTCAAGGATCGCTACAACGACCGGTCTTGTGCTGCTTGCATCCAGCAGGTTCCCGCAACGATCACCAGGCCATCGGTCCACCTTGTGGCGGGTCTGTCCACGCTGCGTCTTCCGGTACGCGGTCGCCACTCGAGAACTCTATGTCCCCATCGGCCATCCGTTCTGCGAGCAATGTGCCCCGCCCACTGCCACTTAAGGCTATGTTGTCTACAATAAACGATTTTTATTTATGTTTAACTTTTGCGACTTATTCTAGAAACGTCTAGGCACCCTGGACCTGGCGAAGTGCGTGGAGCTGGGCGTGAAGCCGGGCCCGATGCTGGGCCAACTGAAAAGCGGGCAGGACGTGCTACTGCCCGACGGCACGCTCGTGCTGTCCAAAGACGTGAAGACTCCCGATGACCCCGGTCCTGTGTTCATTGGTAATCTACATTGATCGGAAATTCGGGTGCAATTATACCTAATCCAGGGGGGTTCCACTCCGCACTGTAGGTGCGCTCGCCGCATTACCTATGGCATAGGTTAATCGCAGTAGGTTGCCGGCTTGCCGCGCGCGCGCCCGCTCACTCTGTGTCGCGCGTTGTGATAGTCTTACAGTAAGCAGCCCAACCCTAGCGGTGCGCCAGGGCATTGCGGGTGGAAGGCGGGCGCGGACGGCGCCTTTTGACGCATGCCGCCTGGCGAATGTTTATGAAGTAATACGATCTTTTTGTGCCTGATCATAAAGTTGGAATTCGTTTAATAGTGGTCGAAAAAGAGTAGTTTCTGTACGTTAGTACTATTATTTATTCTGTGCCTAAAGTTCACTTTTTCCCTCGAAAAGATAGACATAGAAGGGATAAGCTTTTTTATTTATAGATATAACAAAATCCCGGGATTCCGGTATCGTAAAAAGCGTGAAGTAGATTATTAATTTTCTTGTTCTAACTATAGTAAATGTTTCCCTCGTTGAGTAATGTGCGAAGGTATTTTGCGAATTCGTCTTTTTTAATATTCGACGTTCTACATATTTGGACATGTTTTATACATACACGTGTCGCTCTATGGATGGATCATTTCGCAATCGCGGGATAGTCCCGGGATTTTTCTAGTAGGTTAATTCAACAGGGCGTGTCCATCTAGCTAGTAATCTACTCTATGTATAAAAAACCCTACTAATATTTCTTAACAATAGATGATTTATTTATTTGTATGACATCTCCTTCCCCAGTTCTGGACGTGGCAGATATATCGTACTTGAAGGAAGCGGATTTTGCGGCGCACTTCGACAACGGCGTCAATCCCCCGGAAAACATTCCGACGCTCATCGTGCACATGTCGCCGCCCCAGGTGTTCCATCATCCCACGTGAGTTTGTACCTCAATGCCCTTGACCTTTTGAATGCTAAAAACACCTACTGGTGTTGTGTTGTTATTATCCTGCATATACAGTGGTGGCCACATAATTAAGAACGATTTTAAGTTCTAAGACGTTTTGTTCGAAATCTTGTTATATTTAGTTTTGAGTTCCTTCTCAGATGTAATTATGTAGTTATGTAATGGAATAGCCACATGGGTAAAGCAACCTAAATTAGGAATAGAAATATCAAATCACTAACTGTTTCGTTACAAATTTAATTTGATTTTCCATAGTAGCACATTTCAATACAAATTAGCCTGGACAAATAATTAAGAACGATTTTTCAACCATTCGAAGAAACTCAGAGTAAATAAATTTCATTTTTGTGAGATATTTCAGACTTGAAAAGGCAAATGAATACATTTTATTCTAAAATTAGTAGTTAGTGATAAAGTCCACGGCTTTTAGTTACTGCCTTTCACCGGCAAGGCATTGGCTCTATCACTTTTTAGACATTTTACACGATCAATAAACTATGCTTGTTTGTTTAAAGAAAAAACTTTTCTTTAAATAAGCGTTTTTAATTATGTGGCCACCACTGTATTTGTGACGTAAATAAGGACGTACGTCGAATACGTATCAATATTTCAATCGTTTCTTCAAGCAACGCTCATTGGGCCATAACCCCAATGAGTTGCATTGCTTAAAGAAACGATTGACAGGATCATAACAGTGTGTCATCGTGAACTTTGCCGAGTTATTAAAAAAAAACTGATATGGTAGCGGAAAGCTCAAATGTCGTAAGGGACATTAAGGAACATGCTCCTTACGACATTTGGATTTCCACAGTGGACATTGCAACGGTTACGCACCGCAGAGCACAACTCTTATAATTTTCTAGCTCATTTTATGTATACATATAACTCTTGTTCTAATTTTATATAAATTATGGAGAGCTTTTGTAAAGAAAGTTTCTAAGTAAATTTAAAATGCTATATGTATAATGAATGACAACACAAAGAAAAATTAGGGTAATGGCAGGACTCGAACCTGCAACATCAGCATTCCGTGACTTGCGTTTGCCAGTGTTGATGTTGCAGGTTCGGGTCCTGCCATTACCCTAATTTTTCTTTGTGTTGTCATTCATGATATAGCATTTTCAATTTAATTTGAATGTATAAAAAAATACAAAAAAAAGTCAAAAATTAAAAATTTCGATTAACCCCCTTATTCATAAAAAGTTAACAATCTTTTTAAGTTAATAAATGTTTTGTCTCTTTCATTTGAGTGTAAACGTCACAATAACAGATAAAGACATAAGACATGTTAACAAACAAACGTTTACGAAGCGTTTATGAATAAGGGGGTAAGAGCTTATCGTTTCCCCACTGCCGGGCAGAGGCCTCTCCCCAACGCTTCCAAGTGAGCCTATCTATGTTGAGGGGTATTTGGACGGCTATTCCATTTTTTTTTTTTTATGAAACAGGAAGGCAAACAAGCAAGTGGGTCACCTGATGGTAAGTGATCACCACCGCCTATAGACACCCGCAACACCAAAGAGATTGCAGATGCGTTGCCAACCCAGAGGGCTAAGATGGAATACCTCTTGTGCCAGTAATTACACCGGCTGTCTTGTTCTCCACGCCGGAACACAACAGTGCAAGCACTGCTGCTTAGCGGCACGATTAGCGAGCAAGGTGGTGGTAGCGATCCGGATGGACCTTGCACAAGGTCCTACCACCCACGAATTGTTTTTAATTGTTTTTTTCCGTTCCGCAGCTACAAAGCCTTCATGTCGATGTTCGGCGCGTCGACGCGGCACCTGGTGCTCAACTCGCAGAACTCGTGCCTGGGCTCGGAGGCGGTGCACCGCACGCAGCACAAGCTGCACCTGCTGGACCCGGACATCTTCCCGCTGCTGCGCGACGCCAGCGTGCCGGCCGAGTGGGCCGCGCCGCCGCCCGCGCTGCGCGCCGACAGCCCCGACAAGCTCAGGGGCTTCGAGGACCTGAAGAACCGGGTGAGTGAGGATACGGTTGTGTTGGCTTACTGCTTGGCGCGCGTGGGCTTGGGTAGATAACACGTGAACTCTTAATCAGGCAGAGGCGATTTCTCGACCACATACGAGTATATGAAATTTGAACCCTAGCAACTACGTAATATGATACAAATTTGTGTTTACGTGAGAAGTAGCTTGTTATTAAATGATTTTCCAGTGCGTTGCAGACATGGAACTGTATTTGAATTTCACATAGCATATCTGTATGTCTATAGGTGGTGGTGATCACTTACTTTCGGGTGACCCACTTGATCATTTGCTTTTCTATTTTAAAAACTCTGTCAAGTTTGTTGCTGTTTGTAGAACTGATGAAAATGGACTGGTAGACTTTACACTTATATTTGAAGCTAGGGCAGCGGTCGGCAACCGCGACCCACTTTATTGCCGCCCGAGGCTCTTTGAAAATGAAAGACTTACACAAATTATCACCAATATAGGTACCATTTATCAAAATTATGAACAATTAAGGGCCACATTGTCACGATGTTGCCCTTGCCTGCAAAAAGGTTGCAGACCGCTACTCTAGCGAGAAGGGGTCAGCTACCCACGCCTGCTCCCTCCTAGGACTATCAGTCCAACTTAACATTATAACGCACGCTTGAACATAGCTTCGCCTGGCTTCCGGTGACACCACTGAAACACTTCTAGATTGCGATAGCGCAGTTCCAGAACATTATAAACATGGAGAGTCAAGTGGGGGACGGCGCCGCGCTGACAGATTCCACGTCCGTCGCCAAGCTCGAGGCGTACTCTGCGCGCACGCTCACCATGTTCCATCTGCGACCGAAAAAGCAACTCGATAGGTGAGTTCTTTTTTAAATAGTTTATAGATTCAGGCGTTACTTTGCGGAAGTCCATAATAATATTGATACTAATGGAAACAATTTCTTTGCTAATCCGCGAACCCAGTGTCAGCAATCGAGAAAAAAAGACAATGCCCGTGCTGAATATCTTATTAAAGAAATAAAACAAACAACACAAAACGCGACCACAACCCAACCACCAACAATACCACTCGACACGTGTTTCACCTCTCCACGAGGCATCATCAGGAGCTATTGACCTCTCGACTGTCAGTCGACGAATGAGGTTGCCCAGAATGGTCGGCCCGATTTATACCTTCAGTACCCCCGTAGTAATTTGTAAACACGCGTAGTAACGGTGATGACGCAACGTTTACCTGCTCATTTATTATTAATCCCCTATTGTTGTACCTATTTCTCATCTTAAAACAACGAGGTATATGTAGTTGCAGGCAAACAACTTGAGCATGAATCGAGTGGAGGGGGCAAGTTTGCGCATACACATTTGTACTAGAAACGGCTACTGCGCAGTCAAGGTCAGTGCTCAAGTTGTTTGCCGGCTACTGTATAGTATCTAAGGTCAAATTTATAATTCCGTGGAATTCTGAAGTTTCTTGGTATTACCAGGCAAAAAAATATTTTTTGAAACTGGGGTGAGAAACGCAAAAAAATATAAATGCACAACATAAATGTTATAATTGAAATATATAAATTTACAATCACTTCAACGTATTATTAATTAAAACATACTTGATTTAATTTTAAATTACACGACTCCTTCGAGTTCGCCTTTGTACATCACTGTATCTCTTTTTGTCATTTATGTTTTTTTTGTACAATAAAGAATTTACATACATACATACATACATACATACTGAGACATAATAAAATATTTAATTATATTCTGTGGAAAAAATAAATTGCTGTGGGTATTCTGATATTATCACATATTGCAAACCTTCGGTTTATGATTATATTTAAATATTTTATACAGGTGTCAGAATTCCGGGGAATTAGTAAGGCTTTCTGTGTCCGTCAGGTCAGCAGAGCCCAAGCTCCACGTACAGGACTACTACCAGGAGACAATGGACGTGGACGGCTTTGTGGGCAGCCTGCAGCAGTTCCGCCACCTGGTGGACGGTGTTCGTTACGCGAAAAGCAACACTATCAACGAGTACCCTAAGATCGTATTCCTCGGCACCGGCTCCTGCATACCCAGCAAGACGAGAAACACCAGCGGGATTGTTGTGCATATCGAGTGAGTTGCATTGTGTTAAACCAACTCGCTATGTTTCCTCTTGAGCTAGTTAGAAAGAGGCGAATGTACTCTAAGGGGCATTCAATTAATTCCCAGACTATAGTTTGTCAATGCTACAAAGTTTTTAGTTTGTGTTGTTTTGTTTTTACAAGCTTTCATTTAACTTCACGTGTCAACCATATTCATCCTTGCATGTCTTAAGTAGTAAACAACGTTCTAACCTAAAATTTCAGTTTTGCTATAAAAGTGATGTTAATTGTTCAAATAAAACATTGTTAAGCAACAAATTATGGAATCATCTCTTCTATTTACAGCTTTGATTAGTTTTATTTAGGCAATAAATGATGTTTAGGTGACAAAAAGTGACATTTTAGGTTAGAATTTTGTTTACATGATAAGGCAAGTACGTATGAACGGATGTACTGTATATTTAGTTAGATCTTCTAAGTCAACTTTGACTTTCAGTGGTCAGATTATTTCTAAATATGGTATATGTATGTAGAGTAATAATGTACTGCCAGCAAAAAAGCTTTGAATAAAATGAAATGTTTTAACTAAAGGCTTGTTTAAATTAAATGTATGTTGTTTTAGTGAGAAGAGTTCCATGTTACTGGATTGCGGCGAAGGCACGTTCGGCCAGATGGTCCGCTTCTACGGCCCGAGGAAGGTGAACGAGGTGCTGAAGACCCTGAAAGCGATTTACATATCGCATTTACACGCAGACCACCACATAGGTAAGCGGCTATCTGTATTGTCTGTCTTCTCGTGACCGCTGTCGTTTAATTTGTGACAAAAATTCAGTCAATCATTATACTAACTCTAACCTCAGATGTGAAATTGGAGATGAAAAATTGGGGTTTACTGATGACATTATCTTATGCCTGATGTGGTCGGGCCTTGATCTGTCTTGTCTTAGAGATTTATTAGGTGATAACCCTTCACACCTCATGTATTGCTCTGAGAGGGTCTAATTTGATTTTATCTTATGCTGTTTTTGCCATGCTTTTGAATACGTCTTGTCTTATGTAGCTGCCTCGCGAGAACGCTCTTTTGGTCAGAACCCTGGATACCTGTTAAGATTGCACTAAAAAGCTGTACTGGCGTCTTAAATCTGCTAATTTGAAACCCTCAATTTAACTCAGCTGGCTTACTTTTACCTTGTCTATAGAAAAATCATCTGTGTGCGCGGGCCTAGAAATTAAAACCTTGCAGCAAAAGGCTTGGCGCAGTGGGGTATTAAAACTCACGTCAAACCCTTTTTCAGGACTGATAGGGGTACTGCAGGCTCGGTTCGAGGCGTTCCTTAACTGCAAGGAGAAGAGTAGCCCCGTGTACCTGCTGGCGCCCGGGCAGATCGTCACGTGGCTCACTATCTACGACCAGCACTTCGAGAAGATCACCAGCGAGTTCACGCTCGTACCCAACCAGAGCTTGGTGAGTACTGGAAATGGTCCCATAGGCCCAGGCATGCTTGCTTTTGTCACGGACATAAGGCATACTTCTTTTTCTACCGTTATCCACCCAATACTGAATGAATGAACAATTGAATTAATGAATGAATGAGTTGTATTCACAAGAATATTTGGTACATTCCGAGATCTTAAGGCCAAGATGGCAAACACTGCTTCCCACAATATATTCAGCCAAAAATAGCACGTGAAAATTTCGTCTTAAAAATAAAGCGAGTAAAAGCAATTTAAATTATATATCAATTAATTTCAAAATAATATCATTAGTCTATACATAGCATGTCAAAATTTGAAATAATAGGTAATGCAAAATCACTAAAAGCAAAGATGCAATGCATGCCATACTCCTCGGTCTTGTGCCTTCCTCATCCAATTTTCGACAAGGTCGTCCTTCCATCACATGGAATGCCTGCCTACTTTTCTGTACCCTACTCTGGGTCTTCAATCCAGTACCCTTTTTCCCCATCTGTTCGTTATGTCTTCGGCATGCATGGCTATCCTACTTCCACTCACTGGTGGCTATTACCTTCGCTATGTCGATTAGTTCGGTTCGTCTCCAGATTTCTGCCGGGTAGCCGAATGTGCCTTTTTTATTTTGTTATTTTATGAAATAGGGAGGCAAACAAGCAAGGGAAACACCTGATGGGAAGTGGTCACCACCGCCTATAAACACCCGAAACACCAAGAAGATTGCAGATGCTTTGTCAACCCAGAGGGCTCAGACGGAATACCTCGTCTGCCAATAATTTTCCACAAAAATACTTATAATACGACTACGATGTATTGTAATGTTGCAGCTGAACGGGGGCCCGAGCGAGATGACGTCCGCCAACCTGGCCAGCATCGGCGTGGAGGCGGTGCGCACGTGCCTCGTGCCGCACTGCCCCAACGCGTTCGGCGTGGCGCTCGCGCTCGGCGGACACAAGATCACCTACAGCGGGGACACGCTGCCCAGCGACAAGCTCGTCGAGATCGGTCAGTACCGGCCTCCGGAGATCTCGTGCCACTTGTTTTTTTTTATTTTTTTTTTATACAACATAGGAAGCCAAACAAACAAGTGGGTCACCTGATAGTAAGTGATCACCACCGCCTATATACACCTGCAACAACAAAGAGAGTGCAGATGCGTTGCCAACCCAGAGGGCTAAGATGGAATACCTCTTGTGCCGGTAATTACACCGGCTGTCTTGCTCTCCACGCCGGAACACAACAGTGCAAGCACTGCTGCTTAGCGGCAGGATTAGCGAGCAAGACGGTGGTAGCGATCCGGACGGACCTTGCACAAGGTCCAACCACCCGCAGCGCAGCGTAGTTGTGAACAACTTACGGCCGCCTTCCACTGCGACTCCGTACGGAGTCCGTTTAACTCGCAATGGCGAACTGCATAGCGGCTCCCTCTTATTCAGTGGAAGCGCTTCTATGCATTTCGCCATTGCGAGTTAAACGGACTCCGTACAGAACCCGTTTCGCTCGCAGTCGAAGGCGGGCATAAAGCATGGATATAGTATCAGTGCATGACCAGCTTACACCCCCAAAACTGCCAAAATGGTTACCTCTGGTGTGCGTCAAGGTAGTAAAAACTGCAAATTAATAAGAAAAAATTTAAGAGCTTTTTAATTCGTTTTAAACTAGCGACCCGCCCCGGCCTCGGCACGGATACAATTAGGATATAATTTACATAAAAACCTATTTAAAAAATCTTTGAATTACAGTAAAACTATATAAAAATCCGTTGCGTCGTTAAGAAGCAGGTGGTAGGACCTTGTGCAAGGTCCGTCCGGATAACTACCACCATCTTGCTTGTTAATCCTGCCGCTAAGCAGCATTGCTTGCACTGTTGTGTTCCGGCGTGGAGAGCAAGACAGCCGGTGTAATTACTGGCACAAGAGGTATTCCATCTTAGCCCTCAAGTTTGGCTAAGCATCAGCAATCTCCTTGCAGTTGCGGGTGTCTATAGGCGATGGTGTACACTTACCATCAGGTGACCCACTTGCTTGTTTGCCTTCCTATTTTATATAAAAAAGGAGTAAACGGCGGTAAGGATAGACAGGAACAGATAGCGAGTTTTTTTTATACTATATTAAAATGTTACTCCCAGGTGTGAACTCCACCGTCCTCATCCACGAAGCGACCATGGAAGACGAGCTCGCCGACGAGGCGCGCAAGAAGATGCACTCGACGACGTCGCAAGCCATCGACATAGGGCGCCAGATGAACGCGCAGTACACCGTGCTGACTCACTTCAGCCAGCGGTACGCGCGCCTGCCGCGCCTCAACCCGCACATACTGCATGACAACAACACCGTCGGCATCGCCTTCGACAACATGCAGGTTTGTCGCTCTTCTGCCTGTCAGATGACAATTCAGTACACGCATGGCCTGCTAAAGTGAAAGCAATTGCCAATCGTTTCCGTCTTTTTTACTACAGATAATCGTTCCAAGGGTCATTATCTTTTGCACGTCATAAAACTTCAAGACCTATTTTCACTTTAAAGTAGATTTTACAATAACACTTTCGTCATATTTAAATCAAATAAAAATTGATGTCGATTGTGGATAAAATTGATTGACTATCCGAGTAAATAAGACGGATTTTTATAGTTTATTTATTTAGCTACTGAAAACAAGGTAAATAAAGAAATCACGTGACTCGCAAATCAGCCAGTCCATTAATTTAGCGTCACCACAGACGGCCCCTTCATAATTTAAAAGCTTTCACCACACCATAGTTTGACAGTATAAACTCCCGCATTCTCCGTCACTTTGCGGTAGTAAAGCTCAACTAGCACCCACACCAATTCCCTATGCAAGTATGTGAGCTGACAGACTGTATAAACTCCAACTTTCCGTCTCAGATAACAATGAACGACCTCGAACTCTTGCCGCACATGTACGCGCCGCTGCAACTCATGTTCGCCGAGCACTGCGTCGAGATGGAGCTGAAGGCGGCGCACCGCGAGCGGCGGCGCGAGCGGCGCACCTCCTCCCCCACCCTCGTGCCCGGTACCAGACACTACTCGACCGACGCACACGCAGACAAACAAGACACCGTTGCCATGACGACCGCATCACACACAAACACTGGCGACACCGAGCGAGAGAACGCTGCAGCGACAACTGACAACACTGACGCTGGTCAGCGTCAAAATATTCCCGTAGAAAGTAACCTTGATGTAGACGATGTAGCACAGATTAAAAATACTATTGAAAATGTTGCCTTAGGTAAAGAAATTCTTGATAGTGATGGTGTTGCCATAGAGCCGCCACAGAGTAAACATCTGCAGATAGACGTAAATGTGACAGCGGGTAGTGGTAGTTAGTGGTCGTTGTTGTGATTAGTTCGAGCCGGCTGGATTGGCTGTGAAATGTGGCAGTATTGATTTCTTTAAGCTGGTGCTAATAAAAAAACGCTTTGGCGCTGAAAGAGCCTAATAAACATGCCTTTTCGGTTAACTATTTACGTTATTCTCGCCTGGATGCCGACGGCTAGCATGATCTGCCGACACTAATAAAAACATTTATAATCAGGTTGCGTAGGTCCACAGATAAATGCTATAAAGACTAACATACATATTTATTGCATATAAAATAAAAACAAAACTATTTCGGCGACATAACGAAGTGGCCCTGATGCGTCGCCACTTCAAATATTAAGAGTCTCGGCAGTCTATGCTAGCGGTACTGATGGATGACACCTGCATAACCTTTTCACAATAATGCTTAAAATACTTCATCATTTCACAGCAATGTTGCCAGGCTGCAATATGAAATTGTGCCTAATTTATTGTAAAGATTGTATCGACTGGTTAGTTCATGTATGATTTGATTGATTGAAAATATTGTTTTAGTTATTAGCTGTAATGTAAAAAGTTAAGAACAGCTATTGTTTTATAACTCTTTTACGTAAGTTACAATAAAGTATCTTATGTTGAATATTTGTAGTTTACTTTCTAACACCCCTGTATAGGTGACGTAACGAGAGTTGAGGTGACTACTATTACACACACTACCACACACACAGCGCCATACAAAAACAAAACAAAAAATTTAAAATTCGAACGTTACTCCGCTACACACACATGCAGCAGTGGGTGTAACCTCGAGTCTCATTGCAGTACCTATACCAGCTATACTCAAAGTGTGCTCCGCGGAACCCTAGGTCTCCACAAAGCCTCTGTGGGGCTCCTTGTGAATTCTGGTTACAATGAGAAAAAAAATCTGAAATCTACCTCTCCTATCAGGACAATAGTTCCATGCTGTGTTTTATTTAAGGGCTCCGTCAACTATTTGGCTTTCCAAAAGGGTTCCGTGGGGAAAAAGTTTGAGGACCGCTGACCTATACAATAAGAACAGTATACCGCATGTAACAGAAACCCCAAATGATTAATTAGGAATGTATTTTATTTGTATCGGGTAAAAAGTCACTTTGTAAAGAATATAAGGGTTGTTTTGTTACATTATAGATCGCACGCTTAGAATTAAAGTGACCCATTTCTGAATAAAACACGTCCCAAAATATCATCTTAATTAAAAGACATAAGGTTTAATTTTGGGTAATATCATATTCAGAATTGAGTCGCTTTAATTCTAAGGGTGCGAGATATCGTTTCATTGTAAGGCCCTTCTTTTTTCGACAAATGGGGGTGCTATATGTGGCCCGTTTCAAATTAAATTTAATATTTGGACAGGAAATTTGCTCTTACTTTAACCTTTTCTGACTTTAAGATTTAGTTATTGCTTTGTTGCGTACCTACATATATCGCTGCCGTTAACGGATAAGGCTTACATAATATATAGAAAAACAATATCAGAATTCCTTATAAGTGATTTATTTTATTTTATTTTACTTTATTGGGAAACAAACAGCATAAAATATTACAAAATAAAAATAAATATGATGATAGTACATAAGCCAAAACAGATGGATGGATGGATGGATGGATGGATGGATGGATGGATTCTGCTGTGATCGTAAGTATATTTTTTTAATTTATCAGCTCTGTACTTGTGAAATTCTTTATCGCCTGCTTAATCCGTAATCAATAAAAATCTAATGGCGCTATCTATTAAATATTAAACTCGCTTCCTTTTGTTTTTTAATTCAGCTGCTTTTTGCAACTTATTGTTTTGGAAAATATTGCCAACTTTACATCAGTAACTCTATCCATAGGACCAGGCGAGCAGAACCGAGCAGAGCTGTGTGAGAGCAGGCCGCGTGATTTCGCGAACGCGCGCGGAGCGGTGTCGGCGCCGCCGTCTCGCTCGCACGCGCGCTACAGGGAAAGCAACGCGTCCAGTAAGTTTTGTACAGTTCCCGGCAAACAACGTGAGCATTGACCTTGAGTGCGCAGTAGCCGTTTCTAGTACTGTGTAAATTTCCCCCTTCACTCGATTTATGTTCAAGTTGTTTACCTGCAACTATACACTCTACACTACAGTTCCCGTCATGCTATCCTGCTATAATAGCACGCTAAAGTTTTAACGCGCACATATAAGCATCCGTCCCTCTCGCACACGCTTACTAGTTAGAAAAGGATAAACAATAGAATACAATATGCTTTATTGAATACCACATTACAATTTATGCTTATTTTGCATATATGCTTTATAAAAAAAAAATGCATTTATTTCAGACAAAATAATCCATACAGTGTTGGTATTACAAATGAAACTTATATAACTATATTACTACCTAAACTTAAATGAAGAGAGGACCAGTGCCGAGTTAGCCCGCTGTCCCATCTCTCAGCTACGACGGTCAGGATATGCCAGCGATATATATATGCGATATATGGTTTATGTCAGCGATATTTTTTTGTCGCTCAGTGTCTCTCTTTCTAATAAGCCGAGTAGGAGAGAGACGTACTGAGCGAAAAAATGAGCGCGCGTGCTAGCCGTACACGTGCCTGTTTGACACAGGGTTAAGGCAGCAGCTGCGGGGCATGTCGAACGGCGGGCCTCTAGGTCCACCGCGAAGCAAGTCCTCGTCTCCGACTAAGCTGTGCCGGCGATCTAGTGAGTATAACATCTAACAGGTCTATCTAGCATCTAATAGCTCTTAAAAAAACTTTATGGTTCGGGTCCCGTCCATTCCTCGGTACCTACGTCACATAAATTTTGTGGCGTAGGTACAGCCGTGTTACTGATTCCGTATTACGATTCTTTAATTAACCCTTTGAACGCCGAATATAGTTGACTGATAACATAGTGCAATAGCGACCTACGTGCATCTGTTTAAACTTCAAAATCGTGTTGGACATTGTGGCGACCCGGTGTGTGGGTTACATCTTTTGTATGCATCGTTGGCGGTGAAGAGGTTAAACAGGTTTAGGATTGTCACTTCTATTTTTGGCACCCCCAGTGACATGTGTTCTTATTTCCTGCAAGAATTAGGTGCCAATAACTAATACTAAGCAGCCAATTTTAGTTCCAAACCACTTTAGAACCATAAAGATTTATCGAAGTAAATGCTTTAATGTCACAGCAACAAAGTTCTATAATGGCCAGTGGCCCGTTTCACGAAGCTACAAGTTACAATTTTACAAGTCTAAACCGGCAACATTGGTCATTATGCCCATTGCCATTGGTCATTATTGACCAATGTTGCCGGCCGGTTTAGACTTGTAAAATTGTAACTTGTAGCTTAGTGAAACGGGCCACTGGAATACTAATATATACAATAATACTATATATAATTTAATTTACCATATCGACAGATTTTTTAAATGCTTTTTTTGTTTTAGTGCCCGCTAACAGCAACTACACCTCTTTACGGACTGACTCACCGGATAAATCTATCAATCTCATCAAAACACGTAATTATTTTTTTATAAATAAATATAAACTTGTAAACATGCTTCCAAATGTTTACCCCTATCGAGTATCGAACCCGAGAACTGTAGCTTCGTAGTCAGAGTCACTAACTGGCTGTCATTAAATTATTATTTCAAGGAATTTAAAAATTTTTACCTGATAAACTTGCACGTAAAGTCTAAATTTAAAATAACATACAAAAGGTAGGTTCAAGATGCGAAAAGAAAGCGATAAAAAGCAGCAATTTATAATCTTGACCAATCACGACAGGCGATATGATTGGTCTCATTGGTCGAAACAAAAAGACGGCGTCGCCTGCTATTTTGCATTGTGATTCCACCTTAACACTATGCCGAGAAACTCTGTTTATGACTTATACAAAGCATGTTCGCAGCTCGCACGCTGAGCGAATCTTCAAGCCTGCGGAGTCTGACCAAAGATGCGCAGGATATTCTCCGGGTCATCACGAACCCGCCCTCTTGCTGCACGATTGATTGTGAGTCTAGCTTTATAATTCTGGGAGGGGGGGGGGGGGCAGGCAGCAGTCCGTCTGAAATAACCACCTGATGACAACTTGCCAAAAAAACCATGGCTATAGGTTTAAAGAGTGGAAAACGTTAATCACCGTTTATATGGAGAGCGCTGTTTGAGGCTGGGTACATAGTTCTCCTCAGAAGTATATTCAAATTCAAAAAGCCTTTATTAACAATCTTAAAATTATTTTTATTTTAGTTTTATTTATTTATATAAGTTCAGACATCGGAACACAGTCTTGTTTTCTAACATAGGCGCCCCCAGAGGCTTCTTATGACATGAATAGCTACATTTCGTGCAGCCAGCAGCAGGTATTTTACACAGTACAAGAAGCCAATAAAATCTGAATGCGACTCTTATTGTCAAGAGAGCAAGATCCTTTTGGCCTCTTCCTGTGTTCAGCACTTCTGACTGTAAACCAAATTCTTACTTTGCATTGAAGATCATCAAACCCTTTACTTGGATCTACGAAAGTACTATCGGCAACAAATACGAAACTGTAATCAGTGAAATCGTAATGGAAATTGCAAGAAAACAGAACCCTAATTAGAAGGAACAGGTATGGCAACCTCCTCTTATTTCGTGACAAAATAATTTAAAAAACGTAAATAGAGTTATTTGTGAAAACAGGTTTAAATAGTTTAGACCTGTTTTGAAGAGCCCGGCCCATCAACTTGTCTAACTTCGTGATGAACTGTTTAATTCCGTGACACGACTTTGCATATTTTGATGTTCATAGGGATATTTCACATCGGTCCCACCGGTGTCGGGCAGCAGCGATACCGGTGTGAATATACTGCGATTGCCAACCCGCCTGCTCAGCGTGGCAATTAGAGCAAACCCTGACCAATGGCAAGTCAACATAAAGTTGCTCAACGTGCTAAAGTTGCTCAACGTGCTATGGAAAGGGCTATGCTCGGAGTTTCTCTAAAAGATCGAATTAGAAACGAAGTGATCCGACAGAGAACCAAAGTTATCGACATAGCCCACCGCATTAGCACGCTGAAGTGGCAGTGGGCCGGCCATATAACCCGAAGAACCGATAACCGTTGGGGTAGACGAGTTCTTGAGTGGAGACCACGGATCGGCAAACGTAGCGTGGGACGTCCTCAGACTCGGTGGAGCGATGATCTTCGCAGGGCGGCTGGCAAGAGCTGGATGAGAGTGGCCGAGGATCGTGCTCTGTGGCGTGCCATGGGAGAGGCCTATGTCCAGCAGTGGACGAATATAGGCTGATGATGATGAGGGATATTTCATTATTAATTAATATTTTACTTAACAATGTTTAACAATTGATTTAAATGTAAACAAAACTGACCTACTCAAATTTCGCCTACTTCACGGGCTGTCGGGAAAAACGAAAGAAAAACCGTCGATTTTTGATTAAAGGTTTATTTGCCAACATATGTTGTGACATCAGACTTTTACTAAAGCTAAACCTACACTTGTATGGTAACAATCACCGAATTAAATTTGTCACGAAATTAGATGAGTTTGCCATTGTTCTATATTATTAAATTAAATACCCAAGTCGTTAAATATTATGTCAAATTATATAAAAACTAACTAAATATTAGCGCCGTCGTTTACGACATACTTTTGTAAATCTGTAAATGGCTATTTCCACTTGTACAGTCAGCTGTAAAAATATATATACAGCCATAGCGTCAAAATATGTATACATCGACCTTATGTTTAGTAGCATAAAGGTGTATAGATATTTTTGACGTCTTGGTCACGTATATATATTTATGATGCTGACCGTACCTAAGCGATTCCCATTCAACACTTAAAACGTTTTCATATTATCCGATTCGATGTACATGTGTAATTTTCTGAGACACGATATTTGGGTGATGTCTGATACATGTCGGATCCGATTTCGGATCAGACAGTGTGAATGGCAGGTACTGGTGGAGCGTGTAAATAGCTCCAGCCGTGGAGGAGATAATTTGTACCTCGGAAGTCGAAGTAAATGGCGGCTTTACGGGCGCATGGTTGCTAACAGAATTTATCTCACTTAACATGACAAACACCAGTATAAGACGGTAGCCACTTACCCGTTGTTGCTCTAAGGATCTCGCCACATAGCGTTGACTTCACCAGCACCACAAATCACAGAGATAGCACAACAAGTCCAATTTTTCTCCGGAGCACATGCGCGCGCGATGGAGTCTTATTTTTCAGAGAGTGAGAGTGAGTGAGTGGAGTTAAGATAGGCACAAGGTGTAAAGGAACGAACTACAATTGCTGGCTCGGTCCGTCCAATCACAATAAAGTTTTTGATTTAAGAAAAAGGCACATAGCTCCATCTCTCGGCGTATATTGACATATTGGAACAGTCCCACCCCAGTGGCACCGTGTTTACCGGTGGTACGGCAGATGGCGCTATCATAAAAGTAAAGATAAAATTCAGCTGCGCAACCATACTCCCCGCCTTGGAAGTTCTCAGAACTTACAAAAAATTAAAGATTAATCTACAAAATTACGATGCATGATGAACTAATTAAATATCTGGACAAATTATGAAGATAAACAAATTTGGAAGTAATGGGCTATATTGGAATTTTGGCAAGCTAGAAACTATTGACGAATTGATAATTTTTTATTGAGTTGGAAGAGGATACAATTTAACGACAGGTCTTTTAAACGTGCCGCCCTTTGTTTTAACGAGCGCAACCCTAACCACATCATCACGACCAGGATATACTTCCTGAATTATACCCATAGGCCAACGTAAAGGGGGCACATCGTCTTGGTCAATAAGCACTACAGTCCCGACTTTAACAGGGTTGTCCATAGAGCACCATTTCTGTCTAACTTGCAGAGTGTGCAGATACTCAATTCTCCATTTTTTCCAATAGGATTCTACTAAGGAATCGAACAACTTTTTACGATCGGTAAGGTTAATACGTTCGTTCGAAAGATCAGTCATAGGTAGATATTTAAGTGGTGACGACATTAGAAAATGTGCCGGCGTAAGTATTTCAGGCTGTGGATCTGAGGATAACAAACAAAGTGGTCTTGAATTTAATAATCCTTCTATCTGTGTCAAGACTGTCAATAGCTCTTCGTAGGTAAGAAGTTGATGCCCTATGACACGATATAAGTGCGTCTTGATACTTTTTATATTAGCTTCCCAAATGCCTCCAAAGTGGGGCGCCCTAGGAGGAATCATTTTCCATTGTATACGACGGCTAGCTAACTCATCGCCCAAAGAAATTTGAAATGCGGACGTCATTAAAAAACTATACATTTCATCTAATTTTGCTTGAGCACCTACAAAATTGCTTCCATGGTCAGAATAGATACAGGACACCGGACCCCGGCAAGAAATAAAACGTTTAAAAGCGGCAATAAACGATTCCGTAGTCAAATCACCTACTAACTGTATATTGATGGCTTTAGTATTCATACACACGAAAAGGCAAATGTACGCCTTTTGGGCGTGCTGACCGCGTCTGCGAGCTAGTGTTATTCTAATCGGACCAGCATAGTCTACACCCGTGTGAACAAAGGCTTTAGCTTCACACACGCGGTACGCTGGTAAATCGGCCATTTTAGGCGACGGATGAGAAGGCGAAAGGCTGAAGCATCTATTACACATATGTACTCGCTTGCGAATTACGTTTCTCGCAGCTAGGATCCAAAACCGTTGGCGGATTATGGACATTAACAAATGTGCACCGGTATGAAGGCTGCTCTTATGATAATGATCTATTAAAATGTCTACCAGGTGATCCCGTTTCGGAAGTAATGCCGGGTGTTTCGCTTCGAATGGAAGATTTGCCTTTGATAATCTTCCTTCTATGCGTAGTATATTATCCTCGTCTATAAAGGGGCATAGCTTCCTCAACCTTTTGGAAGGTAAAGTAGCATTTTTTATACTGTTTATATCTTCACTGAAATACACCGCTTGAACATCCTTGATAACTTCCTTTTCAGCCACGTTTAGATCTTCCGCAGAAATGGCACTAGAGCGCGATAGCTTTCTACTGAAGCGTAATACGTAAACTACAACGCGCAAAAGTTTACTCCATGAAGAAATGCGCTTCGAACACTCATAAAATATGTGTTCAGGTATCTGAGCGTTGCAAATCAAGGTGTTAGTTTTTAACTCCGGTAATTGTTCGTCATTCGAAGGTGAAAATGGTTGTATTGGCCATTCTGAAGGGGAAGAATGTAGCCATGATGGACCGTTCCACCACATTTCATTATGAACTAATTGGGAGGGGAGCAATCCCCTGGATAAACAATCGCTTGGATTCTCTTTTCCGGACACATGATAAACGTTTCGAGGGTTTAAATTTTCTTGAAATTGAGCAACTCTGTTGCTAACGAAGATCGACCAGCGGTGGGGTGACGAATGAACCCAAGACAGTGCTATGGTGGAGTCGGAAAAGGCATATGTATCCTTTATAGATATGCGTGAGCTGTAAGTTTCGAATACCGTTTTAACTAAGCGTGACATTAAGACGGCCGCACATAATTCCAATCTAGCGAGCGTGGTTATCTTTACAGGAGACACCTTTGACTTTGAACAAAGCAGTCGTACAATGATATTGCCCAAATTATCTGTGATGTGAAGATATACCACACATCCATAGGCTTTAAGACTTGCGTCACAAAAGGCAACTAAATTCACCGAGCTAGTATTAGAAGCTCCGATATGACGTGGGATATCTATTTCCGATAATAATGGCAATTCCTTAACAAGTGTCACAAAACTTTTATTAATGTTTTCTGGCGGTTGGTCATCCCAGTCTACCTTCTGTGACCATAATTCTTTTATAAGTAATTTAGCATACACCACTACGGGTGAAACTAATCCGAGAACATCAAACAACCGGGCTACAAATGACAAAATGGTTCGTTTAGTACAGGTATCATTAGTAGATGCGGTAGTAAATTGAAATACATCTTGGTTCGGCCGCCATGTTAATCCAAGTATTGCTAGATGACTGTTGTCGTCTGAGAAATTGACCGGCGCACGATGCGAATGAGGCAAACTGTCAAGCAGTTCGGATGAGTTGCTAGCCCATTTTACTAGATCAAATTTACCACTTTTGAACAATGCGATGAGTTCCTTTGCCAGTTGTTTCGCAGTGTGATCATCGGAAACGGATGTGACCAAATCATCCATATACAGTTTTGACTTTGCAACCATTGCTGCGTCTGGAAATCTACTGTATTCGTCCGTGGCCAATTGATGCACTGTCCGCATTGCTATAAAAGGGCTGGACTTGAGACCAAAGGGTACTCGATTGAACTGGAAGGTGCGCAAATCGTCCTTTTCATTGAACCGAAATAAGATCTTCAAATACTTGCGGTGAGATTCTCGAGTACTAATTTGCAAGTACATCTGTTTAATATCTGCAGTCATGGCAATTGGAAATAAACGAAAATCCAATAGCAGAAGGAACAAATCTGCTTGAAGGTTTGGACCCGTATGTAGCACATCATTGAGCGACAACCCAGTATGTGTCTTGGCACTGGCATCTAATACAACTCTGAGTTTACTCGTTGCCTTATCTTGTCTAATTACCGCATGATGCGGGATGTAATACCCTTCATCTTCCTTTTCAGAAACGGGAGCCTCACATAAGTATCCCTTTTCCACATAATCAGTGATTACGGCATTATACTCTTTTTTAAATTCAGGCGAATGCTTAAACTTGCGTTCAAGAGCCATGAAACGTCGGTGAGCTACAGTGTGAGAATTTCCCAAAAGCTCAGGATCCCTACAAAAGGGAAGCTCTACTGAGTATCGACCGTCTTTGTCGCGGGCCAACGATTTTGACAGTAAATTTTCACACTCTATTTCATCTGGAGAAAAATATCGTTTTGTAGGAAGTTCTTCCAATTCCCAAAATTTATGAAGAGTGGATTCGAGATCACTCATGGTGAACGCTGCAAAGCTCTGGCCAGGTTCATGTTCCGAGCCTAAGGAGGGCACGTCGCCCATCAAAATGTAGCCGAATGTCGTCAAAAAAGCGGGCGGGGCCGAGCTGCCAGAATTAACCCGATTACCGAGATAAATGTAGGGAAACAGTTGAGCTCCCAAAACCAAATCAATGTTGCCCGGAATATTCCAAGTGAGATCCGCTAAAGGTATTTCATTGACAAAATTGCAATCTCGCGTGTCGATCTCATAAGCGGGCAATTTGTCTGTAATTTGATCAACAACCAATGCCTGAATATAGTATTTATGCGCCGCAATGCGAGACTCTACAGTCAAGAATACGTATCCGTGAATTGGTCGTGATGTCAAACCAACTCCCTTCAAAGACGAATTATAAAGCGGAATGATCGTTAATTTGAGTAACTTACAACATTCTAACGTAATCAAATTGTTTTGGGAACCATTGTCTAGTAAAAGACGAATAAGCTTGCGATCATCCATTTTGTCATATGCGTAAGCTTGCGCGGTCGATAAGAGTATCGTGGTACAAGGTTTCGACTTGGTCATAAGCGATATCGTGGTACCGGGTGTATTATTGTTTGCGCTCGCGCTCGTAGTAGCGGGCGCGTCATAACTGGCCGCTGTAGGCATGTCGATCGCGTGCGAAGCGGTCGTAGGAAAAGCAACCGTAGGCGTATAGATTGAAGGCTCACCGATTGGACAGCAATCCGAGTCTTGTGGCGCTGTCGTCGCATTTTGTTCGGTTTGTTGAGTATAGGTATGAAGTTGAACTGGCGCGATGTTATTATTGGTAGGTAAATTCGTTTTATTAAAATGTAAAAGCGTATGATGTTTTCGTTGACACTGATTGCAAACATTACGTGAATTGCAATTGGAAATAATATGGGTTGAGCTTAGGCAATTTATGCACGCATTTTTTGCTTTAATGAAATCAAACCTTGATTGCGGCGATCCCAAGTTTCTAAATTGGTTGCAACTGAAAATCGCATGATCCGTGTTATGGCACATCAAACAAGGCAAGTTATTATTTTGACCGCTCAAAAATGACTTGTAATTCCGTTGCGTTGTTTGTTCATACCTTGGGGAGGCATTAGTCAATGTATTTCGTGTACCGACAGAATGATTATTCGATCTTTCTATGATTTTCACTTGGTCTTGAACAAACGAAATAAATTCCTTGCACGACGGGATCTCAACGTTACGAACCGATAACTCGAACGACTGGACAGTCTGCGCATCTACCTTTTTTAAAGCGCAATGTAACAGTATGAAGTCGGCGACGTCGTCAATACCTAACTGTTTCAGCGCGGCGATCGACGCCGAGTACGTGTCGACGAACGAGCCGAGGCTGGATGCCGTATGAACAGTGTTTTTTAGTTCGAAGATGTTGTTTAGGTAAAAGGTACCTAAAGCTCTTTTGTCCTGGTATTTTTTTATTAAACCTTCCCAAATAATATGATATGTCTCACCAGTAGGTACAATGCCGGCTACAACCTTTATGGCGTTTTGCGATAATTTACCTATCAGATATTGAACCCTCTGCGAGTCAGACAGATGTGGATTTTCATGAATATTAGTTCGGAAAGACTCATAGAATATTGACCAATTCTCAGTTTTGCCATCGAAGGTCGGAATTTCTATCGGAGCTAATTTAATATTCGGTTTCGTCGGTTGTGATGATGCAGCAGTGGTGGGCGCCGCACGAGTGGAGTTGATATTATTACGCACGCGTTTTATACGGGTATACATGTCATCAAACTCTCCTAAACTCTCGTAATCCGGAATATATTCAGGATTCACACTGATACTAATTTGATTAATGTCGTCAATTATGGAATTGAATTCATGCCGCATTTCGTCAATAGTCTCGGAGTCTGCCATAAAGCTCTCGGTTGAACGTGTATCAGATGTCACGATTACTTTTTTTGACTGATCGAACAATTTCGAAATTCTCTTAAATATCATAACTTGTTTACCTTTTAATAAGGTTACTTTTTTGGCGTCCATATTGGAATATCGAAAAACCTACAGAGGCGAGGTGCGTTAGATATTTATTTATACCTAAATCGAAAAAATACGTATTGCAGTACTAAGCAAATACGCGGAGGTGAATATGTATAACGTAAGGTATATACCTACTTAAAAAACGAAACGATACGTATTGCCTTAACTTAGCAAATACGCGGAGGTGCACAAAAGCGTTAGGTACCTATGTACTAGTGTGCCTAACGAAACGATACGTAATGCCTTACTTAGCGATTACGCGGAGGTGAAATAAACTAGTACCATCAGGTTCTAAGGACCATTATTTAATGGTGGAGCGTGTAAATAGCTCCAGCCGTGGAGGAGATAATTTGTACCTCGGAAGTCGAAGTAAATGGCGGCTTTACGGGCGCATGGTTGCTAACAGAATTTATCTCACTTAACATGACAAACACCAGTATAAGACGGTAGCCACTTACCCGTTGTTGCTCTAAGGATCTCGCCACATAGCGTTGACTTCACCAGCACCACAAATCACAGAGATAGCACAACAAGTCCAATTTTTCTCCGGAGCACATGCGCGCGCGATGGAGTCTTATTTTTCAGAGAGTGAGAGTGAGTGAGTGGAGTTAAGATAGGCACAAGGTGTAAAGGAACGAACTACAATTGCTGGCTCGGTCCGTCCAATCACAATAAAGTTTTTGATTTAAGAAAAAGGCACATAGCTCCATCTCTCGGCGTATATTGACATATTGGAACAGTCCCACCCCAGTGGCACCGTGTTTACCGGTGGTACGGCAGATGGCGCTATCATAAAAGTAAAGATAAAATTCAGCTGCGCAACCAGGTACAGTCAATCAAATTGATTCATTGGCCACTGTAGAACCTTTTTAACAATAAATGTCATACGGACTTCTGAATAAATGTCATAATATCTCAGCGATGACGCATTGCGATAACGTTCTGCACTGGCCTATGAATCACATTGGTTAACTGTACAAATTTCATACATTTTACTTGCCCTGATATCGTATGGGATAATGTAAAAACGGTCTGATTCGACACAGAAAATTTAGGTTACAAAGTCAAAGTCAAAATATTTTTATTCAGATTAGATTACACTTACAAGAAGCATAAATGCATTTTAGAAAATTTAACACCGGTTTGGAAACAAACGCCCTCTGATGTGAAGATACCCGCCTAGAAATTCAACGAGGTATAATAAAAAAATATGTATACAACTGGGATATGTTGTACAAGTGGGGATACCTCACAGTTCTATATTCAACAGAAAAGTATAATCGAAACACCCGGTCTATCCGGTTCTATCTCTATCCGGTTCGAAGGACCACATTATGCCAAAATACAGTTCGAACTAGTTTTCATATAAAATTATTGCCATACTCAAGCATTTTACGCGAAAATGTGACACTTGTGAAGAAAGTGGCCGCCTTCATTTATTTTCTGCTTTTTATTGTCGAACTATACACGTTGTATTGTATAGACGTTTTTTTTGTTTAAGCACGATCTTATTTTCAGCTCATTCAAAAACCTTGAATAAAGCTCATTTTGGCCCAACTTCTACAATAAACTCGAGGCACAGCGCCGCTAGCATCGCTGACAGCAAACACAGCGGCGGCTCCAAGAAGAAGTCCGTTAACATCATCCCACCTGCCAGTGGTAAATATACAATACGATAGTCTTGTGAGTCTTTATTTATTTCTCATCATCATCATCATCAGCCTATGTTCATCCACTGCTGGACATAGGCCTCTCCCATGGCACGCCACTGAGCACGATCCTCGGCCACTCTCATCCAGCTCTTGCCAGCCGCCTTGCGAAGATCATCGCTCCACCGAGCCTGAGGACGTCCCACGCAACGTATAATTATATTTGTTCCCAACGAGCCACACCCGCAAATATCACACTGTGACTAGTTGGGAACACTTTTTGCTACAGTAAATCCCAACCAGTCACTGTGGTACTAGATGGGTTAATATTTAATATTTGTTCCCAACGAGTCACACTCGCAACTGTCACGCTGTGACTCGTTGGGAACACTTCTTACTACAAAAAAATGTCCCATCTAGTAACAGTGTGACTGGTTGGGATTTTTTGTAGCAAGAATTGTTCCCAACGAGTCTCAGTGTGACGGTTGCGGGTGTGACTCGTTGGGAATAAATATTAAATGCTGTCCCATCTAGTAACACTGCAACTCGTTGGGAATTAATATTAAATACTGTCCCATCTAGTAACAGTGTAACTGGTTGGGATTTTTTTAGTAAAAATATTCCCAACGAGTCACAGTGTCACAGTTGAGGGTGTGCCACCCTCAACTATCACACTGTGACTCGACGGGAACAAGCCGTAATATGACAAACCAATAGACGATATGTGACTTTATGTGCACCATGTCTTCGCTCTCCTAATTTTCTATGGAGCATAACTACTTGCAAGAACCCATTCAGAATACCTAATGAAAGTTTGTCCTAATCATCGTTTGTCCTAAAGGTTTATTTTGCGAAAACCGTAATATTTCCAAGTTTTTTTTAAGATAATCGTAAAGAGATCATTAGGTTTGGTTAGACTTGTTTTATATTTATAATATTTCTAAAAAGTTTTACGTATGTATTAGCATCAAAGCCTTTAAGACTGGTGGTGATTATGACAAACGATACAGTGGGCAAACATTTATTAGGGATTGCGATACAGACCCCTATTGATATAGAAGGAGTCATAGGGAATCCCCACACATTAAGACAGTGGTTCATAGTCAAAGCCAAAGTCAAAATATCTTTAATAAGGCTTACAGAAAGCACATTTGAATGTCAGAAAATTTAACGCCGGCTCGGTAGAAACCTCTGATGAGAAGATACCGGCAAGAAACTTAACGAAGTGTAATTTTTTAAATTTGAATTTCAGGTCAATCTGAAATTAAGAATAAGTCTAATGTTGATTCTACAACCACCAAGAATAGCGCTGTTAACATTTTAGACAAAGCCGGCGCCGGCGCGCGGAGGAAGTCCGGCAGCGCCATCACTATTGCAACTGCCGATGGTAAATATGCAATATATAATTGTTGAAATAGGATTTAGCATCAAAGAGGTTCCGGTTAGTTTTATCTATGCCTTTTAGAAGACAATGGTTTGAGACGAGTTTGTCAGTTATGTCGAAATGCCAGAATATAGTTTAACCCTTTGAACGCCACCGACACACAATAGTTGACCGATGGCAGAGTGCAATAGCGACATATGTGCATGTGTTGGAACTTCATATTCGTGTTTGACATAATGGCGGCTTGCTATAGTAGCACGCTAGCGTTTATCGCGCACATAAACGCTTTGGTCCCTCTCGCACACGCGGACTGGTTAGAACGGGATAAATACTTTATGTCATCGATAAAAGCTAGCGTGCTAGGCCCCCTGGCGTGTGGGCGGCAACTTTTGTATGCGTCGTTGGCGGTGAAAAGGTTAAAGAAAACCGTATTAGAATTTCTTGCTCTTTTATTGATGTTACTCACAGATAGCTTATTAAACTCTAACAGGTTATGGGCCCAGCAAACTTCTACCGTGGTTAGGTTTTACCGAGTCATGTACACTTTATTTTTAATAGAGCTCTTTCTAAAGTTTGTCATGGTTTTATTTGTGAAACGTCTGCGCGGCAAGAGGGTTGGGGGCCAGGGCTGGGTTACCACGAGTCCGGAGTTATCTATTTTTCTTTAATTATTCATTATTATTTTCATTATGAATGAAAATTTAATGTTTGCTGAAAAATTATACCTGTATAACATATGTAGTGGTTGGGGTCTTCTAATATGTGTATGCCTATAACAGAGGCCTTGCTCTTCCATTAACAGATAATAACCTTAATAAAGTTAAGTTTCGTTAAGTACTACATAAAAGTATATGCTGCTGAGTTTTTTTGCGACGCTTCTTTTCAGCAGACCCTTCCATTTTGCGAAGCGCTGGTAGAATCAGACATGTAAAAGCGCCTGTGGTCTACCTCCAAAATAAAATATTAACTTTAACTTTCATAACATAACTTTACGAGTTTAAAACACAGGTTTAATTTCAGATCAACCCAAAACTATAAGTAGAGTTAAAATAGCCCCAAGTGCGTCAACGACAAAAAATAGCGGCGCTAGGTTTGATGACGGCAAACAGGCTATCGGGGAGCGACAGAAGTCTGGTTGCGTCATCACAGGTACCAATGGTATTTATAGCTATGATCAGAGTCCGGAATTTTATTCTCCGATCTAGTAGACGGAAACCTCACAGCATTATGTTTTTTTTTTTAATTATTTATGTTTTAGATCAACCTAAAGCTATAAGTAGAGTTAGTATTTCCCCAAGTGTTACAACTGCTAGAAAGAATAGCGTCGCTAGATTTGATGAAAACAAACCGATTACCGCAGAGCGAAATAAGTCTGGTTGCATCATCACAGCTGCCAACGGTAATTTATACCCTATCGTTTCCCTTTTTCAATCCCAATGGTTTTAAAATTCAAACAATGGCATAAAATTCAAACACAAAATATCCAGCTCATTGCTCCGCAGGCCTATAGTTCACCACGACATTTTCCGTACATTTTTTGTATTTCGCGACACGGACACATGTCCGATGAAAAATTATATTATCGGTGATGAAACGATTGAAGTACCTATACTGTGGTAAAAAGTGTTGAATCTTATATGTTTTAGATCAACCGAAAGCTATAAGTAAACATAGTATTTACCTAATTGCTACTACAACAGCTATAAAGAATAGCATTGCTATGATTGATGACAGCAAGCCGAGTATCGGAGAGCGGAATAAGTCTGGATGCGTGATCACAGCCGCCAAGCCCGCCAATGGTAAAATACCTATCATTAAACTTTTAACCGCTATTGTCTGAATTTTAAAACACAAAATATTCAGCTCAAGTGCCCGCAAGTCTGTTATAAAGACAAATTTCGTTTAATATCGTACCGGACAAGTTGTTCAAAAACATCTGAACACGAATCTATTTCCAAATGCGATTGGTCGTTTTTTTACACATTGTCCGCTTCGATATATTTGATGGTGACTAACCTATGTCGCGACAAGGATATGTCCGATGAAAAATTATATTGTCGGTGATGAAACGATTAAAGTACTGTAGTAAAAAGTGCTGAATTATTTATACATGTGTTTTAGATCAACCGAAAGTTAAAAGTAAAGTTAGTATTTCCCCAAGCGCTACAAGAGCTACAAAGAATAGCGTCACTAGGATTGATGACAGCCAACCGATTATAGCCGCCAGGCCTGCCAATGGTAATATATACCTATCGTTCAACTTTTAACCCTCATTGTCTAAATGTTTAAACACTCTCATTGCCGCGCATACCTATTATTAAGAGGAGTGTGAGCCCGGCTCAAAAAGCGCTCCCCGTACAAACGGTGATAACCTTTTGCCACCCTTTAAACCTTAATCTATGGTAATGATTATTTGGTATGTTCTCATTATGCCCTAGAACTAGGTTTGTATGTTTTGATTTTTAAAATATTCTTTATAGATTTGACAATATTTGCATTTTAGGAGTTTCATACAAAACATAAAAGCGTCAATATTTTTGAAACTGTTAAGAATATTTGAAAAATAAACACATACAAACCTAGTTCTAGGGCATAATGATAACATACAAAAAAATCATGGTTATAGGTTAAGGTTTAGAGGGTGGTAATCGTTATCGCCTTTTGTATGGATAGCGGTGTGTTCACACTCCTCTTAAGACTAATTTCGCATCATTTTTATACAGTCTCCATGAAAAAAGTGCTGAATTATATATGTTTTAGATCAACCAAAAGTTATAAGTAATGTTAGTTTTTTACCAAATACTACAACAGCTATAAAGAATAGCATCGCTAGGATTGATGACAAACCGTTTATCGGAGAGCGGAATAAGCCTGGTTGCGTCGTCACAGCTGCCACAGGTAATTTATTAGTAATAAATTATTATTAATAGCTTCTGTTACGGTAAAGTTGTCTACATGCAACTGTGTATATTTAGGTCTTAAAACACTCGTGTGATCCTATTATGAAACTCGCTGACGCTCGTTTCATAAAAGCACACTCGTGTTTTAAGGCCTCATTATCTAGCAGTTGCGTAAACTACTAATACCTAACTTTAACCCTTCAGCGGTTTGACATTATTAAAAACACATTTTAAATTAAAATGCTTTTGTTCGACATATGTAAGATTGATTGTTTTATGACGGCAAATATCTTAACACTATCCACTAGGGTTGACCGCTATAGCCTGAATTATAAGACAAATTAAAAAGTTGCTGTTTAGTAATGATACGGACTTTTAAATATAGCACTAACTTTTAGCACTGACTTTTCTTTTAGCCGAAATCGGTTATGGCAAGCCTTTGGTAACACCGATCAAGAAAAAACTGACGGTCAGAAGGGACATTACGCCTTTGTCTCATGCACCATCCGTCCGTTCATCTGGTGAGTTTCCTTTCTCTTTTATCTTTTTTGTCGAGAGGCCTATGCTACCCGTAATATATGTTTTTTTTTAATTATTATTTATTTAACGGATGTAGCTTGATTACGTTACTAGAATAATTACAGCACTAATTACACTAGCGTTTATCGTGGTCATAACGCATCTGTCCCTTTCACAAACGCTAGTTGGTCAAGTCGTTCAAGTAACGAACAGTCGTACCCTATAAGATCCCAAAGATGCCTCGTATTCAGACGAAACGCGCGTAAATCGTATAGATTACGTTTTTGTAGTGGTTATTAATAGTTGAGTCTGCGTGATGTATCTTGTCTCATGTGGAAGGGAAATAAGTTTTTGTTTTAAAAATATACATATGTATGTCGCAAAGACGCATCTGTTTTGTATGTGAGTACCTACACGACTCTGGTTATGTGAAGTATGATAGTACATATATTTGTTCCAAATTGTTAAAGGGATATTTGCTTTAAGTCCGCACAAAAGCTAAGTGTGCTAACGCCTCTGGCAACATTTTTTTCTGCCCACAACTTTTCTGTTTATGCCCAAAGGTTGACTGGCAGAGAATGCCTTAAGGCATTAAGTCCGCCTTTTGTACATTCTGTATTTTTTGTGCAATAAAGTTTCAATAAATAAATAATAAATAAATATTTCTAAATCTAACTTATTGTCTACTGACTAGGGGGCTGTGCAAAAGGGACAGGTGGATGATTTTTGTCCATGGTATACGTTAGTGTGTTTATGGCTTGGTCGGACATCTGAAATATCAGCTTTTTTCATTACAAAAGCGAAAAAACACTAACTTTGTTACTGCGTTCCGCGCAGTAACTGAGTGACCCGGTGGGCCATGAGGGGAAGAAAATAATCAGCGATTGGTTTCCATGGACGGTGATGATTACTTCCTATTAGATGGCCTGCATGCTTGATTTCATCACGTTTTCATTAAAAAAAACCTACTCTTTTGCTCCATAAAGAAATTAATATCTGTTCTCTACATACCCACAGTGGCTCTGACATGACCGCCTAACTTAGTGTAGCCATCTCTGCGACTTTGTCTTACTATTATAATAAGTCATGCATTAGAAAGGGACGCACAGAGAGTTAAATTGAAGCCTACACGGAAAGAACGTGTCGATAGTTTATTTTTTTATGAAAATAAGATTAATAAAACGGATCACTCACGTATTTTTGCGTCGGGAAATGCCCGACATGTTTCGGACCAGTCCGTGGTCCTTAATCATGAGCCCCCGCGGCGGCGGCGCGACGACGACTGCGGACTGCGGACTGTGTGTTGCGGACTGGTCCGAAACATGTCGGGCATTTCCCGACGCAAAAATACGTGAGTGATCCGTTTTATTAATATGTCTGAGTCTCACGGTAGTTTCATGTTGAAAATAAGATTTTTTATCAGACTGCCGCAAGAGATTTTTATTTAAACATGTAGAGTTCGCAATGAATTGCATTACATACGAAATTAAAAAAATACGAGACATGTTCTTTCCGTGTACCCCTTGATTAAACTTGGGGGGTCATTTTAGGGCCACCGGAACTATTGGAATCAAAAGAGTGGGGATATAACGGAACATGTATTGTAACATTACAGCCAATGACAAACCCGCACCAAACTATCAAAGCAAGAGGTCGCCAATACGGTCTTGGAAAGGTAAGTCCTGTCTAATCTTAGACTTCAAGTATTCAAAGTGCTTTAATAGAAGTTGTAGTATTAAATTTGTTGAAGCTGCTAACAGTGTGGAACCTGTTTCGAAGCCGGCGGGACTAGCGAACAATAAAAACTACGCCTACAGAACTCAAACTTGTGAGTATTGCGTCACAATCATATTTTTTTTAAAGCCAAATAGCTATAGACAGTGTTTGTTGACCGACCAATTTGTGCCCGAAGTGTATTTTTGCCAGAAATATTTCTGGTAACATAGCATTTTTTTAGGGTTCCGTACCTCAAAAGGGTAAAAGGAGCCTTATAGGATCAGTTCGTTGTTCGTTCGTCTGTCTGTTTGTGGGTCTGTCAGTCTGTAAAGACCCTTTTTCTCAAGTTGAAATTAATATCAAATACTCAGTGCAATCCCTTGGAACTGTAAAAAAATCTAATTTTTAAATAAACGCTATTACTTATATAAGTAGATGGCGTGCACGGCAAGAGGCCTATAACGGTGCTCTCAACTTTGGTTGGCACCCGACTAAAAAAGAACAAGAAGAACCACTTTATTTGCAGTTGGTAAACTGATCACCACCTTGGTCGATGTATGGGGACAACAGTTTTCCAACGGCAAAGTTAAGTTTGTCTCTCAATCCAGTTTATCTTTTCGTTAGAGCAATGTTCGGTGCTTATTAAGCTTGTACGGAACCCTCGGTTCGGTCGGTTGGACTGTCTTTTTCTACAAAATATATACAAATTCCATCTTCATAACAATCCTAATGCCGACTCCGTCCGCGTTCTTTTCAGTAACAGTTTACATAGACGTTATGGCAAAAGCTGTTTTGTGTCACTTATTATTTTGGAGGGCGGTGCACGTCGCCGCGTGCCTCGGCCACCGCCGGTGCCCAATGATCGCAATAATCGCAGCTGTTGTTTTGTTTTGGATAGCGAATAAATGGGCGGGGAACAAGTTGCGGGCATCCATTACGAACCCCAATGTGAAGGCGGACCGCCCGGTCGCGAATTTCGTCGCTGCGGCAAGCGGTGAGACTAACTTAAGACTAACGGAAAACACGCCGTGTCTTTCGTACATACTTACATACTTTTTAGGGCCTGTGCTATGTCACGCGGGCGAGCGCACTGAACGGGTGAATGGAGCGGGTGCACGCCTATAGAATAATAGTGCGAGAGCGTTCGCTAACTTGTGCGGGTGCGGGCTCGTACTATTTGTTCGATCGGCGTGCACCCGCTGCGTGCACCCGCTACGTGCACCCGCGCCGTGTACCCGCGCGACGTAGCGGACGCTCAAGAAAAGAACATTATCCTTCATAACAGTCTGTGTGCTAAATGTTATTATGCTGCCGTCGTTGCGGCTAGCGCAGTATCGTGAAGGTCGATGTCCGGACAGCGCCCTGTCTTGTTCTAGCGCTAGCACAAGTGATAGAGACAGAGCGATGCTTCGACGTCGAGCTCGACGCTGATGCGCTTAGAGAATAATGGGGTTGGTGACGATTGGCGTACATTTCCATAAACATTAGCACCACGCCAAAGACGGCTAATACAAGTTCGATTTGCTGGGGTAACCTCTACTTCGCTGGAGCGTGGTAAAGGGTTAACAGGCTGCATTTTTTGGTGTGTTAATATTGCGGGCATAAGGTTGAAGCTTTCTTCCTCAACCTCATAGTTAGGCGCCGTCATGTAAGTTCAGCCTCGCATCATAAAAGCTTTCCAAAAGTAAAGCAGTTTACTTTCTTATTTTAAATAAACATCGCATCCAACTATACGAGAGTTTGAGACAGAAGTTTGAGACTTCATTGTGACTGGAAGGGACATGTTGAAGGAGTTTGCAAGAGGATAAATAAGTTTATTTTTGCACTTTGGCGAATTAAGCAGACAATATCAAAAAAAACAGCTTTAATGACTTATCACGGTTATGTTCAGTGTTCAGTCAATTCTAAGATACGGCATTCTTATGTGGGGAAACTCTGTTGATGCACCACGGACCTTCATTATCCAAAAAAAATGCGTTCGAACAATATGTGGAGTCGGACGCCGTGAATCTTGTCGCCCTTTATTTATAGAGCTGAACTTGCTCACGGTGCCTAGCCTGTACATATACGAGGCTGCTCTATTTACTAAGCAGAACTTAGACTTGTTCTTGTCCGCGGATAAGACAACTACTAGACCGCAAAGGCGACACCAACTAATACTACCCAAACACAAGCTAGTTCTTAGGAAAAAAAGTGCGCATTATATGTGCGTCAGAATCTATAACAAACTTCCAGTGACTTATAAAACATTACCCGTTTTAGAATTTAAGAGAAAATTGTATAGATTCTTATGTGATGCCTGCTTTTACAGTATTGACGAATTTCTAACTATACATTTTTATCTGACATTTAATGACTCTGAGATATGACATTGAAATTTTTAATCAAATATGTACCTACTGTAATCCCAATCTTATAATTCTAATTCTAATTTTGTTTAATATTAGACATTTGAGTTTGAGATGTAAAATTGCTAGAATAATAATTAATTTAAAAACGCACCTTCAATTCTAATTCTTTATTTATTCATTTCTCTCCAATGTATAATAATTTTAAATTTAAAGTTTATTTTACTTGTTCTTAAACTTTCACATGCCTGATGGTCGAACATATCTAGAACCAGTGCTCTCAAATTTTACCACCTTGTTTATACTATATGTTCAGTGAATAAACGATTTCATTTCATTTCATTTCATTTCATTTCATTTCATTTCATTTCAGAAAACCGTCGATATGTAGGTAGGTACATACTTATGCTACATAATATGTTCACGATAAAAGCTAGCGTCCTAGTGCCTCTCTCTGTGACCTCAACATGACCGCCTCCGTTTATTTTATCTCCATGTGCGTCCCTTTCATAAGTAGACACTGGTTAGATACAGTGCCGGATTTATATTTTTTATGAGTTTAGGCCATTTTATTTCCGCCGCCCCATGTCCGATTTATCCACTGAAATCGAGTGAGCGTCCTCTGAAATCTGCCGGCCCTAGGACGCTGCTGCGCCTAGGCCCGGTAGATAATTTAAACTTAGGTGGACATTAAGGCAAGGTAATACTTATTCACTGAACATAGCAGACATTGTCTGGTCTTTGACTTTCATTTTGTACTCGAGCTTACTTTCGTACTTCTCTGATTCATGCTTATTGCGTGCTGGTAAGGCTTGGGTCTATTTCCTAGAAGATTCTTTTTATACAACATATTAAGGCAAACGTGCAAGTGGGTCACCTAATGGTAAGTGGTCGCCACTGCCCAGACACCCGCCATACCAAAGATATTGCAGATGCGTTGCCAACCCACAAGGCTAAGATGGAATACTTACCTCTTGTGCCAGTAGTCCTGTGCTAAATAATGTAGTTTTGTGCTAATCCTCTTTGACGCTGTTTCTTCTTTCTTTTCAGTTCAGAGACCTTTGTCGTCAATACAAAGGAGGTCCAATAGTCCTAGCAAGTTACAGACAGAGCCAGGTACAATTAAAAATATGTGGTTTATTATTATCATTTGCTCACACCTGTTTCCCTTTGGGGTAGGCAGAGACCACAGAACGCCATTTGATCCGGTCGGTGTAATTTATACAAAACCATAATAGATCATTCATTTTTGCTAGCTCCACATATATGTATGTCGATTGTCATAGTTTAAACCGTGTAGTTACCCAGTAAGTAAGCATGTAGTGGACATAAAGCTGTTTTTGACCGGCCTAAGCCGCATCTGCGCCAATAGATGTGGTTAAACCCTTAGGAATCACCATCACTATAAGTAGATGAATTAGTGAAAGCGTGGAATTGCATTTGTAGTAGATGTACGGTTCGCATGAAAAGGAGAATAACTTTAGTATTTCTCTTAAAATAATGGAATTCTTTTCTGCCATAGATTTTAAAAACTGTGTAACTTGCACGGGCACAGACATAACTATTTTGAAAATTGTGAGATTACAATAAAATCAGCCGTTAAAGTACGCACATTGTAAATAATATTTAGAATTTGACACTGACATTATTTTGGAATTTTCTTCTTCAATATAATTATTACAAACCTCTTTTTATGTTGATAGTACGGGGAAAGGGAAATTTCAAATATAGAATGCCTATAAACACACAATACCACTACATATGCAATTCCACGCTCTCGCTAATTCATCTATACGTAGTATGAAGTAAAGTCGACAGCCCAGGTTTAGTTTAACCCCTCCCTGTGTCTCTGTCTAACTAGTGTCATAAGAAAGGGACGCAGATAGAGATATACTAAACTTGGCCAGTCATGTTAGGGCCACTGTCTGTCCTAAATTTTTATTGTGTATGTTCGGCGTTCGGCCGCTTCTTCCTTGTGAACCACGTAACGGATTTTGATACAATTTCCACTGTCATTTAGAGAATTCCTTAAGGAAGGTTTTTATGTACACTACATTCTAATTGTAACTGTGCGAACCCGGGGCGGTTCGCTAGTTTTGTAAGGCCGCGAAGCGTGTTAACCGCCGTTTCCAGTGTGTTATGTTAGTGTAGATTACCCCCTACATACAAACAAACAAAGTTTACCTCTTTATTATATTAGTGTAGATAAGAAGACTGGTTTGCGTCGCCTTGCGACGCAGCTGCAGCGGCTATGCTAAGGTGAATTTGTTTTAATTAACTAGACTCAGGTGCCCTTCTTATTCATCAATAAACATAACACACTGGAAACGGCGTTTAAGACGCTTCGCGGCCTTACCCAGTTAGGTAGATTTGGAGTTGTTTTTCAGACTCTGCAAAGGGCTTTGTACCATCACGAAGAAACCTGACAGTTAATCCGTCGGCCGTGAGCAAAAACGCCGTAAAAGGTACAATCAGTTGAAAGACCAGGGGCGTAGCTACCGCCGCATCAGCCGTATCAACGATACGGGGCCCCCGAATTACAGAGGCCCCGACTTGTAGACCTATAAAACCATTACCCTCCATTTCGGCTTACCCTTTGTCGGGTATAGACTCATCCCCGGCAAGCTACAACGCTGCGAAAGACTGCCGTTTATATAGACTATATAGATAGCTACGCTGTAACCAGTTGCTGGTTGTAATAAGAATAGGCCGGCGCGATCTGGATAATACCCTCACAAAAATAGGCGGTGCGCACGTTCCGGTAAGTGTGAGCTATAAAGGCCGGCGACGTATCAGTAATTCTCTGTGCTGACCCATTTTCCCCCTTAAAGCTTCAATGAGTGTGTAATCTACGCAATTTAAATGCTATGCAATTAATAACAACACGAAGGAAAATCTAGGGTAATGGCAGGACTCGAACCTGCAACCTCAGCATTCCGTGCGTTACGTTTGCCAATTTCGCCACACGACCATCTACCATACCCTGCAAATTTTTCATTGTGCTTCGTTCATACGGTCATTCATTACATTATTGATTTTTTAAGGCATATCTAAGTACCCTTGGCGTCATCTATGAGAAACTCCATCAAGTTATCTCATTCAACATGTTAGCTTTGTTTTTGCCAGCTAGCGGTCACTGTCTCAGCTATTTCTGTGACTTTGGTTAAGATTAACCCACGTGGAACTTAAATTTTGTCAAACAGTTTACACTATTTAAATTAATGTAAAATATTTACAGACTCGACAAAAAGGCCTCAAAAGGAAGAGATTATTTTCAGGCCGTATAACAGAAATATTACACAACTGTCTGGTAGACCAAGCGGTAAGTGAGTGCTGTGTTGAGTAGCCACATTTAAATGTCGATTTTAGTGTGGCATAATCGCGGGACGCCATGTATATTAATCTCAATTTACTTTCAGCAAACTCCCAAGGGAGCAAAGTTTACAAGCCCCAGTTGGAAGACATCAAAAGTTCCTTTTTACTATTGAACAAAATAACTAAACCAAGAGTTGATGGTAAATAAAAATAACCAATAACTGCTGTAGGAACAGCGGATTTATGTAAAATGTAACAGTATCTGTCGGTACATGTATATCTTGGTTGTCGTTTTTAGGGTTCCGTACCCAAAGGGTGCCAATGGAACCCTATTACTAAGGCTGCACTGTCCATCTGTCCGTTCACCAGTCACGAGGCTGTATCTTAAACTTGAAATTTTAACAGAATGTGTATTACTATGGCCGCCGTATAAAAATAAATAAAGTAAGACCCCATACAAGAAACGAGTTTTCTCAGCGTTTTTTGTATTTGATAAAAACTCCATCTATCGTTGAGTAGCTATATTATCTGATTATAGCGCCATCTGTTGTTGAGTAGCAGTATCAATTTCGGCGTATTTGGGAGCGATCTTGGAGCGATATATACTGTACAGTAGTGATATGAAACCCTTTGTTTGGGAGTCGACTCCCAACTAGCCGGTTTTCGATTTAATCTCTTATGTAGATATGGTGATAGCAGATTTCATTGTATAAAGCAAGAAATGAAATTAATGAAATATGATTATGAAATGATTATTTATTCGCATAAGATGTAAATACATTATATCAGTACTTTCATATTCTACCGGAGTTCCGGTGTGCAAGTTGACCTTAAATTAAGTTTATATATATAAAGTAGGATAAATCCAGTACCAGAGGTGCAATTTTTGAATCTCACCAGGTGACTGAAGCTCACCAAATCGGCCGAAACTCTATGAAAAACGGCCATTTTGGTGAGCCTTAATCACCTGGTAAGATTTAAAAATAGGTATCAATCCAGGCTATCTACACGGTCAAAGATGTCAAAAACATCTCCACACGACACGCAGTGGCGTAGCTACCCAGGGGCTAGGCTACTGCCCCAGGGCCCTCAAGCTCAGGGGGCCTCTAGCCAGCATCCCCCTAACTCTAGCTGTTCTACTCGCAAATATTATCAGAGTACCAGAATTCTTCACTTAACATATTTACCAAGTGTAGTATTTGCTAATTAATTATTTGCAAAGTGACTTTTTGTAAGATGATACTTTTGTCAAATGTCTCGTTTGCCAAATGACCATCAATCGTTTTTCGGTCAAACATTAGTGAACCTTATATTTCATTATTATAATTTTTGTGCACTTTCAGTGCTTTTTCTGAGTGGTGCCCCCTGAAGTTACTTTTTTCTTTTATTTTTGTAGGTAGTATGCTGCCCCCGGTGCGGCGGCCCCAGCCATACAATGAGACCCAAAGAAGGCAGATATTGATGGAATCCAAGTCAAAATTTAAAAGTAAACATTTTTGGAATGACTCAAGTAGGTTGATGCCTAATGAATAAAAGGTGGTTTTGAAAATATGTTTTGTTTTTACCCAACTGCAAAGGAAGAATTTTGACTAATAAATTTTAAATAGCATAACTGGGTATGGACAAAAACATAAAGAAAGATTTAATAGCTTTCTTGGTGATAATTTTAGTTTAGTGTTTTTTGTTTAACTGAGATATAATATGCAGAAAAACTGTCTTAGCGACCACTAGGTCTTTATTTGTGAAAACAATTTTGGAATAATACATTTTTTGGCCTAGCAGCATTAGCATCCATAATATGCATGTCTGAATATTAATGACTATTTTTATTTATTAAGCATCCATTAAAAAGGGGTAAAATTTTAAATATTTGTCTTCAGCATCTCAAAATATTCTTCTGTGTATCCTTTTAGCATTCTGAAAGGATACACTTAAGATAGCAGTCTGTCTGAGGACAGCTTAGAATTATATTTCACTTTCAACCACATTGTCTAACCCTTTAGTAGACAGCGGTAAGATATTTGCCATCATATGTTAAAGAAAATCCATTATATCAGATTAAAACATCAATTTAAAATATGTTTATAACACTAACACACTAAAGGGTTAAACTGGCGGAACTAATTACAGGGTAGGATCAACAATCCTATTGCCAGCACCACTGCTATTTCAGGCACATTTGACTTTATTTTAAGGCAATGCAGTGATGATCCTGCAAAACCTAGTTGACATTTTGGTATTATGAGTGCCAATAAATGGTTTACTAGAGAATATAATAAAAGTAACATAAATTTGTTGCAGAGTATGACAAAATAGAGGGTTTAAACTGGATCACGTGGAAATGAAAGCAATTCTTTAATAAATCATCTGTATTACATTAAATTTAAAGTGATAGTTACACTGTAGTGTTGTCTAAGGTTAAAGTTTACGAGCATAATGTATTATTAAAAAAATGGTAAAAACTTTTTAGTTTTATTTTGATCCTGAACCACCCGAACCACCAGAACCCTTGCTTTCTTTGTCATCCTTTTCATCTTTGTCTTTCTTAATGGTGGACATGGCATTCCGGATGGCCTCGCTCTGAGGGTCTACACCAGGCAAGTTCTCTAGCACACTTTGAAGGAATGCTGGGTCATTCATAACTTCTGCATACTCCTCTGACACGTCCATGCTTTCTTCTGCTGCGGGAGCATCTTGCTGCATGCTCATCTGCATGGCCAGGGCTATCTGCTCCTCTTCAGACAACTCCATGGCTTCCCGGCCAAGAGACATGGCCAGAGCCCGCTCCATGCCAGTGTCTTGTGTCTCTCCAGCCTTAGGAGCTTCCCCACCTTCTGTAGCTGGCTGCTGGCGACGAGACTCCTCTTCTTGGCGTTGCCTCTGTTCCTCCATAGACACACGCAGGGCTAGAGCCAGTTCTGGATCCTCATTAGGATCAACTCCAAATTCAAATGGCGACAGCCCAGACCCTGAAGGGCCAGCTCCATCACCACCAATCAACGGGCTTGAGATGAGAGCTTCAGAAAGGACAACACAACCACCAGCTGGGATAGAAACGAGATGGCTGCCACCAGTGGCATTGTCTTTGCCGTTCAGAGTGTTAACGAAAGTCGTCAGCAGAGGATTGTTTTCGGCATCTTCACCAAAGGACACAACGTCGCAGTTGACCTTCTCCTTCTTTAGTCTCTTGGCTAGTTTGACGAGTTCCTTCTCGTCACTGTGGACCGGTGACCCCACGAACACGACTATACGCATCTTGTGGTTCTTCCCCTGACGATGTTTTAGGGCCAAATGGGCAATTCTGATTCCGGTCAATAAGTTGATGTCGCCGTTGGGCTGCACGCGGTGAAGCTTGGACAGTATGCGCCCCACATCGCTCGTCAGCGTAGCTAGTACTTCGACGTTCGCTAGAGTCAATAATCCTACATTATTTTCAGGATTTGATCTTGTTTTGGAATGACATACCAAGTTAACGGCATCCTGTTGGGCCTGCAGGCGTGTTGGAAGAAAATCTCCATTTCTCATATAATCACTGTTATCGACACATATCATTGTACTTTCCAGCACCATTTTTTTAATTTGTTCTTAGTTTATTTACCAGAGAAAGGAAACGTCGAGCACGGAAAAACGAAATTTGCTGTATAATCATAGACACGTTTATACTTTTTAAATATTGACACTTAGAAATAAGCTGTTTAAGGTTAATTTAAAAACGTTACAGCTGAATCACGGTTTAGACCAGTGTCAAGTGTGTAATTACCCTTATATACAATAGACAAAGATAGTCATAGGAATTGAGGAAAAAGAATATTGTCTATAGTCTGCGATTGTCATCTTTGTCGACCAAATTTCTTTCATAAAATTTGGTCGATTATAAAATTATAATGGGTTTCGGCGACTATCCTAAGGAGTATAATCCTTCTGTTCACGGGCCTTACGATCCGGCCCGTTTCTATGGAAAACGTAAGTAAATTTCTATAAAAACTACGTCCTTCGGTTTACAACGCTCGGTTACATAATTTATTTTCCAATTTTCAGCTGATACTCCTTTCGGGCAACTGAAATTGAGCGAGGTCGGGTCATGGTTGGCTCGCAGGAATAAGACTCCATCTGCCTTTATGGGTGCTTGCAGCCGAGGTAAGTTAACATAAAATCCATATTTTTGTAGAGGTTATAATGTCATTTCATACCAGTGAACCCAAAGTTCGAACAAGAGGTACCTTCAATTTAATGAGCGAAATAGCCCTTTATTATATCTACAACAAAGCACAACAGGAACATTAAAAGTTGTTAATGTCTAAGAGAATAAAACATGGACAATTGCTGGTGTTTTAATTAGTTATTGTCTCTAGCTTGGTGGAGGTGGCAGCACAAGTACATGCAGCCTAAGAGGATTGGAGCCGCTCCCTTCTTCCAGCTGTTGGTTGCCAACATGACATTCTTCTATGCTATCAATTATGGAAAGATGAGTAAGTATTTTCTTTAGCTGAAGCGCACACAGTTGCCTTGCATTTTACTTAATCTGGACTACCAAAGAACTGGCTCAAATGAAGGCAAAATAGCTGCATGCATAAGTATACCATTATTACAGATCTGTTCTCTCATGAAGTAGTATCAACCTATAGAAAATTAATCTATTAATATGTTTTACCAATGTAGAAAGGTTTAATTTTATGAATGAATCAGTGGTTAAAGGGTTTTCCATCGTGTAGGATACACAGAACTATGAATCGTTTTTTTTATTCACCCTAAGATCCTGAAAATACAGATTTGCTTGTGTTCTTTAAACGCCAGGGTGTTCCAAAATCATTAGTAGCTTTTTTTGGACTTAGAAATTAGCAGCATTAATACTTTTTTTTATAGCCCATATTTTAGTTCTGCTGCTGGGCAAAAGCCTAACCCTCTTAAAATAATTGAAAAATATCATAAAACTTATATAAAATGTACACTATGTAAATAGGCTAGGTTACCTGTATCTTCAGTTCATGGATTATCCAATAGCTGATTTACTGAGGGAGTGAGTGTGAGGCACAATATCAGAGGCGTATTTAAATATTTGGCGCCCCGGGCCATTTAGCTTTGGCGCCCCATTAAATGATGAAGTATTTCATTTTATGCCATATGCATATCATTTTCGCCCCTCGCAACCTGGTGCCCCGGATGGCCCTAGGGTAAAAAACCCCCGTGCACAATATTGAATGCCTTTATGTTCAAAATCATATGCAAGGTAGCTAAGCTAGTATTACCCAGGTATTAATTACCAAACATCTATACTTTTGAGCAATTGTTTGTATTAATGACTAGCGGATGCCAGTAACTTTGTTCATGTGAAATTAGTAGCCTATGTCTGTCAGCAATAGTGTCGCTCCCTATTACCGTAAGAATTTTTGGAATCGGTGCCATAGTTCCAGAGATTGCCCCCTACATACAAAGTTTACCTCTTTATTTTATTAATAGTGTAGATAGGTAACCAACAAAATGACAATTTTAGATACATGTTATATTAGTCAACCCTAAGAAACTAAAATTTAAATATTTTTTATTTTTCAGAGCACCACAGGAACTACAAATACCACTAAGGATTGGATCAAGCACACATTTCGATCAGATAGTAATACTGTATTTATGTTTATGTATGGGGAAAATCTGCAGTGATCATTTGTTGTAATAGTCAATCCATTCTACAGTTACTACAATAAAATTATTAGCGAAGTGGTTATTGGTCTTTTGTTTTTAATTAATCTTCCTTTGAGAGAACTTTGTCCCACATTAACCAAGTCTGACAAAATATGTCCAATAGTGGTTTAGGTACTCAAAAATATATGGACACAACTATATGGCGTTATTATAATCTTTCCAAGCATTTATTTTCTCTTTGATTGCTCTTTCCCTACTTACACTATAGAATCTATCGCATTTTGGGGTAGGGTTTATAGCAATAAGCAAGTGACAACACCATAGAGAAAATAAATGCTTGACAAGATTAGGGTGTTCAGATATGATTAGATCAATATGATGACACATGAACACATATTAGTCTAGATGTTTGTGTATTATTAATTGACTTGAGGTACATATATTGTACCCCTTGTGCATCATGACACTTATTTTTGCTGTAGACATACAAATACATTTTTTCCTTGACTTTCAATTGTCTACATTGACTACATACACTTAATAAGCAATGTGTTAAAAAGGTTATATAATTCTTTACTGAGCTGAATTCAGGGGCCCTAGATTGACAGAAAACTGATGGCTTTCAGTATGGCACACATACAACAGTCACCTTGTAGTTGTATCAACGCGTATTTTGTATGGCGTTGCTAGCTGCCCCTCGGTGACAGTGATGCAGGTTGATTAGCCTTTGCATAATATACAAACACAGTAAGCATAAAAAAAGATGAAAAAAAAGCATCTCATCTGTTTTGTTTTGATTAAAGACTAAAGTAAAACAAGTTATTTTCATAAAAATATTTACTTAAAGTATTACAATAATTTACTTCAATGTGTGCACAAACATTTCCACAACACACTCACAAAAGTTCTTATTAAATGCAATATTCTTGATGTTCTGCAGGCCAGGCTCCAGCCTAGTTGTTGATATTCATATCACATTTTAATTTATTATGCTGAAACAAAAAAAACCTTATTTAAATTTTTATTTGGAAATATTGTCAGGTTTGAGTGTCCACGGTGTCCACCCACAGTTTTATGCCTTCTCTAATTCAATATGTAGGATAACCAATTCTAGTGATGGTGACTCATCCATGATGGGCACATTCCATCTTATTTCAAGGCAATAAAAACAACAATCCTGCAATAACTAGATGCCAATGACAGGTAACATAAGTGCCATTAGAAGGGGTGATAACCCTACTGTGATCTGCAATGCAAAGTTTCCTGGTGATTTATTTTCCATGACATTCATATTAACCATATATCTGCCTAACTATTGTCATTAGAAAGGGACTTACATAGGAATAAATTAGACATGGTGCTCATGTTAGTGCCACAGAATTAATTTTGCCTGTGGCCAACCACTGCCATGAATACTCTGCAGGTAGTTAGCAATATTAGTCTCCCAAATGTAAGGTATGTTGAATTTGATGATGATTTCCTGTTGTCCTTCATCAAAGACCTACATGTTGAATTTCCAGCAGTTTTTAGACCATTGTAAAGAAAAATATACTTGATTATTTGCCTTGTCCAGATTTCATGACTTCCAATAATTATCTTTGGAGATTTAACTGATTAATTACTAATTGAGGATTACTGATTAATTAATTTTAAATTACCAATTTTCATTGCTTGGATTTCATGCAATATGCAACAACAACAACAAATATTCTTTATACATTGCATCATGCATCATTGTTTCATGCATTGCATTCATTCTAAGTACCATTTAGTATATTAAGCAGAAACTACAGAATGCAAAAAAATAGTTACATTTCCTTGTTGATTTCTCAACATATGTTCAACAACACTTCAAGCAATTGAACTGTTTAAATGTTTTGAAAGAAAAAGAATTTAGCCTTAGCCTTAATTGAACTACATCCCACACATGTACGTCAAGCAACATCTGGGTTACATTCTAAAAACACCAAATAAAAATGCCTATTCCTGCACAGTTCTAGGCTTGAAACTAACTGTGTCCCAAGATACATATATATTCCTTTATTAATAAGGCAGATGGAATGTTAGACCTGTGATTGAATAAGAATTAAAAAGTGAAAGTTTCTCACCTATTTTGTTTATTATTGAACTATTACAAGTCAGATCGACCGCTACCCATGTACTTGGGTTTCAGCTCTTCTATTCTTTTGATGAAGTCTGTTTTCTCGATGCAGCCTTCACAAACCTCATCCCAGTCATTCAGGATCTTCTTTAGGTCTCTGACTTTCAGTTTCTTCAAATCTACATTGTTCAGATCGATCTGCTTGTCGAATCGCAGATCGCAGATCTGTGCGTCTTTTTTCTTTAATTTTTCGCAGATTTTATCTGCAGGCATCGACCAACTGAGAGGCTTTGACAATTCACCCAGAATACCGGTGGCGGACTCTTCCAGGCCACCTAAATAGTAACAGAACCTGTTCTCTTTGCCTTTCGAGATTTTGCAGTACTTCTTGAACTCCGCCTCTATCAGTTTGGGATCTTTTTTCACGCTGTCTGATAACGTGGCCGCGAATTTTTCTACAGTCTTAACACACACCTCGCAATCGCCTTCTCGTAACGCGGACGCCCCTTGCAGGACTCCCGCGAGGAATAATAAATTAAACACACTGAATTTCAACATTGTGAAATTGTTTCTTGTATGAAAACTTGCAACTATTATTAGCTAACACAGCTTTAGCGATCAGAATAAAATGAAGAGAATGATCTCGTTCTCGTCCCTTCCATTCATGAAAATGAAAACGTTGACAGCTTTACTTGGCGAGCTATGATTGGCGCACGTTTTCAGTTCAGTTGTAGATCCTTTCCAATTTACGCAGAATCGTTAAAGGTAACGATTGAATTGCCATTTAAAATTAACGTGAAAAAAAATTCGAAACAATTTGATCTTTCATCTCCTGCTTAATATTTATTTACTAAAATATTTCACAGCTTCAAAAGCTTTATTGTTAGAAGCTATCTTGTCCTATGGAGAGCCTTATCAAAAATCTTTTGAATGTCAGTGTCATTGTGTCGTCATGGAAACGAACCTTGTTTATCAATCTTCGCATTTTGTTGTTTTGTCGATAAAATAGCATAAAACAGAATTATTTTGCTGGCTGCTAATGTGCGCTAGTTTATTCTAAAATGTCTGGAACTAAAGTGGAATTAGAGACGAATCCTCGAGCTTTTCTCGAGCAATACATTACCACTTTGCAGAGCGAATCGAAGATGGCTCGAAACCAAGCTCTGCTGAAAATAAAGGAAGAGATATTCGAAAATCCAGAGCACCGCGACTCTGACCTCACTATTGTGTTTCCCGAAATCTACGCTTACGTTTTAAAGAGTTTCACCGATCCCTCCGAAGCTTGCCGAGACACCGCGGCGTCTATTATCGCAAAGTTCATAGATCGCTTACCACTCAACGACTACTATCTCACCTATATAATACCTGTTCTAGTTCGTCGTGTTGGCTGTGCGGAGATAGTGGAAGAGTCCGAAGAGATTCGCTTAGTTTTAGTTGAGCTGCTTCGTCAAATAATTGAGAAGTACAAAGTAACTCATCTGCTGAGTCCATTTATTAATGATTTCACGAGTATCCTAACGAAGACGAGCACGGACCCGTTCCCGAAGGTAAAGCTGGCGGCTTGCCAGTGCATTATGCTGCTGACCAAGGTGCTGCAGCGCGATTTCCACTTCCAAAGCGAGAGCTATGTCAAGCCTGTGCTGTCTAATTTTGCTCATCAACACTACAGGGTCCGAGTCGCATGTATTAAAGCTATAGGTAATATTCCACATGTTTAGGGTCGTTCATTAATCACATAAGACTAGATTAGGGAGGTGGGTGGGTACAGAAGAAACATGAGAACGAAAGCATAAAGCATTGGGAGCTCAGTGTAAAGTAGGATATCATATTTATTCTTTTTTACTCTGTGCGAAAACTGCAAAAATATATTTTGCACTTCATTTAGTTGTTTGGCACATTTGTTACCTTCACTGACTAGATCTTGCCATGCTGTAAATTCTTAAAGTAAAATTTATAGCAAAAGTGTATGTCTTATTAGATGAATAAATTAAACTTCACGAAATATAACCAGGGGGAGGGGTGGTCAAGAAGTATCATTCACATGATTTATGGACGAACCCTTTGCTGAAGCTCCCTTTGCCAAATAACACATTTTAACTTAATAATAAGTTGTTCAACAGGAGCAATAGTTATAGCTGGAAACGCAAAATGCTTCGAGTTGTCTATCACCCCGATGGCAGAAAAACTGTTTGACGAGAACAGTCAGGTCCGCCTGCAGGTCACGCAGGAAGTCGGCAACTGGATGCTGAACTACCGAGACCGGTACTCTTTCTGGCACCGCATGATACCTCTGCTGTTAACCAGGTGAAAACATATTTCAATGGTGTGCAGTATAATAATGAAATTACTTGATGTGAAACTGATATGATTTCCCCATAGGTTGATACTAGTTAAATAGATAGATGTAAAAGTTGGTTCACAACATTTGAGTTTTGTAAAAACATGATAATAATCTAACAAGTTTCTTTATAAGAGTGTTTCACTTGCGATGTTGGCGCCACTGTCATTTACTTTTTATTTCATATTCTTTTTTTTATATGGTAGAGCCAGGAAAATGACTCTGCAGTGCAGGCCCCTTGATAGGAAGTGCTCACCGCACTGCGACCCATGAACACCAGCGATCCAAAGAGAATCCGTGATCCCTTGTTCGCATTAAGGTCCCCCCACCGTGGGCCTCCATATCTTTCACTCACCGTACGAAACGCATTAGCAAGCTACCACATCACGCCGGTATTCTTTGGGCGTGTACTTACATACTTTTGGTACAAGTCACAATAATTATCTATTCTTATTCATATGACTTTTAAAGCAATTTTTTACGCGGATTGTTAGGGTTTATTATTATTTAGCGGCATTAAACAAAGCATATTCAAACGGCTATCATGTCACAAAATAATCGATGGACAGATTTTTTTAGCATGTTAACAGGTTTGGCATTTGTTTATGGAAATGGCACTTCTAGCTTATCATTTCCGTGTCTGCAGCATGAGCGACGTCATGTCCGAGACCCGCGACACCGCCGCGCAGCTCTGGACGGACGTCGGACTCCAATATATGGAGGAGAATGAAGAGGACCTGAAGAAGAGAACCGACTTCCTTAAGGACGTGCCGGCCCACTACCCCGACGTGAAACGGCCGAACCTGGGTTGTCGGACGCTCGCGCAGTCCAATATAGGGAAGATTGTGCCGGCCATCGCTAAAGGTCTGAAGTGAGGGTGTAACCTTGTTTGTATTCGGCGTTTAGTCCAAGATTTTGTGACGGGAAGGAGGCAACTGGACTGAAGTGCACTCTCAACTGGCAACTTCGCACAGTGCCGTAACTAGGGTGGTGCCAGCAGTGCCTGGCACAGGCGGCAGGCCCTAGAGGAGCGCAGAAATGACCAAGGCCAAGTTTTTGGTCATACGTGGTAGTTAGTAGTAGTTAGTAGTAGCATTTTTTATTTTAGGCGTAGTTATAGAAGCTCGCATAGACGCATAAAGGCTAGTAAAGGCACTGCTTCGACATACTTTTGAATTTACTTTGATGGGTGGGGGGCGGGAAAGGTGTGGAGCCTATCTAACCCTTGTGACCGCCGTCAGACTGCACCTGAAAGCAAGAGGGGTGTTTTATAAGTTCGATATTCCGGATATGATTAATCGATTTCAACGCGGTTTTTTTTGATAGCTGAATAAAGCGAGATGGTGCTTAGCCGTGTTTGATTGACAAACGGGTTAGTGGTTTTCGAAATATATAACACCAGAGATTCAGATTACCCCCTCATACAAACAAACAAACAAAGTTTACCTCGTTATTATATTAGTGTAGTTGAAATTACCGAATGTTTAGTTTTCGGGGGAGAGATCAATGAAAATCTCATAAACTTTGTAATTCAGGTTTAGTTTAACCCCTCCCTGTGTCTCTGTCTAACTAGTGTCATAAGAAAGGGACGCATATAGAGATAAACTAAACTTGACTAGCCATTTTTAACATGAAACTACCGTGAGACTCAGACATATTAATAAAGCGGATCACTCACGTATTTTTGCGTCGGGAAATGCCCGACATGTTTCGGACCAGTCCGTGGTCCTTAATCATGAGCCCCCGCGGCGGTGGCGCGACCACCGCCGCGGGGTCTCATGATTAAGGACCACGGACTGGTCCGAAACATGTCGGGCATTTCCCGACGCAAAAATACGTGAGTGATCCGCTTTATTAATTTGACTAGCCATGTTAGGGCCACAGACCTCTTTTAATTATTATCAGCGGTTAAATGGAGGAAAATACAGAATAATTTTTCGACCAATGTAGGTAAGTTCAAAAGTCCAATTCTCTGGGGTTCCTCAACATCCTTCCAATAATAATGCAAGACGTTGGATAACGATTAAAGATTCCAATTTACTTACTCTTGTTTGACATATTATATGAAATTGACATACCTACTTAATTATACTTACCTACACATTTAAATTTAATGTAAATTTATTTATGATTTGCACACCGACAAACGGCATCTTATTTTGTACTTGATTTCTGACAAATAAATGGATTTGAATTTGAATTTGAATTTGAATTTGAACGGACGCCCCTTTTGGGCACTGTAGTTCATGTTCCTAACTTTGTTGAACTTGGTAAGCTTCAGTCGACTTTGTTTCGTTTAGAAATGGAGGGGTGGCAAGCGGACGCGCGGCTGCGCGTGGCACAGCTGCTGTGCTGGCTCGTGCTGTGCGCCGAGGAGGGCGCCACTCAGCACGCCAACACCATCGTGCGGACCCTGCACCGCGGCGCCGGGGATGACGACCCCAGGGTCGTCTTAGAGGTGACTGCCGCGTGACCTTAACATACCGCTTAAAAATCTCTACATGTAATAAAATCGTTGAGACAAAAATGTTTGTACGCCCATCACGTAAAAACCGCTGAACGGATTGAAATGGAATTTTCACAGATCTATTTTAATAAGTCCAGAGTAGGACATAGGCTATAAAAAATTGGTATATAAAAAAGGGGAAGAAGGGGGAAAATAAGTGCGGGTAGTTCGTAAAACTCGCGCGGCTAAACAGAAGTAATATCCTCCTCTTCAGTCTACTCGTGACCACGGCCGTTGAAAAATGGCCGAAACGTCGAGGTAAATTAACAATATACTTTTATCGTGTTAAAGTCCCGATAACGTCATAAATATTTGATGTAATGTGTCTCAAACTTGAAGGTAAAACGCGCCGCCGAGCTGTTCGGCTACTTCATAACGCCGGACACGTGGTGGCCGCTGCTGGAGGCCGAGGTGGACTCGTGGGGCGCGCTGCTGGTGCTGGCCAACGTGCTGCGCGGCTCGCGGCCCGACCTGGTGCGGCCGAAGCTGCCCGACATCTTCAAGGAGCTGGCCGACCCTGACAGGTGCCGCGTTAGGAAGGTCGGTACCTGCCCCTCTAGCACACTAGCGTTTATCGCTGAGATAAAGCATCCGTCCCTTTCGCACACGCATACTGGTTAGAACGGGATAAATGCTTTATGTCATCGATAAAAGCTAGCGTGCTAGGTCCTCTGGCAATTTTTATCCACCATGTAGGTGCCATCGGGCTCGTCTGTAACTTATAGACCCTGGGCTCTTTAGAATAATGGGACTCCTATGGTTATGATATTATGAGGGCTGTAGGTTTTTTTTTGTAATCGAAATTTACTTCTGATTTTTTTTAAGTATTCAAATAAATTTAAATGATAATGACAACACAAAGAAAAATTAGGGTAATAGCAGGATTCAAACCTGCAACATCAGCATTCCGTGCGTTCCGTTTGCAAGCTTGATGTTGCAGGTTCGAGTCCTGCCATTACCCTAATTTTTCTTTGTGTTGTCATTATCGTTTAAATTTATTTGGCTGTACGAGTAGGTTGTTGATCTAAGGCCACGGATCCCATCTTCCCTAATGCCGCGTTCCCATATTCAAATAACGACTCGTTTAACCTACCAGCGCGTGCACACGCTAGTTGTAATTAATGGAATTATATGTTGAGATGCCGCATGCCGCATGCCACATCACTTGCGTTGCGTCTACGAAAAAAAGCTGGAGCCTGCATACGCATCCGTGTGGCCCGGCCGTTAAATGTTGACACATTTAATTTGGGACTTCTGCCAAAATTTGACAGCTCGGAGGTAAAACGATCCGTTGTTTGAATAAAGGAACGCAGCAGAAGCCAAATCTATCAGAAGTAGATTGAATGTTGAGAGCGTCCTAAACTAGCACCTCATAGCCGCTGGGGCTCTGGCGCTAAATCTCTCTAGAAAGTATTTTTTTTTGTAAATGGGCATTGTTTATACAGTTCCAAGCGCGCCCTATTGTAACGCGGTCCCAGGGTGGGAGGGGGGGGGGGGGGATCATGGGATCACAACCCCCTGGGCTGAGTCTAGGTCGATCGATATTTTTTCTTCTCCATTGATGAGCCTGTCCTGACTGGATTTCGATTATGTGTTTTTGTTTGTATAACACAAGAAGGTCAACAAGCAAGTGGGTCACCTGATGGTAAGTGATCACCACCGCCTATAGACACCCCCAACACCAAGGAGATTGTAGATATGTTGCCAACCTAGAGGGCTAAGATGGAATACCTCTTGTGCCAGTAATTACACCGGCTGTCTTTCTCTCCACGCCGGAACACAACAGTGCAAGCACTGCTGCTTAGCGGCAGGACAACATGCACACAATATATATATGAGCGACATGCATACAATATAGGCAGTTCAACTCTTATTATTAAGCATTAATCAACTAATGTGTATTTTCAATGTCAAATAGGAAATAATGTCATATTAAATAAAACAGCTAAACCTAGAGATGATTACGAGCGAAACCATGGAATGATTACGAGCTCGAATCCCGTTGCAGCCGAAGTACCAGCGCGGCTTGCTGGCCGTGTCGGAGGCGGCGCTGGTTCTGTGCGGCGCGGACAGCGCGGCGGTGGCCGACCAGCTGTTCGCCGTCAACTTCACCGTCTACGCCATGCCGGTCGATGACGACATCCAGTTCATGGCTTTGTGTAAGTTACCTGACCTTTGATAGAAATACACGATACAATGTCATTGTATAGTCGACCAAGTAATTGCATGACCACTTTTGAACCTTAACTCTTTGTAATACGGTCGGAAAACGGTCAAGCTGTTTCTTGGTCGACTATACCTACATGGAATTGCATGTTAAAATGAAATAGACCTTGCACCTACACATTGAAATAATACTGAGTTAATAATCACTTACAAATGTCCAGTGCAACACGGACGACCAAGGTCTGTTAGCTGCTGTTTTATTAATTTTGTCTGGTAAAAAAAACGGAAACGTTTATGAGCTAAAGAATGGGTATCGATAGGTATCCTACTATCCTACTAATATTATAAATGTGAAAGTTTGTATGCTTGGATGTTTGGATGTTTGGATGTTTGTTACTCAATCACGCAAAAACATCTGAATGGATTTCGATGAAATTTGGCACACATATAGTTTATAACCTGGATTAACACATAGAATACTCTTTATCCCGTAACAATGCATAGTTCCCATGGGATAGCGATAAGTGAGTTATACGTCGCCGTGACGTCATGAGCAGCAAAGCAACTAATTCTCATTAATTTGTCCAGGAAATATTGCAGATTGCATGTTTCAAATAAACAAGTCTACGCGGACGAAGTCGCGGGCAAAAGCTAGTTGTTAATAAAATTTAATAGAGACGAATTTTTTTACTAAAAATCAACTCTTAAATTACATATAAAAAAACATCCCAGGATTTGCGCAAGCACAGGCAAACTTCTATAGGTATAGATAGGCACTATATGCATTTTTCTTTGTCCTCATACCTTCGGCCGCTTACTCCTTCTAAACCACGCAGCGAATTTTGATACGGTTTTCACTGTCATTTAGAGAATTTTTCACTAAAGGTTTTTTAAATTACATCTTAGTTGAACCCGTCCAGAGCCTGGGCGGTTCGCTAGTGTAAAGATAAAGAAGATAGAGCTATGTTCCCCAGCCAACCTCGACCGGCTCCGCGCGGCCGAGGGCTGCGGGCGCACGCTGACGACCCTGTACGAGAAGCACATCCGCGCCGTGCTGGCCGGCATCACGTCCGACGCGCTCGGCTGGACGCTGCTCACGCCGGACCGCTGCCTGCTGGACTGCGTGCTCACGAATTGCGGTACAAACTGCTATTTAATATAAATAAATTAATATTTTGGGACAGTTAACAGCAATTGACCTAGTCCCAAAGTAAGCAACTAAAGCTGCTCGTGTTATGGGTACTGGACAACGGATATAAATACTTATATATAGATAAATTAAATACATATAACATCCACGACTCGGGCACAAACATTCGTATTCATCATACAAACATTTACCCCTCCCCGGAAACGAACCTGGTACCTCAAGCCTCATAGTCAGGGTCACTAACCACTAGGCTATCCGGCCGTCAAAATTTAATCCTTTTGGTTTCACTGTGACGTATAGAGGCGGATCGGCTTTCGAGTCAGGGGGGGGGGGTCACATAGTTAAAGTTCAGTCAGAACAGTTAACAATGAGATTAGAAAAATGACCATTGGTCGACCTGGACCTTTGCCCAGGGCGGTCATGCCCCCCCCCTCGGTTCCGCGCTTGGTGACGCAGATCATTGTTGGCCTGGTGGCGTACCTAATTGTTGCAGGGGTCGACTCTTGCATGTAGTTGTGAACTGCTCGAATCATATTGGCAAAAACGGATCACTCACGTATTTTATGATTATTAGGTAAGTATATTCTGTAAATTTCTGAGCGTTCGCTGAAAAAGAATGACAAGTTATACGTTTTTGAAAAACATATCACTAAATTGATAACAAATGCACCGCAACCCTAATGTTTTGCCAGGGCGTTGCGGGGAGAAGGCGCCCGTTATCGTGAGCCGCCTGGCCAATATGTACAAAATAATACAAACTTTTTGGGCGTGTCAATAAAGTTTTAATTCGTTTAATTGCGCTCGGAAAGTGAAGTTTCTGTACGTTAGTGCTACGGAATGCTGATGTTGCAGGTTCGAGTCCTGCCATTACCCAAATTTTTCTTTGTGTTGTCATTATATAGCATTTTGGTGCAAATTTATTCTGTGCTATTGCCAGGGTCAGCGTTGTCGTCGCAGCTGCACCTGATCTCACCGTTGCTCAAGGAGTGCCTCGCCACGCCCAAAGTGGACCCCGAGGTGAAGCTCAAGATGTTCACGACGCTCTCCTGCCTGCTGCTGAGGAGGCAGGACCACTTTTACAAGTGCGACCGCGACCTACTCGAGGCCTTCCTGAAGATCGTTATTGAAGGTGCTCTGAAATTCCTTCTTACAACGTAGTTATGCATTATAATGAACCTTTTTAGGGTTCCGTACCCAAAGGGTAAAACGGGACCCTATTACTACCCTATTCTGTAGCCGCTATAACAACAAACTATAATAAAAAAAAAATTAAGGGGGCTCCCATATAACAGACATGATTTTTTTTGCTGTTTTTATCCGTCCGACTCGCACTTGGCCGGTTTTTTTTCTGATGTTTGTTGACGTAAGATCAAACAGATACTCCCACTGCCGCTGCGATGCTGATCTAACATGAAAACACTTTTCAGTAATTAACTAGTGAGCTATAAACAGTCTGTATTTCAATGCCAAGTCAAAATATCTTTATTCAGATTAGACTTACAGGCAGCACTTATAAACATCAAAAAATTTACCACTGGTTCGATAAACCTCTGATGAGAACATACCGGCAAGACACTCAACGAGGTGTAATTTTTTTCAAATGATTAAAAATTACAATGTCGTTTTTACATCTTAATTAAATGCCATTTTGGCAACAACAGTTAACTATTATAGTGCTGGTTTTGTAGTATTTTCTACAATGCTTTTTTAACAAGCTTTTATTAAATTGCAATTTTTACAAGTAAATTTTGACTCGCTTCACATTAGTCAGATTAATACCATATTTGTATGAAAATTCGATAATGATGTAACAATAAAATACTATCAACAAAAAAGCTTGAATAAAAAATGACTTATTAACAAAAAAAAATCGCAAATACCAATATTGAACGTAGCTGCGTCCGCGCAGAGGTGATATTGCCGAACCTGGTGTGGACGGCGGGGCGCACGGCCGAGGCGATCCGGACCGCGGCCGTGGCCTGCCTCTGCTCCGCGCTGCAGCAGAACCCGGAGAACGAACTGGAGATAGAGAAGGGGGGAGACGGCGACAAGAAGGAGAAGGTATTGTCACGATTATTATAATAGAATAGAATAGAACCATTTATTTCAGGCTGCATAGGCCCATAGAAAAAATTCCCTTGAGACTAACATACATATTTATAAAACAAAACAAAAACATTAAAATTAGCACGTTACTTCGGCGACGTGTGACCTTGTTTCGGGGTGTCCAGCAACCGTCCGCGAAAACGACGAAAAGCGACTCCCTTCGGCCAGATTTCCTGCTTCAGGAAGGTCGACAGATGATCGGTCGGCACCCGCACCACAAAGGACGTAAAATTGACGTTGTGGCGGGACTCCAACCGCTCGACCCTCATTCAATAATAAGCTCACGCCTGTTTCTCTTTGGGGTAGGCAGAGACTACAGCACGCCATTTGCTCCGGTCCTGGCATACTTCCCTCGCTTCCTCCACACACATTCTAATTTTATTTCTACTAGTACTTCTAATTTTGCCTGTCTTTAGGACGTCACCAATTTGGTCAACGAAAGTACGCCGAGGTCGCCCTCGACCAGCTAGCCTAGTCACCTCACCCTTATAAATTTGCTAACATAATCAGATTATTTATTTTGAAAATAAGTTTTAAAAATTAGAGTGCCTTTAATGTTTACTTTCACGTGTCTTTTGACATCCGCCATCCATATTTCAGGAGGTGAATCTGTTCCCGAGCCAAGAATCTCTGGAGCCGTTCCTGGCGCAAATAGTTCCGCTGCTGACGGGGCTGGTGGACGACAACTCGACGCTGACCAGGCAGCACACGCTGCGCGCCGTCTGCTGCCTGGCCGCGCTGGCCAAGCAGCGCGGCTGCTTCACCGCGGACATACTACATAAATTGTACTATGGTGGGTAGTTAAAATTTGTTTTATTGCAACATTGAGGGTTGATGTTGCCAGTCCAAATATTTGGAAATATTCCGAAAGCTGGCAACACACGGTGCGAGAGATTTGCTACCAGGCAACATTGGCCCTGGAATCAGCATGGGCGATTCTCAGTTTATACGAGATTCATCTCGCGCGAAAACAACTGTCAAATCCCTTAGAAATCTGTCATTTTTGGACGTATCTCGCACGTGAGATGAACCATAAACCATAAACCAGCACGGATTTAACTGTAAAAATAGTCGGTTAAAGGAGCTTCTATATCCACCCCCACTGTAGCTTATTACCCGGATGCGCGACGCAAAGGAGGGTAATGAGTTTTTCATTGGAGTTTTCATCGTGCTAGTATAATTTAATACTACATCACACAACAGTCGCTAAAATAACTTTATTTTAACTCCTAATACATGATTAATAATTAATAGATTCAGGCGTTACTTTGCGGAGGTCCATATCAACAAACTGGAACAAATTATCTTGCTACTCCGCGAAACCAGTGCCGGGCTCGTGCAAAATAGCTGCGTCTGTGCGACACATATATGTTCATGCAAAAACCCACCCTCCTCCGCTTCCACACGAAACAACATATATCACACAGACTCAACTACACACCACCACCACTAAACACTAAAACTACACGATCGACGCGCGTTTCCCCTCTATACGAGGCATCATCAAGATCGAACAGTACGACCGTTCGCTACTTGAACGAATGGCGTACTGACAAACTAAAACATTTTTCTTTAATCCCCCCTAACCGCCAACATTTTTCCACTACTACCCTTATTATTTTTCTCAAAGCCTACCCTCAAAATTTAAAAATAAAACAAAAGTACCCCCGTATATTATCACAAACTAAATTCTGTCTTTAACAATGGAGGTAGCTGAGATTGAGATAAATTATGTGGGTAGTTTGATTTGAGTCGAGTTCAGATATTTTTGACACCTTGCCCGCTATGGTATATTTGACGCTGACTGTACCTACTTGTGTAGTGTGGTGTAAAGCAAAACAGGTGCAGACGACCCGGCATATGTTTCTAATTGGAGAGAAAGACCAATTTTTTTATGTAGTCTCATAACCCTCCCCCCTCTCTTGGCCTAAAAGTTGGGTACACCCAGGGTTGCCATCCGTCCGGGTTTCCCCGAATTTGTCCTAGTTTAGAGGGCATCCGGGGAGCGTTCGGGTGGGGCTTCAAAATTTTAATTCTTGGGCCGTCCGCGACACCGCGACACACGCACTGTGCCCGCACGGCGTGATCAACCGGGTTATGGGCTCTAAAATCTGGGGTTTTCACGCGAATTGTCCTGGTTGCCAAATTTTAGAGATGGCATAACAAAAGCTAAACATGGATATAGCCTCAGTACTTGTCAAGTGTACATAGCCAAAACTGTCAAAATGGTCACCTTTGTGTGCGTCAAGGTAGTAAAACCTGCAAATTAATAAGAAAAAGGTAGATTATACTACCTTAATGTAAACATTACCATAGCCAAAGGTGACCATTATGTCCATTGGTTGTGTACAGGGTGTCAATTGAAGAGGAGTTTAGAGTATGTAGTCATCTCTTTTTGGCACATTATATTGCCATTTAAAGTAAAGAGATCAGCTAATAAAATATCGCTTTCAATTTTAGCACTCTTTCTATGCTATATTTCTATGCATTGTCAGGGGGGTTTCACTCCGCAATGTAGGTGCGCTCGCCGCATGTCCTATGGCATAGGTTAATCGTAGTAGGTTGCCGGCTTGCCGCGCGTGCGCCGCTCACTCTGTGTCGCGCGTTGATAGTATTACAGTAAGCAGCCCAACCCTAGCGGTGCGCCAGGGCATTGCGGGTGGAGGGCGGGCGCGGGCGGCGCCTTCCTTTTGACACATGTCACCTGCCGAATGTTTATGAAGTAATACGAACTTTATGTGCCTGATTATAAAGTTGGATTTCGTTTAATGGTGGTCGAAAAAGAGAAGTTTCTGTACGTTAGTACTATTATTTATTCTGTGCCATTGTCCCCCGCAGCGGTGCTGAAGCGGCTGGACGATAGCAGTGACAAGGTGCGTCTGTTCGCGGCGCAGACGGTGACGGCGCTGTTCCGCAGCCGGCCGGCGCCGTACGACACGGTGCTGTACGGCGCGCACGTCGACGCACTCTACAGCGCGATGCTCATACATTTGGACGACCCTGACGAGGCGTTCCGGAAGGAGATGCTGGGTGAGCATGGATCTGTGGCCGGCACGTTGGTGCCTGCGTTCAAATAAGATAGCTCAGTGGCGGGCGTGTAGCACTTTGCGAAGCTACAAGTAGTTCAGCGGACCTCTGCACTGGGGCCGCCGCTGTTATATTGCTGCGAATGAATATGAGTATTACGATAAACAGAGGGATACAGTAGGACGAGTTTGATACCTAAATGCCCCGTTTTTGTTTGAAGAGAGACTTCTGTACTCATATTTATTTTGGGCCAGTGGTAAGTGACTTCGACAACGCAACTAAAAGTTCCGGGTTCGATTCCGCGAGGGGCTGTTTGTATGATGAACATGAACGCATAACACGTACTTAAATACATCCAAAACTCAAGTAGATAGATTTTTTAAGTATGTGTTTATACAAGTATGTATATCCGTGCATGAACATGGGATGACAATGCGACACAAAACTATCCCCAACAAAAAAAGGTTGCTTAATAAACGATAAAAAAACTAACTTTAATTTCAGATGCCTTGATCACCCTCAGTGATATAGACCCACAACTACTGATGAGGAAGGTTAAAGCAAATATTCAGCTCTACAGAAACAAGGCGGCGTACGAGCGCCTGTCTAGTCATATTGAAAAAATGCTAAAGTAATTTAATTTTTATTTGATAGTATTTAGCTTTTACTGAGTTTTATGTTCGTTGGTTTAAACATGAAGTGGAATATAAACTGATTATGTTTGTCGAAATTGTTTAATTTATTTATTGTCCTTCATTTCAATACCAATACTTGTAACCAATAGTTACTTTTATAAAAAAGGAAAGCAAGAGAGCATAAGGTGCGCTCCGAGAAGTTGCTGATCCGTTTCTGGACCCCAATTCTCGGGTCATGCGAGACGCAATCTCGCATGCCACATACGTCAAAAATGACAGATTTCCTTGGGATTAGACAGTTATTCTCGTGCGAGATGAATCGCATGTACCCAGAATAGGGGCCCTGACCTCTAGGTCTCTTGGTCTTGAGATTGTTATGTACAGTGGCTACAGTAGCGCCACCTTTATTATCTAAGTGAACCTATTAAAAGCTTCTGAAACTTTGTTTGTGTATGGACCATTTTAAAACATAAATATGATTGTGTATGGACCATCTGAAGGAGCTATAGATACATATATAAGAACTAACTTATGGAGAGGCAATCATTTATAAAGGAATTGAAATAAAAAGAATACACAAAGAAACAAGTTTTATTAAGATCACATAGAAAACAAAGATCTCTCACACAGCGTACGAAACTCAGTAGCAATCAATCAAATCATTTATTTCATAGATTTATTTGTTAACATAGGTAATTATTACAGGTGTTACATAAAGTTTTGTATCACTACGCTTTCCATAAGGCATACAAATATGTAGACTACACATGCAGCATAACTATATTTTAATAATTTACAATAAAAATGACAGTATTCAAAATTGCTAAATATCACAAATGTATAGATATAAATGAACAAGCAAGCTACCGGTACGCCGATATTCTGATACTAACCCGGTCGAGCCGAGTACAGTGTGGCTCTACTGTAAGGGTTTTCTGCGTGTAACTTCAACGTGAATACTAACTCAATGTTAATCAAGCTTCAGGAAAAAACGCGTATTTTATTAAATTGGTATCACAATGTGGTTTTACGTAACAGGAAAATAAATGGCTTTGCTTCGGCTGATAATGATGGGATTTGCTGATGATGGCGGTGTAAGAGATATATCAAATATGAAAGTGAAACTAATGTGATAAATGTAAAATATGCAGTTCCGAACATTCTGTCGTTTAATCAAACAGCCCGAATAGCGTCAGGAATAAAAATCAACTGACAGTGACAGTCAAGCTGTCCGAGCGAGCTGTCAGCTGTCACTATTATCGTCTCATTATCGACACCCGCGCGTTGTGCTTTGTTCAGGACTAATGTTTAGTATTGTTTTATTTGATTATTATCGTAAATCTAGTCATATCTGCTTATAAATGATTGTAAATTAATTTTTTTCATTTTTTGTAACAACTTGTGCCATGGAAGTGACTCGTAAAAGTACGTAAAAATTATGTTCAAATGAACCTACACGCTGTACGCAAGGTGTTTACAAGTTTTCGTTATTTTTTCAGATTTCAAAGAATGCTTGCCCCTCGTGGACGCTTCTATACAGAAAGCAGACTTTTTAGTGATAGATGCGGAGTTTACGGGTTTAATAAATGGGCCGGACGTTTCAATTTTTGATTCCCCGTCGGAGTACTATTTGCGGTCTTTGGCGGGATGTAAGGATTTTCTGTTGATTCAGTATGGGTTGTGCGCTTTTTATTGGGATGAAAAATCGGAGCAGTATATGAATGACGCGTATAACTTCTACCTGTTTCCGCGCGGGAGGCCGGGTCCCGAAAGAACGTTTTTGTGTCAGAGTTCCAGTTTGGACTTCCTCGCGTCGCAAGGCTTTGACTTTAACAAGCTTATACGAGACGGTGAGTTAGAACAAAAATATATTTTATTATGTTTCAAATAGTAACTAAAAGAGACTAAAAGAGCTCAAGCTTAAATTATTTATATGTTTTTCAGCATTTGTTTTATAAAGACAGCATCATTATTGTTACAGCACATAATTTTTTTAATTTGAGACTTAACCTTAAATTCTAATTTGAAACTGTACTTGTGATGTGTATTTCATTTAAATTGGTTTTATGTAAAGAAGTTTATGTAACTAGGTTTTAGTTTTTAAAAGTTTTTAAATAAACTGAAAAGGGGGTTCTCAGTTAGACAAGTATAATTATTAATTTGTCTTCCTTTTATTTAGGTTTCTGTACCAAAAAGGTAACGGAATGGTGCTACAACTTTGTCTGTCTATCTACGAGTTTGTCTCGGCAGCAGGGTGTCCTTAAAAAGAACAAACACCTTATAAATATTGACACTTATTACATCTCATTTTGCACTTTTAGGGTGCCCCCTACCACCAGTTCAGGGGTTATTCACTCATTATCTAACCCCATTGTTTGTATAAATCTTATTTTACTTGTCATACATAATTAGTAAAAACATTTTCTTTGACAATAGCGGAAACAACCTTCCAGATGGGTCACATAGTCGGGGTTTAGTCAGGACAGGGTCATCAATGTAAATAGAAAAATTACCAGTGGTCATGACCCCAAGAACCCACTCTTGTCCTTCTAATTTACCTTCTAAATTGTTTAAATATTTTCTTAAGTAAATAAATAATAAGTAATAACAAAATTCCTAAAAAGTACATCTTCTCATTTATGTATTTTTGTAGATTTGAGCGCTTGTTTCAGGCATCCCCTACATGACGGAGCCAACAGAGTGTCGGCTGAGAGAGGTGCTGACTGAGAGACAGAAGTCCTACTCCAATGACACCAACATTATCACCATTCCTGACGAACATAAGCCACAGATTGAGGAAATTTGGTAAGATCTCGATTATAAGAAGACATCTATAATTTATTATTTTTTTATGGAAATGGGAAGAAAATAAGTGTATGTCACCTGATAGGAAGTGATCACCTCTGCCAATAGCAGCAGTATCAAGAGAATAGTCAATGTGTTGCTACATCCTGGTCCCCATGGGCCTCTTGATCTATTTAATTTAATAATTTGAAAGTTCTACATTGAAATAAAATGTAAAGCAAGGCCAAAGTCGGCTTAGTATCTTGTATAGTAAGGATTATGTAGCCTAAGTACGAACATCCTAAATGTGACAGTTTTTGAGTTAATAATTCTTAAAGATTTTTTAAAATATTACAGTATTCGGAATTAATTCATGACTTGTTTCAAAATTTTAAATAATGTTTCTATCAAAAATTAGCAATTTTTGTCACAGACTCAAGCTCAGCCTCAAGAGTCTCAGAGTCAAGCAGTCATTTTCAGCCATTTCAAGTGATCAGATTAAGTTCTAATTTGTTTTGGTGTTTGTAAATTCGATGACAATACAATGATAAAGATCTCCCAAGGAAAAATCATGTTATTCAATAATCAGCTTATTAATTTAATTTTCTATTCTCTTTTAGTCAAAAAGTGAGACAATTTCTGGATGAGAAAAAATCAAATGAGATGGAAATAGATCGCTGCAACGCTTTTATAAGGAGGCTGCTGTTTCAAGAACTCGGTACCAGGTTCAAAACAGAAGCCTTTTTTGAAACCAAAATACTGGAAAACAAAAACAGGTAAGTAATAGAATATAGTAGAATAATTTCACGTCAGACTGCAAAGGCCCATAAATAAATACCTTAAAAACTTAAATAAATATTGGTATACTCAATTAATAACTTAATTACTAGCATTTGGAAATTATCCACACAACTACACTATACTGCAAAACAACCAAACAATAATTTGAAAATTCGAACTTAACTCTCTGGTAAACACATGGATTGCTGGCATGGCTGTGTCTAATTTGTTGAAAAGCAATAAAGTATTCACCTAGTGCAACTAACAGAGACATGTTAAACTGTGTGGCCTGCTTTATCACCAAGTAACATCTGACAGAATTTATCTGCAGGGGATTCGTTTCATCGAAAGTTAGACTAAAAGCAAACACTTTCAGGGTATCTTATGCATCTGTTGTTTTAGGTTAGATTTATGGCTTTGCTAAAAGTTGAAAATTCTCATTTAATCAAATAAAAATTCACGACTCATACCAATTTGTTATTGATGAACTCCAGCAAAGTGCTTGGATATTTTTCATTGTTTTTTTTATTATTTATAATTTTTTTTGGTTTTGTTTACAGAGTGTTAAAGGTTTCCCGAATAACAGCTGAAAGTGAAGCGCTGGACCGTGATTCGCAGAAGAGAGAGAAAGAATGGGAGGAGTTTGAGGACGCCGTCGGCTTCTCCAAAGTGGCGCGGATGATGAGTCAGTCAGTAAGTGATTAAAGTCGGGTCATTGACTCTCTTGAAGTTTCTAGAGATGGTTGTTTAGTTTACTTTCCATCAGGCAAAGCTCATGCTTTTTTGCTTCACTTTTCAGTCCCTATCCGAAACTTATAATTAATTACTTGATGTTTTTCAGCATTTTTTCAACCCCCTTCCCCTTCTCCTCGTGATACGTGTTATGGTTTTCTACTAACTCCCGCCTACCCTACCCAAAATCACGTAATTTTTTTCACTTCCAAGTGTTAAGTTATGGCATAAATAAATGCATTGTTGCAGGAAAAGTTGGTGATAGGGCACAACATGTTGCTCGACCTCCTGCACACTCTGGCGCACTTCTTCCAGCCGCCGCCGCCCGATTACGCCTCCTTCAAGGAGTTCGCGCACTGCATGTTCCCACGGTACAACACAATAAAATACAATAACTTTTTATTAATCACCACAAAACAGTGTAGAAAGGTATAATTTAGAGAAAAAACATAAGGCACATAAGCTGGAAAAGAGTAGCATTGAGAATGCTCGAAATAACCGAAAAAGGTTGTTTTGACAATGCAATTTATAACGAAAATTCATTTAGTTTTTTCCTGTCGGTTCATTTAGCCGGTCTACGAGGAATCTCAGCACTGCTCTGTCCATGTGATATAGCCCATGTATTTCTGTGTCCCAGACTGCTAGACACGAAGTACATGTCGAGCCTGCCGCCGTTCAAGGACCGCGTCAACTCGTCCGTGCTGCAGCACCTGCTAGCGACGCTGTCAGAAGCGCCGTTCTCGTTACCCAAAATAGGTAGCTATCCCATTATTTTGTAACTAGCGACCTGCCTCGGCTACAATCGGGATGTAATGTACATAAATTACATTATTATAGTAATAAACAAAGATCGGATTAGGTGGTGCATTGGTGGTGGTGTTATGATATGACGTTAAAAATTGATATTTGTATAAATACAACCCTGGATTTCGGGCCTTATGCCGTGAGTTGACGTTTCGTATCGATAACTGTTTTAATATCTGTGGATACTAGAATAGAGACCAACTTGAATTTTGACAGCTGTTCCAAATTTAAATTCATAACGTCACGAGATATCGGTAATGTGATCACCAATAAACACAGACTACTAAGAGATTCTACCCAATAAAGAACAAATTTACCTACTACCACAGACAAGAAAATTCTTATAATAACATTGGTTGTAATAATGCTGGTCATTTTCTATGGTTTTTGAACGCGTTATTGAGCACTTATGATATGTGTGTAGATAAAATATAATTTCTTATATTCTCTAATTTCTAAATATTATTTCTAATAATTTCCAATATTTACTAGCAACCCGCCCGGGCTTCGCACGGGTACAATTAGGATGTAATGTACATAAAAACTTTCTGTAAAAATCTCTAAATGACAATGAAAACCGTGTCAAAATCCATTGCCTGGTTTAGAAGTAGTTAGTAGCCAAAGATATACTTAAGAACTGACAGGAACGGATAGCGACTTTACTTTATACTATGTAAAGATAAAGAGTCATGTGACAATACAATTGATAGAGTTGGTTAAAAGAAGAAAAACTGTGTTTTTAGTTTTCTTTTACGATCATTATTTTTCGAAATATCACGAGTAATTAAATGACAACGGGCATGCGTCGCCGAAACGCTCTATCGCGCTGCATACAGCACCAGTGACGTCATTATAATGATTTTGTATGGAGCCAACACTAAGTCGTGTTTATTTTAATACTGTTAGCTTTTAACTAATTAGTCACATACTAAAATTTTCTACGTTTTTTATTTGGATTCGAATGACATACTTCGAAACCCAAAAAACTATTTTTTCTCTAGTGGTCGTCTACAACAATTCTGCACTTTTATGCCATTAAATTTTTGAATGGAATACCGTATTGTCCCTCTACTTAGGTTCAGCAGACGGGCGCGGCTACACGCTCTCGGACGACAAATCTCACGAGGCGGGTTACGATGCGTTCGCCACCGGGCTGTGCTTCCTGGCGATGCGCGCGCACCTGGCGCGCATGCGCGGCGACGGCGAGCGCGCGCGCGACGCGCAGGCGCCGCTGCTCAAGCCCTTCCTCAACAAGCTGTACCTCGCCAAGACCGCGCACCAGGACTCGCCTTACATGAATCTCGCCGGGCCCGATCGTGAGTCCCAAAGTCAAATTATCTTTAATCAGATTAGGCTTACAGGAAGCACTTGTGAATGTTAGAAAATTTACCACCGGTTCGGAAAAAACCTCTGATTCCCCTATCTAAGGGCGTCCGCTAAGTCGCGCGGGCGCACGGAGCGGGTGCACGCCTATCGAACAAATAGTATGGGCCCGCACCCGCACCCGCGCGAGTTAGCGGACGTTTCTATACTATTTTTCTATAGGCCCTTAAGCGGCAATTACATTAAGTCGATCGCCGTATGCAACCTGCGGTTACCGTAACAGTGCAAAGAACACGGTACTCGGCAGCATTCGGCTAGTGACAGCTGCAACCGCCTAATATTGCCAACGCAGTAGGCGGACAGACTGATGTGAAGACGACGTTCTTTGTAGACGATGTTCGTTCGACGAAGTAGTTTGAAATGAGTTCGGTGACCGCATGAGTGAGATTTGAGACTGAGAGCACTGAGATTTTTAATGAGCACTGAAAATCCCGGAATTGCAAGCCCTACTCACACTCCGTCACGGCGTGTGCCGGATGCTCCTCGATCTCTCCTTCAACAGCTGTCTCTCACAAGTTTGCCAGTTGTATGGTGCAAGTTTTCTATGCTGCAGCCACATTAATCAAAGAAAGGTGTGCAGTATTTTTTTAACTTGAAAGTTCGCTATGCAAAGCGAACCTTCGCTAAATATTTTAGGTTTATTGAAGAAAAAAAAAACAAGAAATTTCCATTAATTGTGGACATAACTGTGGTGATACCTATCAAGATGTTACCGCATCTCTAGTGTTTTGTAACTTTGGTTTTTCGTGCAAAAATGATGCCTTGTTGAGTTTCTTGGCGGTATCTCTTCATAAAAACCTTTTTTGGGGAGCTCATGAAATGAAATGAAATGAGTTAATTTGCTACATCAAAATAAATAAAGGCAGGTACATAAAGTATGAAATAAAAATAGTAAAAATTACATTCATTACAACAAGTACAATGTGGCAAAAGGAACAAACTCAACTGATGCTGCGCTTCGTCAGAGGCTGCTAGCGCAGGTTTTCAGCCTGTCCCTGGTGACTTATGCTACAGCAACTTAATGTAGCAGGATGCATTGCTCATACATAAGTACTGCTATTAAGCCTAATTAAAATTAAGATATTTTGACTTTGACTGTCTCGGTGCAGTTTGCAGGCAGTAACTGCAGCAGGACTGCGTACACTTTGTGTGATTGTGTACTTTTTTGCAGCCACTCCGTCGAGAGACCACGTGTTCCACCTAACCTTCCCCAAGGACTGGCAGAGGAATGACATCAACCAGCTGTTTAGTCCATTTGGTAAGGTTCCGATACGATTCATACATTTTTATGATTTTTTTATTTGTAAAATGTTAAAAATTTGTTAAAAGAAGAAAACACGTGATTTGGTTTGCTTTACTATTATTATTATGCAAATCAGCAGTTGAATCTGTGTGATGTAATTTTTTATTTTATTGTGGAAGCGGAGGAGGGTGGGTTTTTGCTTGAAAATAGCATAGACGCTGCTGTTTTACACGCGGAGCAGCAAGGTAATTTGATCTAGTTTGTTGATGTGGACCTCCGCAAAATAACACCTGAATCTGCGAATCCTGAATCTGAATCTGGAATGCGATTTTTGAGAGATTAGGAACATTAATTTGTTTTCTGTTCCCAGGTCCAATAACAGTGCAGTTCCTGGACGACACGTCGGCGTTCATAGCGCTGGCGCGGCGCGAGCAGGCGCGCGACGTGACGCGCACGCTGGCCAAGTGCACGCGTGCCACGCTCGTGCCCTACGTCAAGTTCAAACACTTGGCGAACAAGGTGAGTTCACTTTGTTCCGTTTCTCCCTTTGAGGTACGGGGTTTTAAAAATAGGCTTTAGTGAAAAGTTAATTTAATGAACTCTTTTTTTTTATCCAGCAGGCTGGCCAAGACGTCAGGCATTGGCGGAAGGAGGAGTCAATCACGTGCGTATCTCAGTGCGTCGCGTTCGTTCTGGCGGCCATCTTTTTGCTCGTAGCTTACGCCTTCCTTAAGTATCAGGTGTAAACGTGGCGAGAACCAATCGAAGGGTGCATGTACGACCGTTTCACTCGCCGTCGTCACCTATTTGTGTATATCATGACTACAGAACTGACGAATTCATTTTTTATCTGAGTAGGTATTTGAGTTATAATTTTGATAGTGTTTTATGCACTAATAACAAGAATAATATTGAAATTTCTTAGCAATGTTCACTACATTGCTGAGAAATTTCAATATTATTCTTGTTTCTGACATCTTTTAGCCTAGCAAGTTGTTTCCACGTGGTTTTAAGAATTCTACATTTAAATTACTAAAGCCAGCAATCACCCTACAAAGTTTTCTTCAGGCTGCTTTTCCACCAGAGATGTGCGAGGATACGTAGCGAGGGATATGTTTGTAAGAACCAATAGAATCGTTTAATTTACCCCCCTCGGACAGCCCAGCTCTCGTGGAAACGGCTCATTGGTTCTTTATAAACACATCCCTCGCTACGCATCCTCGCACATCTTTGGTGGAAACGTAGCCTTATGGTAGTACCAATTAAATCGACCTATCCATATTGCACCGAAATAAGTCGTCAAATATGCTGCGAACAATTTATAAAATAATTAGACATAACTTTACGCTATTCAGTAGTCAATCTCCTTTCTGCCCCTTTAACGTCTGAAATTAATCGTTTTAGGCTGGATTCACAATTCAAAGTGCAAGCGATAAAAACGCAGTTATCGTATTGCCTCGCCGAATCAGAGAGATAATATTTAATTGTTATACAAATTTGTAAATTTATGATATGGATATGGCATCGTGCGCGATATATTGCCGCGTTTAATCGCTGGCTACTTTGCGTTGTGAGCCCATCTTTAAGTGTTAGGTCTAGCCATAGTTACAAAGTGTCAAACCGGTGTCATGACATTTAAGGTCGGTGTTTCTATATGAAACACAGTAATAGCGCCATCCGTGAGAGGTCTGCTCATTTTCTGGTACCCCTTGGCTTTATCTAGACAGATTTTGAGGCTACTTTGTCACTGTAGCCTCGAAAAATAACAGTTTTTAAAGGGATTTGACAGTTCCTTTTAATGCATATCGACTGTCGCAAGAATCGCCCCGCTAGCAAAACGGTCGTATTGCTTGACAGATAGACAAGTTCATCGATTAAATACAGTTACGTTTATTGCAAAGGACATTAACAGATTGATTAACAGGTTGATATATTAATAAAACGGATCACTCACGTACTTTTACGTCGAGAAATGCCCGACATGTTAATATGTCAGAGTCTCACGGTAGTTTTATGTTAAAAAGTTGATATAATGGCTAAAGAGGCTTGTGTGTACTTTCAGGAAATTAATTAAAAATAAAATTACACCTACTTTCAAACATACAGGGTGGCGGTAATCGCATTTGTTTTATGTTAAAATGTATGACTAAAAGTAATTAAGTAAACGAAAATGCCGTCGACAATTCGTAATGAAAAAAAAATCGTGTACCTATATGGTACCCTAAAAAAGCAGATAATAATATAGTGGATGATTCTAGTAATTTGAACTAACAATAAAAATAAATTTGACATGGCAAAGACAGAAATAGTAGCGCTCTTGTTGTACAGCTATATTCGACTTTACATGATTTGTCTAACTCGGCCAAATTAAAATAAGTTAGTGGCTCAACATTCCCTAAAGATTACATTTTAAACTTGTGTCAATTAGTAAGATATTCGATTTGATAAGATAAGATATACGTAATAACAGAGACAATAATAGTATTTCTCATTTACACGACCAAATTATAATTACCTACTACCAAGTGGCTCAAAATTCACTCGGCGCGATATACCTACGCGAAAATGAAAAAAAAGTTTCTACAACACTCCGATTTCTTTAATAGCCATCAACAATTTTCGTGTATCTAAGAATCATAGTGATAAATGTACTATAAGGTACCGGAGCGAGTGTGATCGCGATTCGACGAAAATTGCTGAAAGCCACTCAGTAATTGTACTGTCTAGGTTGAGTTAGCTTGATATGTAGCTCAGTATGTCCCTTTCTAACTAGTCCAGTAGGAGAGAGATGCACTGAGGCACGTAGCGAGTTATGGCTTCACACACACGCTTTGTACTGAATGATATTTTTGGCTTTTAGATTTTAATTAGGTAAACAATTTTAGTAAACCGGTAGGAGTATATTGTTTAGTTGTTTCCTGTTAGGCTCTCCTCTCTTCCAGTATCTAAGTTGGTTAACTGTTAACACTATTGTGTACCCTGCGCTCTTCATACAAACGACGGTAACGTTTTCCACCCTTTAAATCTTAACATATATATTAAAATTGTAATGACAACACAAATAAAAATTAGGGCAATGGCAGGACTTGAACCTGCAACATCAGCATTCCGTGCCTTGCGTTTGCCAGTTTCGCCCACGAATTTTTCAATGTGCTTCGTCTTACGGTCATTACATTATTGATTTTAAGGGTACAACTACCCTCGGTGTCATCTATATGAAACTTTTAACAAGTTATCATATTTGTGTTGTCATTACAATTTTAATTTAATAATTTGAATGTTAAAACATTTAAAAATAAAATCGAAAGAAATTTCGGTTACAAAAATTTCTTAACATATAGCCATGAGTTTTTTGGTATGTTGTCAGTATGCCTTAGAACTAGGTTTGGTTGTTATGATTTTTTAAATATTCTTCATATTTTTGACAACATTTGCATTTTAGGAGTTTCATAATAAATAATATTGCGTGAATATTTTTAAAACTAAGAGAATATGAAAAAAAAACAAAACATACAAACCTAGTTCTAGGACATAATGACAACTTACCAAAAAATCATGGCTATAGGCTAAGGTGTAGAGGATGGAAAACGTTACCGCCGTTTGTATGGGGGCGCTTTTTGTGGCTGGGTCCACACTCCTCTTAAGAGAAAAACAACTAACTTCATAAAATAAGCAAAAATGACTGATTTATGTGATACTTCTCATCTAACTGGTCGTCTTAAAAGGGAAAATATCTAGTTTTAAGGACTTCGTTTATTCGACATTATTTTTAAGTTCTGACTTATACACTATCGTTTCAAATTGCACAAAAAAAAAACGCGAATTCTACCTACAGCTCTATAATATGCGCTTTTTAATGTGTGAATGATGGGAAGTTAAACATGCTGGTAAAATAAAATAAATTTACGAATCGTCATTTTACCAAGGTCATCTTACACAATCTTACCAAGGTTTTGGCGAATATGCTCAAAAAACAGAAAACTAATGAAATTTATAAAATCAGTTTTTCATACTAAGGGGCAAAAATCGTTGAGAAGACAGTCCATTGAGCCAGAATATTATATGCTCACGCCTGTTTCCCTTTGGGGTAGGCAGAGACCACAGAATTAGGGGTTTATTTTTTCCGAAATGAAAATAAAACTTTTTTCCAGTAATAACCCATTCCAAAAATTATGTTCCTAATTATTTTGAACAATGTGACTCTTACACTTACTTAATTTAAGTCTTAACATAAGATCTCATCATTTTGTAAGCTTGTTTTATTTTAATAATAAATTTACATATTCCTAAACTATTGTTTTATTTGTTGGAGTCATATTGTTTGAATTTACAAGTCCGTCAATTTAAATGAAATGATCTGACTCAATGAAAGAAGACTTAGAGGGACCGAAATGATATCTACACTAATATAGTAAAGAGGTAAACTTTGTTTGTTAGTTTGTTTGTATGTAGGGGTAATCTCTGGAACTACTGAAGCGATTTCAAAAATTATTTTACAGTAGAAAGCTACACTATTCCTGACGGACATAGGCTACTAATTTTACGTGAACGAAGTCGCGCGCGTCCGCTAGTGAGATATAAAATGATTACAGTCTCGATGGACGTAGTTTAAGTTTACTTAATTGGTAGTAGGTAATTTTTTTTTGACAATGCGTGACTTTTCGACATTATGTATGTACGTAGGTATGTAGGTATGTATGTAAATTCTTTATTTTACAAAAAATACAAATGACAAAAAGAGATTCAGTGATTTACAAAGGCTAACTTGTTCCTTCGAGGGATCTCTTCCAGGTAACCTTTATTTTTCATTATTATTTACCTATAAAACATTTTATTATTATAACTAGTGACCCGTACCGGCAATGCACGGGTAAAATTTAGTAACGAAATCTTAATTAGATTGTATTGTTCATAAATGCGAACAAGTAGCAAGTAGCGAACGGTCGTACTGTTAGATCCCGATGGTGCCTCGTAAAGAGGCGAAACGCGCGTCGATCGTGTTGAGTAGTGGTGGTGGTGTGTAGTTGAGTCTGTGTGATATATATTGTTTCGTGTAAAAGCGGAGGAGGGTGGGTTTTTGCATGATCGTGCATAGTCGCATAGACGCAGCTAACTTGTACGAGCACGGCACTAGTTTCGCGAAGTAGCAAGGTGATTTGTTCCAGTTTATTGAAATGGACCTCCGCAAAGTAACGCCTTAATCTATTAATTGTTCATAAATGCCTTTAGTAAAAAAAACTTTAAAATACAGTGAAAACCATATCAAAATCCGTTGCATGGTTCCGAAGGAGTAGGCGGCCGAAGATTTGATATATATAGATATGAAAATGAACGGATAGCCACTATGTTTTATACTATATATTTATTTTTTAATTTATTTATTTAAACTTTATTGCACAAAAAATACAAAATGTACAAATTTTGTATTTTTTGTGCAATAAAGTTTAAATAAAATAAATAAATAAAAGGCGGACTTAATGCCTTAAGGCATTCTCTGCCAGTCAACCTTTGGGCATAAACAGAAAGGTTGTGGGCGGTGCGGATAGAGAACGAGTAATAGAAACACAATGACAAAATGCTACTACATACATACAAAGCCTATAATACAATACAAAAAAATAAAAATAAAAAAAGATGAAGATTTATATAAAGAAAGATGTATAAGTAGGTGCATCATGGAATGTCGCAAAACGATTGTCGACTTACAATCATACATTAAAATACATATAAGATTTAGAAATAAACTCTTTCTTTACATAATCTAAAGTAAAGTTGCTATCTATTCCAGTTTGTCGGAAATCCTTAAAGTGTATGTTCGGCCATCTTTTTTTTTTTTCGTCAAATATTTTTATCCGGAAGGTCGTTATGTACATAACATGGCGATTGTACGCCAGTCAGGTTATATAGAAATAATCGTAATATACCGGGTTTTGAGGGTGGTAGGGCTGTAAGCAAGGTCCTTCCGGATCGCTACCATCATCTTGCGCGCTAATCCTGCCGCTTAGCCGCAGTGCTTGCACTGTTGTGTTCCGGCGTGGAGAGCAAGACAGCCGGTGTAATTACTGGCACAAGAGGTATTCCATCTTAGCCCTCTGGGTTGGCAACGCATCTGGAATCCCTTTGGTGTTTCGGGTGTCTATGTGCGGTGGTGATCACTTACCATCAGGTGACCCACTTGCTCGTTTGCCTTCCTATGTTGTAATAAAAAAAATAGCGATACAATCAATTAATATCACTAATTTAAAGATTTACTCGTAGTATAACGACATAGAATTACATAAAAATATACGCGAGTTGAATGAAAAACTAAATATAGGCAAGTTCATTAAATACAAAGTAAATGCTGTAACAACGCGCGGGAACAACGTATTTCAGTGGGCATTCTAGTTTTATAGAACGCCGCTATTGTCCGCGATTTAGAATCGTGAGAGGATGCCGGTAGGGCGACCAGGTTGATAAAGGAAAAATATAATGTCGTTCAGACCCGAAGCATTATAATACCCTCAAAAACATGCATAGAAAAAAATAGATAAATAAGGAAAGAGAGAATATGAATAAATCAACTGTCTCAATTATTAAAGTCGTATCTACAAGAAGTTGTTAAAAGGAGTTTGTGTTTTTTTTTATTAAGTCCGAAATAAGACATTGCCACCTGTAGATACAACTTTGTTTACTGTCTATAATATGTCTTGTAATATTTTGACTGTCCCAGTGAACGAGAACCTAAAAAGAGATTCAAACGAGCATGCGAGGGTGGACCATCACGATGGTCCACCCTCGCGACGCTATTGGGAGTGGGCTCGGCAGGTACACGCCTGAGGTGCAATTTTTGAATCTCACCAGGTGACTAGAGCTCATCGAAATGGCCGCATTTCTATTAAAAACGGCCATTTTCGCAAGCTTTAGTCACCCGGTGAGATTCAAAAATCGCACTCCTGGACAACCGTTGGGTTACTTTGCCGCCAGTCAGCTGTTGGCATTTTGCGCCTATTTCATTTAATAACACTATATAGAGGTAGTACTGCTTCGTCCTCGCGTCGCTTCGAACAAGTGGTGCTTTTTGTCTGTCACCATCGGCTCTTATTTTGCTATCCCACTAATATTAGGATTATGGATGTGCAAGGTTTACACATTATAAACTTACAGCGCTGGTCAAAAATGACACATACGGGACACAATCTTCTTAAGTTGCCCCATGCCACATTTATCGACGAAGTCCCTTGCAAAAGCTAGTTAGCGCGAAACCCATTGTCACTCTCCCTTCTCGGACAATGGCGCGTGGCGATATCGCGACCCCGCGACCTCGCGTGCCGCTTCCGCCATCTTGCATTCGAATGCGCCCGCGCCGACATTTGCATAAGCCCGACACGTGCGATGATATTCAATTCTCATTTACTTGGCCATTGGGGTTTTGTTTTAGTTTACTTGGTCGTGGAATTAAGATTCGCGGTTACTTTTGTAGCGAAACAGAACTTTTTGGCGAAAAAGCATGCTTTGCTTGACTTGATGTTTCTATTGCAATGCGTGTACCTACTAAAAGGCTAGTTTTGTGTCCTCAGTCAGTTAACAAGTGAAAAACAGTTCAATAATTTCAAGAAACGACGTCGGTTATTTTTTTCGGAGCCGCCGTTTGGTAATACTAATAATAGAGATGTACCGACTAGTGGCCGACTATCCGGCCATATTTCTAGTCGGCGACTAGTCGGCGACTAGTCGGCAAAAAGCACCGACTAGTCGGCCATTATTTTTATTTTATTTTAAATACGACATAGGAACTCAAACGAGCCAGTGGGTGACCTAGTGGTCATATTACTATTTTTAAAACAGGGTGATTGAATTGAAATCATCGACATGAACATGAATCAATTTCAATTAAATAGTACTTTCATCATCTGATCGAAAACTTTCGTCATCAAACACTGCAGTATCTTAGACGAGAAGATGTTGGATAGCTTCCCGAACGCTGCTGAACCAAGTGGAATTCGAAGACATACCAAAGACATCCCGGACGTCAGCATGTACGAGTTTAGTATGGCTCTCAAACAACTTAAAATTGACACATTCCAGACGACGTCAAATTACAGCCGAACTAATGAAGGCATTGATATCCTGAGGGTAAACCGGTTCCTAGTGCTTTTCAGACTTTGTTCAAGGCCTTCAGTCACGAAGGGAGAACGCCGTATGCAAGGAACAGAAGTGCTCCTTTCCAAAAACGGCAATAATACTCTGCTGAAGAATTATAAGTCCATCTCACTTCTGAGTCATGCTTACGAGTAAATATTATTTTATTTTTGAGAGTCATTGCGAACCGTCTCATGCGCCAAGCTCGATGACGTCCAGCCTCCCGAACAAGCCGGTTTCTGAAAAGGCTTCAGCACCGTGGACCACTGACACGCGCTGCGGCAGGTGATACAGAAGACCGAAGAGTATAACCTTCTACTTTGTTTAGCATTTGTGGACTACGAGAAAGCCTTCGATTCAATCGCGACCTGGGCTGTACTGTCCCTCCAGTCTCTCCAGCGATGAGCCAACGTCGAAGAGCTGAAGAGTTTGTATGAACACGCCAATACGTCCGTCCAACTGCAGGACCAAAGTTCGAAGCCTATCTTGCTACAGCGAGGAGTTAAACAGGTAGATTTTATCTCTAGGAAGGACTTGGCATCAATATACTCGTAAACGGCAAATATATCGCTCACTTTAGTTTCGCCTATGACATATGTAGTAGTCATGGCTGAGACCATGGAGGACCTTAGTATAATGCTCGATGACCTTAGTAGAGCCTACAAGCAAGTTGGTCTTAAGATGAACGTGGACAAGTAGAAAATCATGTCGAACGCCCTTGCCCTGCCAACTCCCTTAAAGATTGGAGACTCTACACTCAAGGCTGTTAAGGGATTAGGTATGTATATCTGGAATAGACTGTCCAGTAGGTAGATCAAACTTCGAAAAAGAGGTCAATCAAGGAATCCGATTCGGCTAACTAGCGTTCGGGAAGCTACGCAACATCTTCGCGTCTAAGATACTGCAGTGCCTCGGTGAATCGGTTGGAATGGTTATTTTACGAAAATACAAACTTCTCAGCTAAGTAGTTCGCTGACCCTTGTCAAATTAAAAAAAGACTCTGTAATGTCGAGTAATACGTAGACAGTATCATAAGAAAATGCAAAATGAAAAAAAAAATCTGGTCCTTCATATCCGCCTATGCGGCGCGTGAACGTATGAGGCGCGAAAACAATTACGAACATTAGCGAAAGCAATGATCGGCTTGGCCGCCTAGTCGGCCGACTAGTCGGCTTTTTCCCAGCCGATTAGTCGGCTAGTCGGCTAGTCGGCCAAACTCATAGTCGGGCCATCTCTAACTAATAAAGAAATACTGAATGTATTTAAGGCAAAAAAGTCTATTGTTGATTAAAAAAGTACAGTCACGAGACCCCAGTACAGTTTGCACACCCAGTGTTCCCCGATCTTTGAAAAATATTAACTCAACCGTAGTGACATATGGCTTGTGTATACATACATATTTCTAGACGGTTGGCAGTATAAACGCTGCTCGTTAGTGTAAACCTTGGAGCAGAAAAACCTCAAATTTTTCAATTTGTACCCATAACGTGCTAACACTGAAAGCAATAAATAGCCGCGAGTGTGTTGCTGGCTAGCTCTCATTTATCACACTAGACTCCAGGGCGAGACAGCTACATGATTGCGGCAATTAATTGGTTAAAAAAGTTGCCCGTTACCGTAAGAGCGGCCTTAGGGTTGCTAAATAACATTGCCCACTGCTGGCCGTAAACCAAGCTGCTCGAATTCCGCGGCTAACAGCGTAAGTTCGTTTGAAAAACTTTGTTTACAGAGCAGGTCAGTCCTTAAAAATATCAAGACGGGGCAGTAATTTTCAAATTTATTATATTAAGTTTGGCTCCCACCGACGCACGCGCATATAAACCAAGCCCACGTGTTCATTTGCATGACGGCGGCCGCGCGGGGCGGACGTGTCGATGCGCAGATTCACGCCCACCGCGCTACTTTACATCGGGGATAATAATATTTGGTATTGGAAACCTTTAGTTTATTTCATGAGAGCGTTGTTTGCATTTAGAAGTGGTTTGTGCGGATTTGCTTCCCATTCGCTAGACATTTTCAGAATGAAGCCGATTTAAACTTGAGTAACTATAAGTTGGTACTTACTCAAGGCCATGTAAAGATTTAGTCCCGGGGTCGCCTGAAGGATCCTCTTTTTCTCGTAAGTTAGCCATATGGAATTATATTATTATTTTGTATATTATGCGAGCCCGTCGGCCTGTACGCAGATAAAATTCAAACCCTAAAAATAAGAATAAAATTTCATTTTCTTCGGGAACGAGTTTGTGTATATTTTCGATCATATCCTACGAGGTATTTATAGTGAATATTTATTTTGTTTCCTTCGAGCAGCCACGGCTTGCGTCTGATCTGAATTCAAGAAACGACAGCCCGAGAACATTTAGAACAAAGCCGTTGGTATACTATAAATCGGATCGTAGGCGCCCTATACAAACAGAACTACGACTAGGTACTTCTGCGCGTACCTACGTACCTACTACGCGTCGGATTCAGATCGATTGCTGAGCGTACCGCGTACCTAACCGCAATTAGCGTGCTTAATACGCACTGCGGTCAATTGGAATCCTTTCCGTCGTATTACAGTGTGATTTGTTTAAACTGACTATTGACGGCAAATGGTCAGTTCATACTCATATCAGTAATAAAAAACGATTTACGATAGGACGCGCTGCGAAGGCCGTTTAAGGATCTGTACACGTCACAAATTTTATTAAATTTTAGAACGTTAGTTTTGATTATCTTTTTTTATTTTTTATTTTTTTATAAAACATAGGATGGCAAACGAGCAAGTTTATTTATCTGTTTCGAGGTGTGATATTAGCTTGAAGTTTTTATAACTGTCTGGCTTTCTGTGTTTATGTTTGTCAGCCTATACAACACGATTTTAGGAAAGTATGGAGTGATTATTAATAATACATTTATTATAGTTACCATTTCTGGGCCGCCATTTAAATACTACTATTATGTTTTTTTTGCTCTCATGATATTTCACTTGCTACGTTTCTGTTATATTTGACTAAAATACGCCCTTCTTTTACGTATATTATTATAGCGTCAGAGACATGTTTTCTACAAAACATGGTACGTTCAATTACACTGACGTAAAGGCTACTTAGCGCCTAGCGTGACTATTCACATGCCGCTACCTGCCATGTGCCTCGGCTAAGCTCAGTAAGCGCCGCCGGTCGCCCGCAGCTCCCAAATGCCAAGTGTGTCACCCCCTGACATCCTTTTAGTTTGCTTCGGACGTGTGATCGGATGATAATTTAATGCCCCGCGCTCCTCTAAAAAACGTGAAGTAATAGTTGTCGCGCGGTCCGTGTCGCTTGTCTTTTAGGTGTCGCGTCGTATCGCTGTGAACTTTTTTCGGCTCTTTTGTAGTTTACCCTTTCGTGTAGTGTAAAGGTTATGGACTATTATAATTATAAAAGCATGGTTGAAGGTACGGGCTTAGGTTCTGAATGCTTTTTTTTTAATAATTTACTGTAATACCGCGCGGTAGACGTCCTTGTCAGTAAAGGCGCGTAATGCTGCTCTGTAATTATATGTCTGTCAGTGATGTCACTATATGTAGGTATATTGTGGGGTGACAGCCTAAACTACACCTTATAATTTAGGGTCGTAGTTATAAACCGAACCGGAACTTGACCTCGGTCTATAGCTACCATCCTTATAGTAAGTGTTGATTGTCAGTACATACATGATGTACCTTAGGATTAAACAGTTTGGGGAATCAGATGTTTTTCTTATTTTCTTAATGTAATGCCAAGACTTTTAATTAGTGTAAAAACTTGTTGTTTGTAGTTCCTTCATTAGATAATACGTACAATGATCTTCTTTATTTATCACAAATATCATAATTGACTGCGCCCCTTTTTGCTTCGATGAATAACAACCGCCGGGCCCATCGTTGTAACAACTAACGGGCCGTTAATTCCGCAACCATTTATTGTCGCTGTAAGCACTTAGCCTCAGGCGCAACTCAAAACACTTGTCTCCGATAGCGCGATAAGGGGCGAATAAACAAAAGGCAGTCAAAAACAATCGCTCGCGCAATCCTCAGCTCGTAAAGAGCCATCGCGCGTGCCGATGCTATCGCTCCTGAGTTACATGCGCACAGAGTAGAAACAGCTGTTTTAGAGATAGCGACGAGTAATATCAGTGGCGGTCCATAGTTTTTGTTCTTTTGACACATTTTGGTGTTCCTTTTTCAAACGGTGACGGGGAAAGAATGCCAGACGCTCTTGGGGCGCATGAACCTACTACTCAAAGGGACTGCGCGCTGTTAACAGCATTAACGGTCCAAACGAAAGGCACGAATTATAGTCCTGTCTTTTTCTAGTGTTGACTTCATCGAAAATGAATTGCTCCTCATTTTTCTTACCTTTCGTTATAGAGTAGAATTACTACATGTACGCACCCTTATGGTTAACGAGTGTTTTGCTTCTCGTAAGCTTTTTTTCTTATAAAATAGGAATGAAAATGAGCAAGTAGGTCTACTCATGATGAGTGATCATCACCGCACATAGACACCCAATACTCTAAGGAGGCTGCAGATGCGTTGCCAACCCTGAGGGCTAAGATGGAAAACCTCTTGTGCCAGTAATTTCATCGGCTCTTGGTCTATATCGTGCCGTTAAGCAGTAGCGCAAGCATTGCTGCTTGGCGGCACGATTAGCGAGCAAGATGGTGGTAGCGATTCGGACGGACGGACTTAAGACTTCGTAACATGAATTGTTCGTTTTTCTCCTTTTAACATCAAAACTGAAAAAACGGACTATGGAACATCTGGTGTATCATAGACGTAGTATCTTATCATCAGAGGTTTATTTCCGCACCGGTGATAAATTTTCTAACAGTCAGTTCTCGTGAGTTTAGTCTGATTCTGGCTAAAGATATTTTTAGTTTGACTTTGATTACCTGATAGCCTAGTGGTTAGTGACCCTGACTATAAAGCTAGATGTTCCGGGTTCGATTCCCGGTAGGGACAAATGATTGTGTGGTGAATATGAATGGTTTTACCCGAGTCTTGGATGTTATATGTATTTATCAATATAAGTATGTATATCCGTTACCTAGTACTCATAGTACAAGCTTTGCTTAGTTTGAGACTAGGTCAAATCGTCCCGAGATATTTATTTTATTTATTTATTTGACAGATTATTTATTTGACTTTTTATTATTTATTTGGTAGTTTCATGTTATTTATTTGACTTTGAATAGTCTGTGCAGCGCACGCGCCGCGATCTAGGCCGCTTGCGCACGGGCAGCCTGAGTTGCGGGAGCGTTGCCGTGAGTTAGCGGCTCGTGATGCGCGATGCTAATGTTACCGCCGCGGCGGCGCAAGCAAATAGTTCGCTGATTTGAAACTCGCTGTTAGGCGGTCCGAGGCTCGGGTTCAGTAGTTTCAGATATTACCCCCTACATACAAACAAACTAACAAACAAACAAAGTTGACCGCTTTATTTTATTAGTGTAGACTAGCGGACGCGCGCAAATTCGTTCACGTAAAATTAGTAGCCTATGTCCGTCAGGAATAGTGTAGGTTTCTATCTGTGAAAGAATTTTCGAAATCGGTTCAGTAGTTCCAGAGATTACCCCCTACATATAAACAAACTAACAAACAAAGTTCTCTTTATTATATTAGTGTAGATGTGTAGATAAGTTTGGTGTAAAAAAAAAATGTCGACGGTACTTTTATTTATACTATATTTATATTTATTTATCTCACTCTCAATCTCACTTTACTATTGCACCGTCATTGAATATACATACACGTACAGTCAGCATTCTAAAATATCTGAACTCGACTTTATCGTGGAATACTTTTGGGCGTGTTCAGATATTTTTGATCACCGTGTCCGCTTAAATATATTTGATGCTCACTGTACCAGATTTCGAAACAATTCGAATACTGGAAGTGAGTCAAAATTTACTTGCAATTGTATTTTAATCATATCAACTTACCTTTTAATCTACACTATCTACACTAATATAATAAAGAGGTAAAATTTATTTGTTTGTTTGTATGTAGAACTCTGGAACTACT